>ML781551.1:754356-774291 GCA_009831015.1 Picea engelmannii | reverse complement strand
AAAAAAAAAAAAAAAAAACAAGTTTTAGTTTTTAAAAACCTTTTTTCATGCAATTTTAATTTCAAGCATTTATCTAAAAATACAAATCATCAAGTATACATAGCACGTCATATTAATCAATTAACCCTAAAATAAATTTGCATAACTAAGAGTCATGCATTTCTCTTTTTGGTATAGAATGCCAACATTAGATTTAGGCTAAGGGCTTTAGTTTAGAATTGGGCGGTAGGTTTATGAAATTTGAGACTTAGAAGTTGGATAATTGGGTTTAAAGTCCCAAGTAACAAGTGTATTCTCCCATGGATATGCCAAGTCACTCATTATAGCTTGGTAAATCCATCCTACCCATCCATCAAATTGTTAAAGGTATATTTAGTGTCATTTCTTTACTTTCCACGTAAGACAACTTGCTTGCGGGCTTGTGGTGATATATATAGGTATAACATAATCTCCCTTGATGCCCCCATTGGATTTCATCACCTTTGGCATCTACATCTTGTGGGAAATTGAAACTATTTTCATATCTTAAGTTGTGAACACTCCATTGTATTTCATCATATTTGGTGGACACACATTTGGAAAGCCCTTTTAGAACCGATTTACTTGATATTATTTGTGTGTCACAAGGGTGTGTTTATATTTCACTTAAAATTACTACCATTCAAGTCTTAGATAATTTTGTCATTAATTTCTACAAATCGGATTCAAGTAATCCTTGACAATTTTTCGGAATTCATGGATAAGTCTTGTAATATATATTAATACACCTATAATAACAATAAATAATGATAATCATCATAATAACAAAATATTAAATAAACAAAGGTTGCATGTCTATTCAAGTAGGTAGTTGTTCAATGTATATTTATACAAAACTTCACATGTTATTCTCATTATCTCTCATATGATATTATTCAATACATTATATTTATCCTGTATTGATTTCTCAATATTGTCTTGTTTATTTTGGATATTTAATTTATGAATTAGTTTGGTTCATTACATTGGTATCAAAGTCCAATTTTAGTTAATATTGTGGGGTTATTCTCATTTGACTTTTGGAAAAAAAAAATATCATTTGCAACGAGATTTCTAGCTTATGGCCAATCTTTTCAAAATGTTATCACCAAGATTCCACTACAAATTGAAAGAGAAAAATTACAGAATTGTTGCTAACAAAATTCAATATTAAATCTAAGGTTACTTACAAATAATATCTACGAAGATTAACAATTGGGTCTAGCTTGGGTGGTTACGAGGAGAAGTTGATATCCTCCCCAGCCAGGTTCAAATCCCACTTATGACATGTTTGTACCTTGTGCATCAATTGGGTTGACAAGGTAGTAGCAATCTCACACTCTCTTAAGTTCTTGAAGGTGGGATGAAATGTTTACAATATAAAATCTATGTTGGGTGGGATAGATCGAGTGGATGTGTTCTTTGATATTTATGTGGGAGGTCTTGAGGTTGATCCCTTGCACTGACTATCTCTATTATATGCCTCATTCGATGTCCCTACCAAATCAGGAATTATAACAATCATCGACGAGTTTATAATGGGTACCATCCACGAAATGCAAAGAAGTGCCCAAGGGTTTCCCTGAAAGGATTTCCTTGGAAAAAAATATCCAAGAATAGAATCAAAATAAATTATTAAAAATAACGATTGTGAGAACCATCAAAAGACATAAAGAAAATGAGTTGACACCTATGGGGCACTGCCAAACACCAATCTAAAACTATTAGAAACTCATACATAAATATTAGAATTTGCAACAATCAAGGGAATTAATGATTGATAATCCATAGATTTGCCAAGGTGGGAGATACAACTTATAATCATTAACAATGTGATCATAGATTGTTCATTATTTATGTATAGAACCCAAACCTATCAATATTAGTAACTCTATCGTTACCAAAATTTATACTAATTATAACTGTTGTTAACTCTATGAGTGATGTGTGTGTTCCAGGAAATTGTGATTGTTCACAATGTGATTAGTATGCATGAATAACCGTTGTGGTAAGTCAAATTAAATTTTCAACATAATTTCATTCAAATTCATCATTGACCATAGTGAAATAGGTTGTTGTTGTTTACATCTAATAGGGAAATTTGATTGCCTACCAAAATAGCAATCACAATTAAGCATATTGCAACAAAGTAAAGTTTAAGTGCCATATGCAAGTAAACATACTCTCTCTCTCTCTCTCTCTCTCTCTCTCTCTCTCTCTCTCTCACACACACACACACACACACACACACACACACAACCGCAAAGGTTAACTCAATGGGTTTAACCATCCACCCAATGCATGTTTCCAATGGGGAGCCCTTAGGTTCAAATATGGTTGATTCCCTCAAGGTTATCAACCTCCACTATAGCTAGAAACTAATTTTACCTCCATCTAGATATTCCAATGAGGAAGTAACTTAGTAAAACAAGTTCAAAACTTGTGCATTCATAGGATACAAATTACCCCTACTTTTATAATTTAGCACATCCTCCTCTTATTTATATAGCCCATAGTGGTAAATCTATTTATACTTATTAATATTTGTTGGCACAGGGGCAGACCCAGGGTTCAACGCTACAACAACGCACCAACAAAACCCTAACTACTAGCCCTTTCGGCAACACCTGTGAAGCATATGAATTCTCACCCGAGGTAGAGACAAGGGTGGTTGCAAGACTCCAGTGTCTGCAACCTTAGCTGGGACATATCTATGATTCTAATCAAGGCACTCAACGGTTAACATTCATCGATATTTAGTTCTTAGTTACAACACAGTTAAACCCTAATCACAGAGCATCGTAGTATTCAACCAGATCTAGCATCTAACAACACTTAGCATGAAGAAATAGATCAGATCTTAACAGATTCAAGCACTAATCACATGTATATAAGTCAGATCTAACATCCATCCATATTATTAAGCACTAAGCATCGACATATCATTCATCTATATTAAAGCACTAAGCACATTAACATATAAGCACATCAACACATTGCACAAAGTAGAGCAACACAACATGTACGTGGTTCACCCCTACCTTGGGGATACGTCCACCAACTCTTTGTCTTATTTATTAGCTTCTTCAATAGGTTACATGCACAGAGCCTCAAAAACCCTACTCCACAGAGGACAAGAGATCTGCGCAGCTCACTAAATCCTCCTTCCCTGAGTAGATCTAAGCACACAGCCTTCTACAGTCTCTTACACTGACTTGCACTTAGCTCTGCAAGTCTCATGTAGTATGCACCAAAGCACTTACAACTCTTGATCATACAAATCCAACTCTAGCACTCAACCATTTGTTGTTCACTACATCACCTTAGCATCTATTTATACATACAAAATAGGCCTAAGCATGGGTGAACCCATGGGTCAACATTCCCATACCTGTTACATAATCCCAAATCCCAAAAGGGCCCTAAAAGGGGCCGATATCCCGCGATCTCCACTTCGTCTTGTGCTCTGCCTTCGACAGCCTGTCGAAGTCCCAAAATTAGGTCAAACATGATCAAGAATCCTCAAAACTTGGTCAAGGGCCAACAAGCCTCTAACACTCACCTATGACTCGTCCCAAGTCTCTCTAATCTGACTAGTTCTGCTTCAAAATCCTTGAGCTTGGCTTGAGCTGCTTTGACTCGTTGTTGTGCTACGACCTCCTGTTCAGTGAACTCTTGTATGACTGCTTCATTGACAGGTCCTTTTGAGGCATTGTTCAGCTGTAGTGACAACTTACTCTAGTTCCTCTCCTCGGCCTTCGATTTCTGTGAATAGTTGGTAAGCCTCATCCTGTACAGGTTGGAGCCTCTAAGTTACTTCCATAACTCTGCTCTGAATAGTATGGAATTGTTGCTAGGCAGTGTGCTGCTCTTGGGATCACTTCATTCTTTCCACAGCTTACAGGGGCTTCAACTGCGCTTGTATTGTCTCTGCTTGATACTTCACTTCCTCGAGTTGTGACTCCAGTGCCTTCAATTTTGGATCCTCAATGAGTTGTTCATATGTTTGGGCACTACGATCACTCAATTGCTTGCATTCCAGGGTAAGGAATTTTATTCTTTCAACTGCACTTTGAGCAGTTGCTTCCCTTTGGTCCCTTGCATCCTGTGGGGTGTCAGGTACAGTGCATAGCTCTAAATATGTTTTTCGTTGTTGTAGCTTCTAGAAAGATTCTGCGAGCTGCTCTACTTGACACATGACTCAGTCCTCAACCTGTAGCTCTAATCCTGTCACAGAGCGGAGGGCTCTATTTACTGCTTCTTTTACTTCGAGCTTCTCTATGAGCAACTGTTCTTTTTCTTGCTGCATCTATTCTTTATCTGCTTCAAAATTGGCTTGGAGAGAAACCTTCTCCTATTCTGTAATTTTGTGTTGTTCTACAGTGTTTCCCTGTACTTGCTTCAAGGTCTGGGTAGCTTCTTCTTCTTCTTCTTGTGCACAATGAAGATGATCTTCGATCGCATCAGCTAATCGACGGAGTTGGGCTGGCTCATCCCCCAACTCTGGTTCTCCTAATGATAGGGGTGAAGTGGACACTGCATGGCTGGACTGAAGGGCCTGTTGTACCCCTCAGGACTCGACCTTAAGTCTGTCAAATATTTATTCCTACTTAGCTTCTTATTTTTCCACGATTTCCAACGAAGTTTCATTAAGGGATGCTATGATGAAGTCAAAGTCATCAGTAGTAAGCACGGTCTTCATCTTGGTCATGGTGGCTCTCGATTTCTTCCAGGAAGAAGGTTTCAGGGGAGAAACCTTCCTCTTCTTCAAGGGATCGGTCTCATCTCTTGAAGGTGTTACTTCGCCTTGATTATGTTCATCTCCTGTGCCATTTATTTCTTCCTCCTCACCCCCTCAGTTAGGTGATATTGAAGAAGTCTTTCCTGAGGCATTCCTTAGGTCTTGGACCTCTTTGGCATTCTTCGTTTTGTTGGTCTAGGTATATCATGCACGGTTTCTGGGCTGTCAGGGTCAGACATCTCTGCAGGGTCTGCTGGAATAAGGAGGTTTGTCGACCAATCCTTAGTGATCTCCTCAAGATCCGCTTCTGTGATCTTGTAATACGACTGCAATTGCTCCTTATGTTCATTAGCTCACGCTATAAGGTAGATGAAGTTTTGATCTGCGCAGAACTTCATCAAAGGTCAGAATCTCTGTAAGGTGTTCAGAGTCATGGGAGGTTCTGCCTCTATGGATCTCTTCAGCTGAAGGTAGTAGGTATGAAAAACAACGTTCGACTGCCATTGTTTGTTCATATCACTCGAGTACCAAAGGGTAGTGAGCTTCGCAACAAGCGGATCGAAAGGTTCAATATCTAGGAAGGTCGCACCTTCTGACATATCCTAGGCAACAAAGGCGATAAGGATCAGGAGCCAGCTGAAGTGGAACTTGTAGCCCTGATCCTCTACTTCACGACAATCTAACTCTAGCTGATTCACCAGGTACTTTGCCTAGTTCATCTGTAAACCTTATATGCACTTTCCCACGAGGTAAAAAACAAAGCATGTGACCTGTGTAGGTCTATTCTTCCTTAATAATTTTCCTGCAATTAACTAACAGACAAGGCATACTGCACCATTCTGGATGGAGGCTACCTTGTAGCCTCGCATTACCTTTTCGACATTGCCATATGTATCCTTGATTTTCTGTGCTAGTGCGTGATCTATGGATTTTCCTAGATACAACTCCTATGGATTGGGTCCTTGAATACTCAAGCCTGTGATCCTATGGATCAATTTCGGGTCGACTATGATATGGTGGTCTATCCATAAGTAGCCGCCATGGTAACATGAAAGTAATAACTTGACATAGGCATTGACTTCCTGGTTCCTTCTGAAGTGTGGGATTTTCATGATGTTTAACAAAGTGGATTTCACAAGGTTCATCATCCATGGTTGAGGGATTATATTTGAGTTCTTCCCCTTTGTCCTGGTCAGGTATTTATACGGGGCAAGCATACTATAGTTTTTTCGATCTCCAAGGTTGAAGTCACTGAACTTCAACGTTGCGATCTTATCCTGTTGTGCTCGAACTGCGTGTATCCCCTTCGGGAGGTACGTAGTAACCATGGTGTACTCGAATTCTCTTGGCACACTATCTCGACTCACTACCCCGGCTAGAGGTGGGATGTAATCCGACAATATGGTCGGGATTAGCTTCACATTGGCTAGGTCATCTCTGTGTTTGGTTCTCTTTTATGTCGATGGTTGGGATGATCCAGCTCCCTGAGTAGTCAATGGAGAGGCTTGCATTCCTCTCGTCGATGACACTTGAATACTTGCAGACATTTCTCTTTCAGACATTACTCTTTCAGTCATTAGGTCAATAAGAACTTCTTCGACAATTTTCTCTGCAGCGCTAAGCTCGTCTGACATGCACACTCATGGTTGAATGTCTTGGGTTTGAAGTGTAACTATTCAATGCAATGGGATAGATGACACTAACACGGTTGTCACTGTGTGAAATAAACTATGTTGCGAGCTCTGATAGTCACGATTGGAAAAAGTGTTCTCGTTGTGTGCCACGACGGGATAAATAGATAACTCGGAAACAGGTCTCTTGCAATGGGCGAGAAGCCTTCATTAACTTAGTTTTGTCCGTTGTGGTGTGGTCCCAATGGTCTAGTGGCGAACTTTCTGACCATAAATGCCTCTCTACCCGTTCGATCCGTCGATCGAACGATTATACTGTTCCAACGGCTATATTGCTTCACCATGGCGAAGTGCCATGTGACGTTGTTATGATATTCTGGCGAATCTCCAATTTTGCAAATTTTCCTTCTACGACATTCCCTCGAGAACCTTCTGTAACTTTTCAATCTTATCTCTATTCTTACTTAGTTTTCTAGCCTTCTTTCCAATGAGCTTCATCTCAGAATTTATTTTTCCATTCTGATTCTTATCTTATTTCGGTAGAGTAACTTCGTGTTGTCGAGGTTCCTTCCTAGAAATCAAGGGTAATACTTTGTCTGTACCTGGAATAGGCACTTCAGTCTTTTGTGGGTCTTATAATGTTCTTCCAACTTTGACATCCAAATATCTAGTTTGAAATAGCTTCACCTGGTTCTCCCGTTCTTCAATCAAGTGTGCAATCCTCCTAGTCACGAAATCTTTCAAATCTTGCTTCTTTTGTTCTAAGACTTCTTATTCTTTCCTTCTAGCCTGATCTTTTTCAATCCACAGTTTTCCTAATAACATAGAAAATGGAGCATTGTTCTTAATAAATTTAACAACTTCAAATTCTTCCTCTGTCGAATTTCCATGAGCACTCATAGATATCCTGGTAAGTCTTCCACATAGGGTTATCAACTTTCCTTTGAATAATCCTATTCCTCCCAATGAAGGAATCATAGTAGGCTTTCCTAGAATTTCCCAAGTTCTTTCGGTCATGATATTCACCTGTGTTTCCTCATCCAGAACACAGTCAATGTCGAAGTCTCCTATTCTTACTTCAATGTACTCTTTTTCTTTGAATATCTATGATAAGATGATATGTCGGTGGTCATTCAGGGTTTATTTCATCTGTAGCAATACTTTTTCTGATTCTTTCTGGGGTTATGTCATAATCTCAGTTGCTAGATCTTTCTCATGGTCTTCTTGTCTCATATTCATCTTTTCAACCTTAGAAATCATTCTAGGGAAATCCAATACTTCATGGTCCATAGCTTTGCAACAGAGGCAACTAGGTCTTCTATCAGGGCATTCCTTAGCCAGATGTCCTGGTCTTTTGCAACTGTAACAAAGGGTTAATCCTCTCTTTCTCTTAAATCATCCCCAACCTTTCCTATACTGTGCACTAGGATCATGGTAGCTAACCTGCAAAAAATTCTTTCTAGGATCCTGCATCCATTTGTTAGTCTAAAAATTCTCTCTATGCATAGGTATAACACGTCTTTCATTATTCTTATCAGATCTATTCATATCAAATCTTCTTTCGTCTATCAGTTCCCTAGTTTTCAAGCTAGGATAAATCTTATCAAACATACCTAGATCCATACTTTAGAAATAAAAATTTCCACTAACCTTATCTTCAACAGAGAAGAAAGCTTCTAGATCTTAAAACTTTTCACTACTCTTACCTTTATCTTAGAACAGAGCATTCAGATCTTACCTCTTTTCTTCATATCAGACTTCTTTCTTTAGCACAGAGCTTCACAAATCAAGTAGAATACTGCACACTAGAGCAACATATCTATGCACAGAGATTCTTTTTCCCCAGTTCCCAACAATCACAGTTTCAGGTCCCGATAACGGAACCATTTGTTGGCATAGGGGCAGACCCAGGGTTCAACACTACAACAACACACCAACAAAACCCTAACTACTGACCCTTTCAGAAATACCTGCGAAGTAGATGAAGTCTCACCCAAGGTAGAGGTAGGGGTGGTTGTAGGACTCCAGTGTCTACAACCTTAGCTGGGACACAGATATGTGATTCTAATCAAGGCACTCAACAATTAACATTCATTGATATTTAGTTCTTAGTTACAACACAGTTGAACCCTAATCACAGAGCATCGCAGTATTCAACCAGATCTAGCATCTAACAACACTTGTCATGACGAAACATATCAGATATTAACAGATTCAAGCACTAAGCACAAGTATATAAGTCAGATCTAACATCCATCCATATTATTAAGCACTAAGCATCGACATATCATTCATCTATATTAAAGCACTAAGCACATTAACATATAAGCACATCAACACATTGCACAAAGCAGAGAAACACAACATGTACGTGGTTCATCCCCACCTTGGGGCCATGCCCACCAACTCTTTGTCTTCTTTATTATCTTCTTCAATAGGTTACATGCACAGAGCCTCAAAAACCCTACTCCACAGAGGGCAGGAGATCTACACAGCTCACTAGATCCTCCTTCCCTAAGTAGATCTAAGCACACAACCTTCTACAGTCTCTTACAATGACGTGCACTTAGCTTTGCAAGTCTCACATAGTATGCACCAAAGAACTTACAAATCTTGATCACACAGATCCAACTCTAGCACTCAGCCATTTTTTGTTCATTACATCGCCTTAGCATCTATTTATACATACAAAATAGGCCTAAGCATGGGTGAACCCATGGGTTGACATTCCCATACCTGTTACATAATCCCAAATCCCAAAAGGGCCCTAAAAGGGGTCGAGATCCCGCGATCCCCTCTTCGTCTTGCGCTCCGTCTTTGACAGCTTGTCGAAGTCCCAAAATTAGGTCAAACATGACCAAGAATCCACAAAACTTGGTCAAGGGACAACAATATTCCCTTATGTAAATATTACACTTTTGTCATTAGAAATAATTAAAAAACCATGTTCCCATATAATTTTAAAGTCCCCTACCCCAAATTATTTACCGTTATACCAATATATATATTGAAAAATTTAAATACCCTTGAACAAACTCACGTAGTGTTTTACCAAACTTTTAGAATGACCCTCCTATGGTTAAGAGGAGAGTTTTGTATCCTCCCCACATAGGTTCAAATCTTGATTGTGACATTTTTTCCTCTAATGGACCGATTATGGCTTGTAAGATACCATCAATCTCACCTTGACTTTAAGTGCTTGAGGGTAGGACATATGTTTCCAAAAAATAGCTCGGTGGGATAGATCAAGTGGTTGAGTGCTTTGATTTTCATGCATGAGGTGTTGGGGCTAATCCATGAAATGCGGGAAAGTTCCTAGGGGGTTTCCTCATGATTTTTTCCTTGGATAATTTTGTGTGTGTGTGTGTGTGTTGGGGTTAATCCATGAAATGCATGAAAGTTCCTAGGGGTTTTCATGAAGTTTTCCTTGGATAATTGCATGCAAGCGTGTACGTGTGTGTGTGCATGCACGCATGTGTTCCAATGTAATGAATTTATCAGTGAAATCCACCAAGTACTTCCCCTCATTCTGAGGATAAAAACTTTCCTTGGTCAACAATCAACTTAGGTGGGAGAGGATAAAAAATTTCCTTGGTCATACAAGCTACACCCAATTCACACACACAAACTACATTAAATGGAAGGGATACTTGTAATAAAGTTTATGTGAATATATATTTCAAAAAGTGCAAAGAAACAAGAATTTACAAATCTTGTGAAGAAATATTAAAGTTATATTAATAGGAGACATAAAACAAATTATCAAGAGAAGATATCAAGTTAGAATTGTAAGATGATAAATTTATTTATTTCAAGTTCCATCACATCTTTTTTCCAATTAAAACCTTAGTGAAAAAACCTTCAATTATTTCCTCATGACTCGTGGATAGTAACCATGATAACTATCACCATTGATTATAGTCCCTAACCTCGAGGGGATTGAGCATTTTGAACCTATGAACTCCTAACTATGAGAGGACCCACATTTGGCTCTAGACCACTTGAGATAACCCTTGGGGATAAGTTTCAAATATATATTAAAAGGTAATATCTAAAGCAAAAGAAAATAGTAAAGGAATCTTTATAGAAACCATGGTAATAACAACATAAATAACTATGGGGATATGTGAGAAATTAAAGTTGGAATCAGAGAAACTTTGAAAAAAAAATGATTCTCAAGTAAATAGAAATAAATTTCTTGCAAATAAATTCAATCTTTCATTCAGCACAAGTGGTAAATTATAAAAATGAAAATGTAGGCCAAGAAGAATAAAATAAAGATCTTGAAGATATGAAAGAAAACTTCCATCATGACGTGCATACCTTATAATATAAATTGAAGGATCATGTTAACAAGACAAAAGGTTTCAAAACACAAATATGAGAATTGAAGAAAATAAACTTTATCTTCCAAACCAAGGATAAATCAACATTTCTACAAGATGTTGCAAACCAATGACTGAAAATCATAGGAGAAGTAGGATACCAAGAAGAAATAAAATAACAACTTATCAGAGAAAAATGAAGAAACTTCTTGCTTAAAGGATCTTAATCAAAGGTTGCTTGTACAAATCAAGAAGTTAAATGATGAGTAGCACAATCATTAATTACAATAGGAGAATTGAGGTCTCAAAAATAAATTTGACAAGAACTTATTAGAAAAATATTGAAGAAATTTGTTGTCCAAGGAATCACAATCAAAACCTATTTCCACAAACTAAGAAATTAATAAAAGAGAAAAATGTGCAACATAAGAAACAAATCATAAAAAAGGAAACAATACTAGATCTAGTTCAACGATGGAAGTTTTTAAGATTAATATCCAAACCATGGATACAGGAGCTATCATAGATGCAATCAAAGTTGAGAAACTGAGTGAATATTTACCTATAGTCGACAAGCCATCAATTGACAAAGAGACATTTACAGATCCCATATAATTGAAGGTTATTTTTTGGACATGAACGATTATAGTATATCAGAAGGAAGTTCAACTTTTAAACCTTATTGTCACCCAAATAACAAATTTCATTGCACAAATAAAAAATCAATTCATAATTCTAAATCCTGAAATACTGCTTCAACTCATTTCAAAGGGTATACCGAGAATCATAGTTGAATAAGTCCTAATAAAACATTGCACCATAATTTTTTTATAGAAAATCAGGATGGACTAATTTTTTCACAATGTGATAGTCTTGTTTAGCACTTCTTAGATCATACCATTTTGTTTCTTCAACCATGATAACAACAAGAATAGAGGGTCACTGAAAGAATTACATGCAAGAAAAAAATGTAGCCTTTTACAGATGATGCTTTGAGGACAAAGCATCTATGAAGGGGGGGCAATGTAAAATACATAAATACACTATAACAATAATAAACAATCATAATGATAATAAAAAAATATTAACTAAGAAAAGGCCAAATGTTTAAAAAAAAATGTTTATTCAAGTAGGTGACCATTCAATGTATATTTATGTGCAACACATGTTATTGTAATCATTTCTCAATTTATACTTTTCAATACAATATATTATCCTATATAAATTTCTCATTTTTGTACTATTTGGTTTGGATATTCAATATATGAACTAGTTTGGTTCATTACAAGTATTCCCATTTAGTGAACATGGCCACCCTCATAGATAGTCATATAGTAGTTCATTGCATTTATCTAGCATGGCTAATGCTTTATATAAATCTTTAGGAGGGATTTCACCTCCCCCTCCTCTCCACCCCACCAATGGGGAATCGACCAAATGTTTTACCTTTCATGGCTACCCTTAATCTATTGAATTTAACTCACCTTACAAATGATCCCATTCATCATGATGTGAATTGGCTTATTATTCCTAATAAATTACCCTCAAATAGATCACTAAGTTTGAAGGTAGACCCAAAGAATACCCTTCTAATCATATGATTTCCTTTCATATGTGATGTTCATCCGATATCATTACAAACTATTTAGTGAAACTTAAACTTTTCCAATGTGCCCTAATGGGCATGTCAACCAAGAGGTATATTAAAATTACTAGAAATAGTCACACTATCATTATAACAACCTTTTCTATTGAATTCCTTAATCTTTTTAAATTACCCATTTGAAATAAATTCAAAATTGAACTCTTTACTACTTTTCACCAAATTACCATGAGTAGAGATGTAGGTGAATTTTATGTAAAATCCCCTTGGATGGTTGTCTTTTGATTGATTTCTTTTTGAAATACCTTATTCACTCCATTGTCAAGGTTGTATCCTTTTTGCATCCCTTAAATGAGGAATATGTGATACTTGGAGCCTAAGAGTTAGGTCTTATGTCCTCCCCTTTTAGTTTCTTATATACGATTATGTGTTATGATCCTAGACCTTCTTTTGTAGGACTAAATTTAACACAAGGGGCATCTCATCCATATGATGGCCTTATAAGATCAACCCAACATGGGATGGTAGCTTATGTCAACAACCATTTTGATAACATGTATTTATCCAAAGGTATTATCCATTATAGAGGGCCAAGCATTCCTTATGGAATTCCCCCACCTTGGACTCTGACTATCCCATATTCTATATGAGCTCCATAAACACCCACTTATTATTAAGGGAAACAATTTAACCCTAACCCACTCCCTTCATCAAATGTTAACTTGGTTCAACCTCTTCCTTCTTAGCCCATTCAAAATTTGACTCTCAATTGAGGCCAAAAAAACAACTAATAATTAAATCAAGAGAAGATAAAAAAAAGCAAAAGAGTGGTAACCAGTGTTAAGAAAGAAATGGTTCTAACCAAGAAATTAATGTCGGGTGCAATAAAAATTCTAAGAAGGGTTAAATGCAACCCAAGAAATGAGCTCGCCCCTCTTTGTCTCATCTTGCCTCATAACCGCAAATCTCTTCTTTCTCTCCTTGTCTTCTGAATTTTCCTTCCTTGGTTTTGCACCCTTGTTCTCTTATAGGGACTCCAAAGGTCACCATCATGAACCATCTCATCCTTTGGGGGTGTCACACCCCTTCATGAATCCATGTGTCCAAATGAAACATCACGCCCTTTCACGGATTTGGTTTCCCAAACGAATCATCGTGCCCCTTCATGGACCCGATCACCCAAATAAATTGATGTGCTCATCAACCATTGTGCCCCTTGGGACTGGCACGCCTCTCATGCCAGTGCACTCCAATATCTTAGGCGCTTCATGCTTGGTAAAACCCCTTGGCACATTCACATTCCCAAGGATCCCACTTTCCCAAATCCTTCAACACTTGGGTGCTAGAGAAACCCTAAGTTTCATCTCCTTGAGGACTTGGGCGAGGGTCTTCGCGCCCATTTAGCCAAAGAAGTTTCATTAAGCAATTTGTTAAGAAAAATGAATGAAATAGATTCCTTCACGGTTATGAGAGGGATCCAACTTATAAATTACTTTCCTATTGTCACTACCTTGACAATGATCACATGTAACCTTCACATAGGGACAGTGTGATATGTCAATTGGGTTTAGCTTGGGTAGTTGGGAGGAGGAATGATTGTTATCCTCCCCACTTGGGTTAAATTCTCATAAGTGACCTTCTTCATTGATATTAGTGACAATCTAAAAGTTATTGTCATTATATTTAGCAAGGGTATCTCCTTGGTCAAAGTATATCAAGGCTAGATTCTACTCATATACCTAGGAAGTAGACTATATGCAATCAAAATTGAGAGAAAACATGTGAGAGCATTTTGATCAATCATACATTAAAAAAAACAAACCAAAATCATGGTGCACCTTGATGCCAAGCCATTTCATTCAAATGTATAAGGGTTAGGCATAAGGCATCATCCTTAAAAAACAAGCCAAAATCATTGTGCACCCCGATGCCAATCCATTGCATTCAATTGTATAAGGGATAGGCATAATCAACATTTTGCATCCGTAAATGAATTCATCATTGTAAATCAAGAACTAGAGGACAAAACAAATGAAAGGTAGAGTCCATTGTTCAGGCTCACTTAAAAATTTGTAGAGGGGGGGAGGGGTGTATCCACAAGCCTAAAGACTAGGAGCTAGTTAATGCCTCAACACATTCCAATAATAATGCCATTAGGATTCATAGGAATTTTATGTCACTTCAATTTAGTTCCAATGAAAACTCCAATATGAGAGTGAATCTCCCTAGAATTATCTCAAAGAAATTAGATTCATAGACCTTGCTTTTAGTTTTATTTATTGGTGCTTTTGAAGCATCCGAGAAAGAATCCAAGATTGAATTGGACTACTTAGTTATGATAGTTGATGCTCCTCATACCAAAAAGATGTCATCTACAATCTAGGCGTGATTTATCATCTTAACTACTCTTTTGATGTAGACTCTTGGTAGTAAAAATGGTTTTGGGTTTGTTCCAATCACTAACCTAGAACTTCCACCATAAGGATATATAAGGACAACAATAGAGAACGTCATTATCTCACACCTCTAGATCCATGCAATAAGCTTGTAGGTATACCATTCACTGAAGGAGCAATATGAGAGTTTTCAGTACATGCTCAAATCCAATTAGTGAATTCTTTTGAGAAACCAAGTTTAAGTAGAACTTCAATCAAGAATTGATGATGAGTGTTGTACAATTCATTATTTGTGTCCAACATTATACGCATTCCTCTCTTGCTCACTAGTCTACTAGAATGAATCACTTACTAAGCAATAATTATATTTTCAAGTATTTGTCTTCCTTTAACAAATCCTCCTTGCTACACCAAGATAATCTTGGGAATAAGAGACCTAAGAATACTTTCTACGATCTTAGTTGATATTTTATGTAATACATTACATAAATAAATGAGGAGAAATCTATCACATGAGTTTGGGTTTCTCCCCTTTAGGATAAGTGCGAGAAAGGATGAATTGATACCACCTCTAATTTAAGCATTATCCTATATCCTTTTAGCATTTTCCATAAGACACACTTGATAATGTGCTAGAATTCCCAGTAGAAGTGTTTGATAAACCCCTTTGGATAGGGGATTTGTATGGCTCCATCGACCGCAAGGCCTCTATTGACAACCATTTCGATCAACAGTTCTTAGCCGAAAAAACATTGCCAGGCTCTTCTCTCAATTATGTTGATTTGCAAACTCACCACTAGTTATATAGCCTGCAAATGATTACAATACATACTAAAAAAAATGTTATGATATATATGATTAGTAGGTGGGACTCCCTAGAAGAGAAAATAAGAGAATAATTTATTTTCGATTATTCCTAAGATGAAAACACATGCTTGAAAATTTCAAAGAATGATCTGCAATTATGATATGCATGAAAATATTTTCTCCAACTTGATTATGAGGTCTCCTCTAGCCTGGTTGCATATGAAAGATTGAGGTTATGCTCATAAATTTTTAAAAGGTTCCTCATATTGCATGACAAGTATTTAAGGCACTTGGTTACATGTATGCAAATGCTAGATTATTTATCCAACAATTATATGGTTTCTTTGCAATTATAGTTTATGGTGGCTTTGTTTGGACTAGTTTTGAGTATGTTTCTCTTCCCCATTCTTTCATTATGTTGAAGAATTGTTGAAATGAAATTCTGTAAGATTCATTTACTCACTTTCCATATTTTTCACTGCAAAATTATTGGTTTGGCTTACGATGGACATAACCATGTTACTCATGTTACTCGTGATAAATTTATTGTATGATCGACATCTCAAAAGAGTTAAGATACAAGTAAGGATTGATATGAAAGTGCATTGTGTTGACTATAACAATATTAATGCAGAGGTTGTTAGCTTGAAATTATTCAAATACTCTGATTAAATTATAGTCAAAGATATGAATCAAAAGAAAAGTTTTTAGTTTTCTATTATACATGCAGGATCAAACCCCCTCATTATTTCACTTTCTAGGCATTATTCCATGAAGTCCCAAACCATATATCATTTAATGTCATATCTTTTACCCCTGTTATATAAGTAGAAAACAGTTTTAAAAGGGGATGTTTGTTGGCAGTTTGACATAAACAATTTGATGGTTACTTGGCATGAGTTTGAAAAGATAGTGAACATAATTTGTGAGTTAAGTACAGATTGAAAGTGAACAAGTTTCAAGTAGAATTAATGAATTGAGAATGCATCACACATTCCTATCATTCATTTCATTTTTCATAAATCACA
This sequence comes from Picea engelmannii, assembly GCA_009831015.1. NCBI lineage: Eukaryota > Viridiplantae > Streptophyta > Pinopsida > Pinales > Pinaceae > Picea > Picea engelmannii. The sequence goes on along the minus strand of ML781551.1, from coordinate 757,742 downwards.
AATCCTTTCATCTATCCCTAATCATTTTTTTTTCTTTTCATTTCATTTCCTATGTTCAGAAATTAATGATGTAATTCATTAAGGAAATGGTAGTAATGGAAAGTTTTAAAGATGTCAGAAAAATATGTGTGGCTGATTTTGAATTTATGGTTTAAAGCTTGAAGACTGTGGAAAATGAATGGAAAAACTAATTATATTTGGACAATGAACATGCATCATACATTCCTATAATCTGATTTCATTGTACGTACATTGCAAACCCCCTCATCTCTTCCAAATTCATTATTTATCCCATGTTCCAAGTAAACAATAATTATTAGTTTGTAGATATACAATTTATGCAATTTTTTTCAAAAGATGTATATATGCGGAGGAAATTGCAGAATTTTTCTTTGCTTGTTCCCCTTTTCCCTCAATTTCCCTTTACTGCTTGCATGCTTGATTACTAGTAAACTCAGAGCCATCATTAAATTACATGTTATGCAAGATAATATTTGGTGTTTTACTATATGTAAGTTGTATATTCTAACTTAGTCTTTATGATCATCTAGATGAATTCTTCAAGGCAGTTATAACAAAGATAACAAGATATGGAATAGTAGAAAGTGAGTAGATGAATACAACATCCCATAAAAATATAAATTTTGAGCTTTATAATGATACTTTGGTCGTTGGACATATTTATGTTTATATTTTTGGGACAACAAATAGATTGATTTATTTTTGGCACAAGTGTATTTATGGCATGTTCATTTTTGGGTTGTTGGAAGTGCATGTATTTATGATGATAATATGGCATATTAAAATCATGGAGGAATAAGAGATTATTGAAAATTAAATAAATAAGAGATGCATATGGGGTTTCCACCTATTAATTATTATTTATTGTTATCTTTTATCATTATTTAATAAATTTGTCCTAGACTTAATTAAATTTATTTAGCCTTCTAACTAGAATGTAGTTAAACTAGTTGAACTACCTCATTGAAGAATAAAAAGAGAAGGCAAGTAAGGACAAAAGAATATATTTTTTTTAAGAGAGGTATGCAAAGATTTGAGTGGTGTTCATTTTTTAAATCATTCATCCTTCATTCATTTTCAGTCAGGGATTTGATGATCTTTTGATAGCATGGGCATCTTGAAAAGTGACAGAAGGAACGAAGCAAGGATGAGTTTTAATGGTGTCCATGAGGCAACTAGTTTGTTTTCTAAGTCTGATGTATTTAAAGTCTAAGTTATATCAGCACTAATCATTTTTCTTGTATGCAGAAAAAATCTTTGTGTGCCACTGTATTTGATCTAATAAATCTCCAACTTAGTTTTCTTTTTCTTCTTTCTGCACTTGGAATTTTTTTATGTATGATGATAAATTTCATCTAGAATAGATAGAGACAATGCTCGTTCCAATTCTTGCAGAGATTCGAAATCATAACAAAATCTATAAAAGTGTATGAGGTTATAAATAAATAAAAGTTCAACTTTTGGTTCTCGAATTATTTTATTTACAGTTCTAGTTTTATTTTTTTTCATTTTATTTTGATATAATATTCAAGAAACACAAAATGCAAAATAACAAAACAATGCTAATTTATTTTTTTGCCTAAATTAATTTCATTGCACGTAATCTTTTTTTTTTTTAATTTATTTATTTAGTCTAGTTTAACTTTTCATTAATTGTAATATTAAAAAGAAAACAAAAAAATCCATTTCACTTATTTCACTATGGCATTTCTTTAAAACATTAAAAAAATATATAATTTACTTCATTTAGTTTGATTAGTTTTAACCATTTTATCTTTTTTCTCACTAATTTAACTATTTACTAATTACATATTTTAAATAAAACACAAAATATCAAAACAATGTTAATGTATTTCATTTTTTAAATTAATTTCAATACAAATAATTAATTTCTTTTCTTTTTGTTTATTAAGTTGTTTAACTTTTTGTTTTTATCAATTGCAATATTTAAAAGAAAACAAAGATTCACTTATTATGTTAAATACTCTTTAATGTTTTTCTTGTAAGTATGAACTAATCTAGTTTATGTTTGTTTAAATTATTTTTTTTAGTTTTGCACTTGTATTATTAATTTACATTAACTTTTATTTTAATTTACATTTCACATATGAAAGAAAACACAAAAATTATAAAGTTGCAAAACTTATAAAAATTTAATATTTGCGAAATAATAAAAAAAACATTCATCCTTAAACTTAAACTTAGGGTAAAATTATCGCCTCTTCTCGTCTAGCCTCACAGGAGATTGAGATGTTGGTATTGAAACCATATAGTTTTGGCATCAACATATTTTGGCGACCATACTGGAGACAAACCGTTCAATGGTTCTTCTCCAGTTTTTTATTTAATGCTCATACTTGTTTTAGAAGCAATGTATTTTTTGACCTTCTATGATTGTGAATAAACCATATTTTAATTTGATTACCAATCTTTCCATGGTTGGTTTTTCTCTTTTTGAAGGTTACCCATGGGAATCTTGTTGTGATCATGTCAACAAGTTCATTCAATTTTGTCAATCTGTTGGGGTCCAAGATGCTTATACTTCTTCTGACATATTTCCTCTTACTCTTCGTGGCCAAGAAAGAAATTGGTATAGGAATATATCACCTAATCCTAATTTAGTGGGAAAGAATATTTTTACAAAGTTCATTATTGACTTTCCTTCTTTGCCCATCTCCCAACACTTTGAATTTTGGCCTCAGATTCTTCCTACCCCTCCTCAATGTGATTTTTGCAGTGACCCTTGTTAGCAATTGACTTGTATGTTATTCTTAGAATCTAAACATGCTTACCAAGCGAACCCCTATCTCTTCTTGAATAATCAAGAAAATAATTCTACACTTCATGATTTTTTATCAAAAACTCCAGGGGTTTGTGATAATTTTTCTATTTTGAATTGTCCCATGTTATCCCTAATTATGAAGTCTTGTTCTATGCCTACCCATTTGATGATACTCTTTTCGAAACTCATTCTAAACAAGACTATGTTTTATTTGACGAAATATTCTTCGAAGATGAATCTTGTGAGGAAAATTAGTTTTGACTTACACGACATTGCTCCTCATATCCCTCTTTTTGATGACTATTTTGAAGAAAGTGAAATAGAGGATTTAGGGGATGATATAGCATCATGTGAATTTTATTTTGAAGATATGGTACAATATCTTTTTTCTAATCCCTGCTAGTCTGAAAGCATTGTTTAGCCAAATGAATATAATCACGAAGAAAACAAAATCGATTACCTATGATTTGTTAACGAATTTTATCCTCAAACCTCAACTCTTTGTTTTGAAGATGATTTTACTAATCAACTCTTTGGTTTTGATTCCTTCCCAATTTATGATGATCACCTCATTAGTGAACAC
>ML781551.1:732233-751888 GCA_009831015.1 Picea engelmannii | reverse complement strand
CATTTCTACAAGATGTTGCAAACCAATGACTGAAAATCATAGGAGAAGTAGGATACCAAGAAGAAATAAAATAACAACTTATCAGAGAAAAATGAAGAAACTTCTTGCTTAAAGGATCTTAATCAAAGGTTGCTTGTACAAATCAAGAAGTTAAATGATGAGTAGCACAATCATTAATTACAATAGGAGAATTGAGGTCTCAAAAATAAATTTGACAAGAACTTATTAGAAAAATATTGAAGAAATTTGTTGTCCAAGGAATCACAATCAAAACCTATTTCCACAAACTAAGAAATTAATAAAAGAGAAAAATGTGCAACATAAGAAACAAATCATAAAAAAGGAAACAATACTAGATCTAGTTCAACGATGGAAGTTTTTAAGATTAATATCCAAACCATGGATACAGGAGCTATCATAGATGCAATCAAAGTTGAGAAACTGAGTGAATATTTACCTATAGTCGACAAGCCATCAATTGACAAAGAGACATTTACAGATCCCATATAATTGAAGGTTATTTTTTGGACATGAACGATTATAGTATATCAGAAGGAAGTTCAACTTTTAAACCTTATTGTCACCCAAATAACAAATTTCATTGCACAAATAAAAAATCAATTCATAATTCTAAATCCTGAAATACTGCTTCAACTCATTTCAAAGGGTATACCGAGAATCATAGTTGAATAAGTCCTAATAAAACATTGCACCATAATTTTTTTATAGAAAATCAGGATGGACTAATTTTTTCACAATGTGATAGTCTTGTTTAGCACTTCTTAGATCATACCATTTTGTTTCTTCAACCATGATAACAACAAGAATAGAGGGTCACTGAAAGAATTACATGCAAGAAAAAAATGTAGCCTTTTACAGATGATGCTTTGAGGACAAAGCATCTATGAAGGGGGGGCAATGTAAAATACATAAATACACTATAACAATAATAAACAATCATAATGATAATAAAAAAATATTAACTAAGAAAAGGCCAAATGTTTAAAAAAAAATGTTTATTCAAGTAGGTGACCATTCAATGTATATTTATGTGCAACACATGTTATTGTAATCATTTCTCAATTTATACTTTTCAATACAATATATTATCCTATATAAATTTCTCATTTTTGTACTATTTGGTTTGGATATTCAATATATGAACTAGTTTGGTTCATTACAAGTATTCCCATTTAGTGAACATGGCCACCCTCATAGATAGTCATATAGTAGTTCATTGCATTTATCTAGCATGGCTAATGCTTTATATAAATCTTTAGGAGGGATTTCACCTCCCCCTCCTCTCCACCCCACCAATGGGGAATCGACCAAATGTTTTACCTTTCATGGCTACCCTTAATCTATTGAATTTAACTCACCTTACAAATGATCCCATTCATCATGATGTGAATTGGCTTATTATTCCTAATAAATTACCCTCAAATAGATCACTAAGTTTGAAGGTAGACCCAAAGAATACCCTTCTAATCATATGATTTCCTTTCATATGTGATGTTCATCCGATATCATTACAAACTATTTAGTGAAACTTAAACTTTTCCAATGTGCCCTAATGGGCATGTCAACCAAGAGGTATATTAAAATTACTAGAAATAGTCACACTATCATTATAACAACCTTTTCTATTGAATTCCTTAATCTTTTTAAATTACCCATTTGAAATAAATTCAAAATTGAACTCTTTACTACTTTTCACCAAATTACCATGAGTAGAGATGTAGGTGAATTTTATGTAAAATCCCCTTGGATGGTTGTCTTTTGATTGATTTCTTTTTGAAATACCTTATTCACTCCATTGTCAAGGTTGTATCCTTTTTGCATCCCTTAAATGAGGAATATGTGATACTTGGAGCCTAAGAGTTAGGTCTTATGTCCTCCCCTTTTAGTTTCTTATATACGATTATGTGTTATGATCCTAGACCTTCTTTTGTAGGACTAAATTTAACACAAGGGGCATCTCATCCATATGATGGCCTTATAAGATCAACCCAACATGGGATGGTAGCTTATGTCAACAACCATTTTGATAACATGTATTTATCCAAAGGTATTATCCATTATAGAGGGCCAAGCATTCCTTATGGAATTCCCCCACCTTGGACTCTGACTATCCCATATTCTATATGAGCTCCATAAACACCCACTTATTATTAAGGGAAACAATTTAACCCTAACCCACTCCCTTCATCAAATGTTAACTTGGTTCAACCTCTTCCTTCTTAGCCCATTCAAAATTTGACTCTCAATTGAGGCCAAAAAAACAACTAATAATTAAATCAAGAGAAGATAAAAAAAAGCAAAAGAGTGGTAACCAGTGTTAAGAAAGAAATGGTTCTAACCAAGAAATTAATGTCGGGTGCAATAAAAATTCTAAGAAGGGTTAAATGCAACCCAAGAAATGAGCTCGCCCCTCTTTGTCTCATCTTGCCTCATAACCGCAAATCTCTTCTTTCTCTCCTTGTCTTCTGAATTTTCCTTCCTTGGTTTTGCACCCTTGTTCTCTTATAGGGACTCCAAAGGTCACCATCATGAACCATCTCATCCTTTGGGGGTGTCACACCCCTTCATGAATCCATGTGTCCAAATGAAACATCACGCCCTTTCACGGATTTGGTTTCCCAAACGAATCATCGTGCCCCTTCATGGACCCGATCACCCAAATAAATTGATGTGCTCATCAACCATTGTGCCCCTTGGGACTGGCACGCCTCTCATGCCAGTGCACTCCAATATCTTAGGCGCTTCATGCTTGGTAAAACCCCTTGGCACATTCACATTCCCAAGGATCCCACTTTCCCAAATCCTTCAACACTTGGGTGCTAGAGAAACCCTAAGTTTCATCTCCTTGAGGACTTGGGCGAGGGTCTTCGCGCCCATTTAGCCAAAGAAGTTTCATTAAGCAATTTGTTAAGAAAAATGAATGAAATAGATTCCTTCACGGTTATGAGAGGGATCCAACTTATAAATTACTTTCCTATTGTCACTACCTTGACAATGATCACATGTAACCTTCACATAGGGACAGTGTGATATGTCAATTGGGTTTAGCTTGGGTAGTTGGGAGGAGGAATGATTGTTATCCTCCCCACTTGGGTTAAATTCTCATAAGTGACCTTCTTCATTGATATTAGTGACAATCTAAAAGTTATTGTCATTATATTTAGCAAGGGTATCTCCTTGGTCAAAGTATATCAAGGCTAGATTCTACTCATATACCTAGGAAGTAGACTATATGCAATCAAAATTGAGAGAAAACATGTGAGAGCATTTTGATCAATCATACATTAAAAAAAACAAACCAAAATCATGGTGCACCTTGATGCCAAGCCATTTCATTCAAATGTATAAGGGTTAGGCATAAGGCATCATCCTTAAAAAACAAGCCAAAATCATTGTGCACCCCGATGCCAATCCATTGCATTCAATTGTATAAGGGATAGGCATAATCAACATTTTGCATCCGTAAATGAATTCATCATTGTAAATCAAGAACTAGAGGACAAAACAAATGAAAGGTAGAGTCCATTGTTCAGGCTCACTTAAAAATTTGTAGAGGGGGGGAGGGGTGTATCCACAAGCCTAAAGACTAGGAGCTAGTTAATGCCTCAACACATTCCAATAATAATGCCATTAGGATTCATAGGAATTTTATGTCACTTCAATTTAGTTCCAATGAAAACTCCAATATGAGAGTGAATCTCCCTAGAATTATCTCAAAGAAATTAGATTCATAGACCTTGCTTTTAGTTTTATTTATTGGTGCTTTTGAAGCATCCGAGAAAGAATCCAAGATTGAATTGGACTACTTAGTTATGATAGTTGATGCTCCTCATACCAAAAAGATGTCATCTACAATCTAGGCGTGATTTATCATCTTAACTACTCTTTTGATGTAGACTCTTGGTAGTAAAAATGGTTTTGGGTTTGTTCCAATCACTAACCTAGAACTTCCACCATAAGGATATATAAGGACAACAATAGAGAACGTCATTATCTCACACCTCTAGATCCATGCAATAAGCTTGTAGGTATACCATTCACTGAAGGAGCAATATGAGAGTTTTCAGTACATGCTCAAATCCAATTAGTGAATTCTTTTGAGAAACCAAGTTTAAGTAGAACTTCAATCAAGAATTGATGATGAGTGTTGTACAATTCATTATTTGTGTCCAACATTATACGCATTCCTCTCTTGCTCACTAGTCTACTAGAATGAATCACTTACTAAGCAATAATTATATTTTCAAGTATTTGTCTTCCTTTAACAAATCCTCCTTGCTACACCAAGATAATCTTGGGAATAAGAGACCTAAGAATACTTTCTACGATCTTAGTTGATATTTTATGTAATACATTACATAAATAAATGAGGAGAAATCTATCACATGAGTTTGGGTTTCTCCCCTTTAGGATAAGTGCGAGAAAGGATGAATTGATACCACCTCTAATTTAAGCATTATCCTATATCCTTTTAGCATTTTCCATAAGACACACTTGATAATGTGCTAGAATTCCCAGTAGAAGTGTTTGATAAACCCCTTTGGATAGGGGATTTGTATGGCTCCATCGACCGCAAGGCCTCTATTGACAACCATTTCGATCAACAGTTCTTAGCCGAAAAAACATTGCCAGGCTCTTCTCTCAATTATGTTGATTTGCAAACTCACCACTAGTTATATAGCCTGCAAATGATTACAATACATACTAAAAAAAATGTTATGATATATATGATTAGTAGGTGGGACTCCCTAGAAGAGAAAATAAGAGAATAATTTATTTTCGATTATTCCTAAGATGAAAACACATGCTTGAAAATTTCAAAGAATGATCTGCAATTATGATATGCATGAAAATATTTTCTCCAACTTGATTATGAGGTCTCCTCTAGCCTGGTTGCATATGAAAGATTGAGGTTATGCTCATAAATTTTTAAAAGGTTCCTCATATTGCATGACAAGTATTTAAGGCACTTGGTTACATGTATGCAAATGCTAGATTATTTATCCAACAATTATATGGTTTCTTTGCAATTATAGTTTATGGTGGCTTTGTTTGGACTAGTTTTGAGTATGTTTCTCTTCCCCATTCTTTCATTATGTTGAAGAATTGTTGAAATGAAATTCTGTAAGATTCATTTACTCACTTTCCATATTTTTCACTGCAAAATTATTGGTTTGGCTTACGATGGACATAACCATGTTACTCATGTTACTCGTGATAAATTTATTGTATGATCGACATCTCAAAAGAGTTAAGATACAAGTAAGGATTGATATGAAAGTGCATTGTGTTGACTATAACAATATTAATGCAGAGGTTGTTAGCTTGAAATTATTCAAATACTCTGATTAAATTATAGTCAAAGATATGAATCAAAAGAAAAGTTTTTAGTTTTCTATTATACATGCAGGATCAAACCCCCTCATTATTTCACTTTCTAGGCATTATTCCATGAAGTCCCAAACCATATATCATTTAATGTCATATCTTTTACCCCTGTTATATAAGTAGAAAACAGTTTTAAAAGGGGATGTTTGTTGGCAGTTTGACATAAACAATTTGATGGTTACTTGGCATGAGTTTGAAAAGATAGTGAACATAATTTGTGAGTTAAGTACAGATTGAAAGTGAACAAGTTTCAAGTAGAATTAATGAATTGAGAATGCATCACACATTCCTATCATTCATTTCATTTTTCATAAATCACAAATCCTTTCATCTATCCCTAATCATTTTTTTTTCTTTTCATTTCATTTCCTATGTTCAGAAATTAATGATGTAATTCATTAAGGAAATGGTAGTAATGGAAAGTTTTAAAGATGTCAGAAAAATATGTGTGGCTGATTTTGAATTTATGGTTTAAAGCTTGAAGACTGTGGAAAATGAATGGAAAAACTAATTATATTTGGACAATGAACATGCATCATACATTCCTATAATCTGATTTCATTGTACGTACATTGCAAACCCCCTCATCTCTTCCAAATTCATTATTTATCCCATGTTCCAAGTAAACAATAATTATTAGTTTGTAGATATACAATTTATGCAATTTTTTTCAAAAGATGTATATATGCGGAGGAAATTGCAGAATTTTTCTTTGCTTGTTCCCCTTTTCCCTCAATTTCCCTTTACTGCTTGCATGCTTGATTACTAGTAAACTCAGAGCCATCATTAAATTACATGTTATGCAAGATAATATTTGGTGTTTTACTATATGTAAGTTGTATATTCTAACTTAGTCTTTATGATCATCTAGATGAATTCTTCAAGGCAGTTATAACAAAGATAACAAGATATGGAATAGTAGAAAGTGAGTAGATGAATACAACATCCCATAAAAATATAAATTTTGAGCTTTATAATGATACTTTGGTCGTTGGACATATTTATGTTTATATTTTTGGGACAACAAATAGATTGATTTATTTTTGGCACAAGTGTATTTATGGCATGTTCATTTTTGGGTTGTTGGAAGTGCATGTATTTATGATGATAATATGGCATATTAAAATCATGGAGGAATAAGAGATTATTGAAAATTAAATAAATAAGAGATGCATATGGGGTTTCCACCTATTAATTATTATTTATTGTTATCTTTTATCATTATTTAATAAATTTGTCCTAGACTTAATTAAATTTATTTAGCCTTCTAACTAGAATGTAGTTAAACTAGTTGAACTACCTCATTGAAGAATAAAAAGAGAAGGCAAGTAAGGACAAAAGAATATATTTTTTTTAAGAGAGGTATGCAAAGATTTGAGTGGTGTTCATTTTTTAAATCATTCATCCTTCATTCATTTTCAGTCAGGGATTTGATGATCTTTTGATAGCATGGGCATCTTGAAAAGTGACAGAAGGAACGAAGCAAGGATGAGTTTTAATGGTGTCCATGAGGCAACTAGTTTGTTTTCTAAGTCTGATGTATTTAAAGTCTAAGTTATATCAGCACTAATCATTTTTCTTGTATGCAGAAAAAATCTTTGTGTGCCACTGTATTTGATCTAATAAATCTCCAACTTAGTTTTCTTTTTCTTCTTTCTGCACTTGGAATTTTTTTATGTATGATGATAAATTTCATCTAGAATAGATAGAGACAATGCTCGTTCCAATTCTTGCAGAGATTCGAAATCATAACAAAATCTATAAAAGTGTATGAGGTTATAAATAAATAAAAGTTCAACTTTTGGTTCTCGAATTATTTTATTTACAGTTCTAGTTTTATTTTTTTTCATTTTATTTTGATATAATATTCAAGAAACACAAAATGCAAAATAACAAAACAATGCTAATTTATTTTTTTGCCTAAATTAATTTCATTGCACGTAATCTTTTTTTTTTTTAATTTATTTATTTAGTCTAGTTTAACTTTTCATTAATTGTAATATTAAAAAGAAAACAAAAAAATCCATTTCACTTATTTCACTATGGCATTTCTTTAAAACATTAAAAAAATATATAATTTACTTCATTTAGTTTGATTAGTTTTAACCATTTTATCTTTTTTCTCACTAATTTAACTATTTACTAATTACATATTTTAAATAAAACACAAAATATCAAAACAATGTTAATGTATTTCATTTTTTAAATTAATTTCAATACAAATAATTAATTTCTTTTCTTTTTGTTTATTAAGTTGTTTAACTTTTTGTTTTTATCAATTGCAATATTTAAAAGAAAACAAAGATTCACTTATTATGTTAAATACTCTTTAATGTTTTTCTTGTAAGTATGAACTAATCTAGTTTATGTTTGTTTAAATTATTTTTTTTAGTTTTGCACTTGTATTATTAATTTACATTAACTTTTATTTTAATTTACATTTCACATATGAAAGAAAACACAAAAATTATAAAGTTGCAAAACTTATAAAAATTTAATATTTGCGAAATAATAAAAAAAACATTCATCCTTAAACTTAAACTTAGGGTAAAATTATCGCCTCTTCTCGTCTAGCCTCACAGGAGATTGAGATGTTGGTATTGAAACCATATAGTTTTGGCATCAACATATTTTGGCGACCATACTGGAGACAAACCGTTCAATGGTTCTTCTCCAGTTTTTTATTTAATGCTCATACTTGTTTTAGAAGCAATGTATTTTTTGACCTTCTATGATTGTGAATAAACCATATTTTAATTTGATTACCAATCTTTCCATGGTTGGTTTTTCTCTTTTTGAAGGTTACCCATGGGAATCTTGTTGTGATCATGTCAACAAGTTCATTCAATTTTGTCAATCTGTTGGGGTCCAAGATGCTTATACTTCTTCTGACATATTTCCTCTTACTCTTCGTGGCCAAGAAAGAAATTGGTATAGGAATATATCACCTAATCCTAATTTAGTGGGAAAGAATATTTTTACAAAGTTCATTATTGACTTTCCTTCTTTGCCCATCTCCCAACACTTTGAATTTTGGCCTCAGATTCTTCCTACCCCTCCTCAATGTGATTTTTGCAGTGACCCTTGTTAGCAATTGACTTGTATGTTATTCTTAGAATCTAAACATGCTTACCAAGCGAACCCCTATCTCTTCTTGAATAATCAAGAAAATAATTCTACACTTCATGATTTTTTATCAAAAACTCCAGGGGTTTGTGATAATTTTTCTATTTTGAATTGTCCCATGTTATCCCTAATTATGAAGTCTTGTTCTATGCCTACCCATTTGATGATACTCTTTTCGAAACTCATTCTAAACAAGACTATGTTTTATTTGACGAAATATTCTTCGAAGATGAATCTTGTGAGGAAAATTAGTTTTGACTTACACGACATTGCTCCTCATATCCCTCTTTTTGATGACTATTTTGAAGAAAGTGAAATAGAGGATTTAGGGGATGATATAGCATCATGTGAATTTTATTTTGAAGATATGGTACAATATCTTTTTTCTAATCCCTGCTAGTCTGAAAGCATTGTTTAGCCAAATGAATATAATCACGAAGAAAACAAAATCGATTACCTATGATTTGTTAACGAATTTTATCCTCAAACCTCAACTCTTTGTTTTGAAGATGATTTTACTAATCAACTCTTTGGTTTTGATTCCTTCCCAATTTATGATGATCACCTCATTAGTGAACACGAAGTTAGAGAAGGGGAAACTTTAGTACCAATTTATGATGAGTTTTCAAACAAAGAGTATGAAGTTTTGGTTCAATAAGGTAAGTCGTGAGTATATCTTAGAAGCAAGTGAGGAAGCCTTATTGCAGCTTGTGAGACTTGAGACTTGAGACATGTTTTTATTTTTATTTACAAGTGGTTAAAGTTATAAGTTTAACCTTCTACTATTACCTTTCTAATTTTAATCATATTTATGGTATGCCTCAACCGATGGAAATCATTGATGATGACTCTTTCCCTTTTCATAACGAAGATCCCATGGAGATAGGAAAGTGTTGGCACAGGGGCAGACCCAGGGTTCAATGCTTACAACGACACACCAATAAAACCCTAACTATCGGCCCTTTCGACAACTCCTGCGAAGCAGATGAAGTCTCACCCGAGGTAGAGGCATAGGTGGTTGTAGGACTCAGATGTCTGCAACCTTAGCTGGGACACAGATCTGTGATTGTAACACCTTAACAGAGTACTTAGCAGTTATAGTTCATTAATATTCATTCTTAGTTTACAACGTAGCTAAACCCTAATAATAGATTAGCGCAGTGTTCACACAGATCTAATAGATTCAAGCACTAAGCATACCAACATAGATCAGATCTAGCATTCATTCACATTATTCATCACTAAGCTACCATATTAGATTCTTCTAAGCATATATTAGTGCACTAAGCATTTAACCACATAAACAAGAGATCAACCATAAAGCACAAAGAAACCACAAAATGGGATATACGTGGTTCAACCCCACCCTGGGGCTACATCCACCAACTCTTCTTCTTTATTTCTTTCTGTCAATCTTCTACATGCACAGAGCCATGATATCTTACTTCGTAGAGGACAAAATATCTGTGTGCACTCCGCTAGATCCTCCTTCCTAAGTTACAACACAAAGCGTCTTCGCAGTCTCTTACTATCACTTGCACTTAGCCTTGCAAATCTCACACTGTAGGCACAACACAATTACAATCATCACTTGCACTTAGCATAGCACCAAAAACCTCTTCTCCCTCCTTCTCTTACATCGTCTAGACTTCTATTTATACATTACAAAGAGGCCCTAAACATGGGTAAACCCATGGACCGACATCCCCATACCCATTACATAAGCCCAAAACCCAAAAATCCCTAAACAGGGGTCGAGATCCCGCAATCTCTGCTTTGACTTGCACTCTGCCTTTGACAGCCTGTCGAAGTCCAAAAAATAGGTCAAACATGACCAAGGATCCTCAAAACTTGGTCAAGGGCCAACAAGCCCCCAACACTCATCCGTGACTCGTCCCAAGTCACTCTGGTCTTGGTATCTCTGCTTCAAAAGCCTTGAGATTGGCTCGAGTTGCTTCAACCTATTGTTGTGCCATGACCTCCTGCTTGACAAACTCTTGGATAACTACTTCATTGATAGGTCCCTCTAAGATTTGTTCATCTGCAGTGACGACTTGCTCCAGTTCTTCTCGTCGGCCTTCAATCTCTATAAATAGTTAGCAAGCCTCATCCTGTGTTGGTTGGAGCCTCTGAGTCACTTCCATGACTTTGCTATGAATGGTGTGGGCCTACTGTTGAGCAGTACGTTGTTCTTGGGATCGCTTCATCCTCTCAACGGCTGACAGGGGCTTCAACTGCGCCTGTACTGTTTCTTTTTGCTTCTTTGCCTCCTGGAGTTGTGACTCCAGTGCCTTCAGTTCAAGATCCTGAGTGAGTCTCTCATAAGTCTGGGCACTGCAATCACTTAGTTGTTTACATTCCATGGTGAGGGACTTGATTCTCTCAATTATGCTTCGAGCAGTTGCTTCTCTTTGATCTCGCACATCCTGCAGAGTATTGGGAACTGTTCATAGCTCCAAGTCTTCTATTCTTTATTGAATCTATTGGATAGCTTTCGTGAGCTGCGCTACTTGATGCTCCACTCAGTCTACTACCTTTGGCTCTAAGCCTGTCATAGAGCGAAGTTCTTTGTCGACTGCTTCTTTGACTCCAAGATGCTCTGCGAGCAATTGCTCTTGTTCTTTCTTGACCTGCACCCTCTCTTCTTCAAGCTTGGCTTGAAGGTCATCCTTCTCCTTTTGTGCGACTCGACGTTGCTCTACCATTTCTTCTTGGGCTTGTTTCAGGGCCATTGTGGCCTGGCCTTTCTCAGCTTGTGCTTGACGAAGGTGAGCTTTGGTCACATCAGCTAGTCTGTGGAGTTGGGCAGGCTCATCTCCCAACTTTGTTTCTTCCGATGGTAGGGGCACAGTGGATACTGCGCGTCTGGATTGAAGGGCCTATTGTACCCCTATGAGTTCAACCTCGATCCTTTTGTACATCTCCTCCTGCTTGGATTCATGTTTTTGTAAGATTTCTTGTGAGGCATCTACTACGGTTGCGATGATGAAGTCAAAGTCATCTACAGTGAGCACAGTCTACATCTTAGTCAAGGTGGCTCTGGATTTCTTTCGGGAAGTGGGTTTCATGGGGGAAACATTTATTTTCTTCAAGGGATCAACCTCATCAATAGGATCCCTAGGCGGTGGTACTTCGACTTGCTTCTGCTAATCTTCTTTTCCATTGGTCTCTTCTTGATCTACTTCATCATCACCCCCTCGTCCAGGTGATACTGAAGCAGTTTCTTCTGATTCACTGCTCAAGTTTTGGACCTCTTCGGTCTTTTTCCTTCTGCTGGGTCCAGGAGTATCCTTTTCTTCATGAGTGGTCTCAGGGCTGTCGATTAGTTTAGGGTCTAACATTTCTATGGGGTCAGCGGGGATGAGGAGCTCTGTAGACTAGTCCTTGGTTATCTCTTTGAGGTCCTCCTCTGTGATCTTATAGTATGAATGAAGCTCTTATTTATGCTCATCTACGCATGCGGTGATAGAAATGAAGTGTTGATCTGCACAGAACTTCATGAGGGGTTGGAACCAATGCAGGGTGTTCGACATCATGTGAGGGACAACTTCGATAGCCCTCTTCAGTTGGAGATAATATGTATGAAAGACCACGTTCAAATTCCATTGTTTTCCCATATCGCTCGAGTACCATAGCATGGTGAACTTCAAAGTGAGCGGATCGAACGACTCAATGTCCAGGAAGGTCGCACCTTCTGACATCTCCCAAGGGGTAAATGCGATGAGGATCAGAAGCCAACTAAAGTGGAACTCATAGCCCTGATCCTGAGATTTGGAGCAGTCTAATTCCAGCTAGTTGACCAAGTAATTCACCCAGTTCATTTGGAGTCCTTCTACACATTTCCTGGTGAGGTCAATAAGGAATTTTGTGACCTGTGTAGGTTTGTTCTTTCTCACAAGCTTTCCTGCGATCAACTAGCAAGCCAGACGCACTGCACCATTCTGGATGGAAGCTACCTTGTAGCTTCATGTTCCCTTTTCTACATCACCATATGTGTCTTTGATCTTCTGTGCCAATGCACAATCGGTAGCCTTCCCTGGGTAGAAGTCCTGCGGGTCGGGTCCCTGCATTCTCAATCCAGTGATCCTATGGATCAACGTCAGATCGACTGTGATGCGTCAGTCTAGCCATAAGTAGCCACCATGGTAACATGAGAGTAGGAGCTTAACACACGTGTTAACCTCCTGGTGCCTTCCAAAGTGTGGGATCTTCATTACATTCAAGAGGGTGGACTGCGCGAGGTTCATAGTCCATGGCTGGGGGATTATTTTCGAGTTCTTCCCCTTCGTCCTGGTCAATTATTTATAAGGAGTGAACATACTATGGTTCTTGCAGTCTCCTAGGTTGAAGTCGTCGAACTTCAATGTCGTGATCTTATCCTGCTGCGTTCTAACTACATGTATCCCCTTCAGGACGTATGCAGTAACCATGGTGTAATCAAAGTCCCTTGGGACGTTTTCATGGCTCACCGCGCTGGCTAGAGGCAGGATGTAGTTGGGTAAGACGGTTGGGATTAGCTTCGCGTTTGCCAACTCATCTCGGTGCTTGGTTATTTTCTCTGTTGCCGGTCAGGATGGTCCGGATCCGTGAGTAGTCGACGGAGAGTCTTACACTCCTCTCGTCGAGGAAGCTTGAATACCTACGGACATCACTTTCTCAGCCATGAGGTCGATCAGAACTTCTTCGACGATTTTCTCTATGACACTAAGCTTGCCCGACATCCATGATTAGATCAGATAACTTAGATGGATGAATGAGTGCTCAAAGAAATAGAACTGGTGTCGATCTTACTAAACACAGCATGGTAGCAATGAGTTGGCTAGGATACAATTCGCAAAAGTGTTTTTGGTGAAACAGTCGGTGCAATAAGTATACAACGGTGTAACGGGTCTTTCCAACAGATGAGAGGCCTTCATCAATGTTTTTTTGTCTATTGTGGCGCGGTCCCAACGGTATGATGGCAATATTTCTAGCCATAAATGTTGTTCTAACCGTTCGGTGCGTCAGGCTAACGGTTATAATGATTTCAATGGCTATATTGCTTCACCATGTTACGATGTTCTGATATCTCGGCGAAGTTCCAGTTTTGAAAACCTTCCTTCTGCGAAGTCCCCTCTGGAACCTTTTGTAACCTTTCTATCCTTTCTCTCTTCTTACTAAGTTTCTTAGCCTTCTTCCCTATAGACTTCGTCTCGGTTATCCTCTTTCCATTATGATTCTTATCTCCTTTTGGCATAGTAACTTCACGTTGTTGAGATTCTTTCATGGGGTCATAGAGTAATGTGTCTTCTCTATCTGGGGTAGGTGTTCTACTCACTTATGAGTCTGCTTGTGTTCTTTCAACTTCGACATCCAAATTTATGGTTCTAAGTAGCTTCAATCCATTCTCTTGTTCTTCAATCAAGTGTGCTATCCTCCTAGTCATGAAATATTTTAATTCTTTCTTCTTCTTCTCTAATACTTCCTCTTCTTTTCTTCTGGCCTGATCTGTTTCAATCCAAGGTTTTCCTAGTAATATAGAAAATGGGGTGTTGTTCTCAATAAATTTAACAATCTTAAAATCTTCCTCTATCGAAGTTCCATGAGCACTCATATCTATCTAGGTGAGTCTTCCACATAGGGTTATCAACTTTCCTCTAAATAGTCCCATTCCTCCCAATGAAATAATCATAGCAGGCTTTCCTAAAGTTTCCCAAGTTCTTTCTGTCATGATATTTACCTGTGTTTCTTCATCTAGAACACAGTCAATGTCGAAGTCTCATATTCTTGCTTCTATGCATTTTTTTTCTTTGAAGATCTCTGATAAGTTGATATTTCTGGGATCATTTAGGGTTTCTTTCATTTGTAGCAATACATTCTCTTATTCTTTTTGGGGTTTTGCCATGGTCTCAGTTTCTTGACCTTCCTTAGGGTTTTCTTGTCTCATATTCATTCTTTCAAGCCTAGCAATCATTCTAGGGCAATCTAAAAATTCATGATCCATATCTTTACAACAAAGACAAGTAGGTCTTCTACCAGGGCATTCCTTAGCAATATGTCCTGGTCTTCTGCAACTGTAAAAAAGAGTTAATACTCTCTTTCTTTAAAATGATCCCCAACCTTTCCTATACTGCGCACTAAGATCATAGTAGCTAGCCTGCAAAAATTTCTTTCTAGGATCATGCATCCATTTGTTAGTCCAAACATTCTTTCTATGCATAGGAATAACATATCTTTCACTATTTTTGTCAGATCTACTCATATAAAACCTTATTTCATCTAGTTGTGCCCTACTTTTCAAGCTAGGACAAAATTTATCAAACATACCTAGATCCATACTTTTGAAACAAAAATTTCCACTTATCTTACCTTTTCAATCAAAACTTTTCATTGTTCTTACCTTTATCAGAGCACAAAGATTTTAGGTCTTACTTATTTTCTTCAGATCTAACTTCTCTTCTTGGAGCAGAGCTTCACAGGTCAAGTAGAATACTGCGCACTAGGGAAATCGATCTACGCACGGAGATTTCTCTTTTCTATAGTTCCAAACAATCACAATTTCAGGTTCCGGCAACAGAATCATTTGTTGGCACAGGGGCATACCCAGGTTTCAATGCTTACAACGGCGCAAAAACAAAACCCTAACTACTGGCCCTTTTGGAAACACCTGCGAAGCAGATGAAGTCTCACCCGAGGTAGAGGAAGGGGTGGTTGCAGGACTCAGATGTCTACAAACTTAGCTGGGACACAGATCTGTGATTGTAACACCTTAACAGAGAACTTAGTAGTTATAGTTCATTAGTATTCAGTCTTAATTTACAGCGCAACTAAACCCTAATAATATATCAGCACAATATTCACACAGATCCAATAGATTCAAGCACTAAGCATACCAACATAGATCAGATCTAGCATTCATTCACATTATTCAACACTAAGCTACCATATTAGATTCTTCTAAGAATATATCAGTGCACTAATCATTTAACCACATAAACAAGAGATCAACCATAAAGCACAAAGAAACCACAACACGGGATATAGGTGGTTCACCCCCACCCTGGGGCTACGTCCACCAACTCGTCTTCTTTATTTCTTTCTGTCAATCTTCTACATGCAAAGAGCCATGATATCTTACTCCATAGAGGATAGGAGATATGCACGCACTCTGGTAGATCCTCCTCCCTGATTTATAACACAAATCCTCTTTGCAGTCTCTTACAATCACTTGCACTTAGCCTTGCAAATCTCACACAGTAGGCACAAATCAATTACAATCATCGCTTGCACTTAGCATAGCACCAAAAACCTCTTCTCCCTCCTTCTCTTACATCGCCTAGAATTCTATTTATACATTACAAAGAAGGCCTAAACATGGGTAAACCCATGGGATGACATCCCCAAACCCGTTACATAAGCCCAAAACTCAAAAATCCCTAAACAGGGGCCGAGATCTCGCGATCTCCGCTTTGACTTGCACTCTGCCTTCGATAGTCTGTCGAAGTCCCAAAAATAGGTCAAACATGACCAAGGGTCCTCAAAACTTGGTCAAGGGCCAACAAGAAGATAAATCTTGATATTACTAAGGAGAAGAGGTTGCATCCTTTTATTTTTTTCTTTTATTGACCATAATCTGAACTCAAAACTTCTTCAATATGACATCTAAATGATGGTAAGAGATTTTATGCTAATCTTGTTGGTTGGAAAGTCTTACAATATGGTAATCAATTCTTTCTGGTTTTGATAAGTCTTTTTCCCTCTCCATATTCATCTGTTGGTTGGAAAGTCAGTGAGTATTCCTTGCACAATGCCTTCCAAGTCATGAATTCTACATGTAAAGAAAATGATGTGTTTCTCTATGCCAAATGCCATCCCACTTGATTCCTAGGTTTTTGCATCCCTATTCCTCTATACATAAATAAAAGAGAATACATAAAAATATATATAAATAAGAAAAAAAAAATTAAACAAAGGGGGTAAATTAGGATTTTGTTTTGCTTCACTTTATTTTTGTTTCATTTCTCGCTTTTTCTTGTTTTCAATTATTTTCTTTCTTTTCTCTTTGTTTATCGATTTTTTATTAGGTGGTTGGACTTGATGAAGCAATTATCAGTGATTTAGAAAGGTATCTGTATATTATGATTAACTGATTGACCAAATATTTTGGTGGACAATAGGCTTACAAATAAACCAAGTTTCCTTTTTTATTTGTCAAAGTTCCTTTCTTTTTTTATCATATGCTTACTAAGAAGGGTACCCTTGCTTAAAGCAATCATTCAATCCTTCTGAAGCCTTTTTTTCTTTCCCTTTCTCCATCCCTGCCTTCTTGAGATAGCTCTTGCATACGTGTCATTGATGCTTTTGTTGGTTGTGGAGCTTTATTATCTTCTTGATTCAGAGGTCTTTTACTTTCAACCGTGTTTATACCCCATGAAGTATTTACACACCAGAAGTATGTACACTCTTCCACGCGGGGGAGTGCATAGGGGGTACCCCCTCTGCGGGGTTCGGGGGGGGCTATCCCCCCGGCTGGGGGGTTTGGGGGCAAGCGGCCCCCCAGCAAGGGTTTGGGGGTGAAGCCCCCGAAGGAAAAATTGTCTTGTAAATGTATATTGTAATTTCATTGTAAATCTAGACCGTTCATTATAAGGTCGCAGATCTAATGATAGAGATTATGTTAGGGTGTTTTTTCCCTAGAAGGAAACCCTCTTTTATGAGGGAAATGTATTGCGGCTATGGATGATGGCGAATATTGTATTATGAGATAAGAGACTATGAGAGAAAGAAGAGGAAGTTACAGTGGGTTTGTTGTAGGTTGTATCCCTTCATATGCTGGATAATAATAAAGGAAGGACTTGACAATTTCTCTGGTGGACGTAGCCCACACTGGGTGAACCACGTAAATCTGTGTCTCTATTGTATTGTGTATCTTCTATGTTTTGTTTCCACATTTGTTTTATTTTATTGCTCCGTGGTCCTATTTTTCTAACAACTGGTATCAAAGCGAAAGCTAACTCATAGGAAAAGAGGGTTCCTTGTTCGAGTGGGAGCAATGTCGGAAGATGGAAAGTTTAGGGTCGAGAAATTTAACGGCCAAAACTACCAGTTATGGAAGATGCAGATGGAAGACTATTTATATCAGAAGAATCTATTCCTACCATTGGGAAGAATAGCAAAGAAATCGGTGGCTACGCAGGACGAAGAATGGGAGATTCTTGACAGAAAGTCTCTAGGAACGATATGGATGAGCCTGGAAGTGTTGGTGGATTTCAATATTTCCAAAGAAAAGACAATGCAGGGTTTGATGGACACATTGGCCAAATTGTATGAAAAACACTCGGCATCCAATAAGGTATTTCTAATGAAGAGATTATTTAATATGAATATTTCAGAAGGTGGGTCTATTGCAGATCATTTAAATGATTTTAATATGGTTACTAATCAACTAAGTTCTATAAAAGTGGACTTTGATGATGAGTTCAGGGCTCTTCTAATCTTGTGCTCATTGCCAGAAAGATGGAACGGCTTGGTCATGGCTGTAAATAATTCTGTCTCTGGTTCAAATACTTTAAAAATGGATAATGTTGTTGGTGTTATCCTTAGTGAGGAAAAGAACAGGTGAGACATCAAGAAATGCGTCGAACATGGAGAATAGGGGAAGACAAAAGGATAGAGGAAAGGGTTTCAGGAACCATGGGAATTCTAGGAAGGGAAGATCCAAATCTAGACTTGGAAAGATAGAGTGTTGGAACTGTGGGAAGAAAGGACATCTGAAGAAAGACTGCAGAGCTCCAAAGAAACAAAGAGATAGACAACAGGAGAGAAATCAAGAAGCAAATGTAACAGGTGATGTATTACAAGATGCTTTGATTCTTTCTGTAGATAATATTTATGAGTCTTGGGTAGTAGATTCAGGGTCTTCATTTCATGCCACACCGCATAGGAAACATTTTCTAGATTATGTTCAAGGTGATTTTGGATAGGTTCATTTGGGTGACGATGCACCATGCAAAATTGTTGGAATGGGAAGGGTACAAATAAAGCAACGCAATGGAAACCAATGGTTGTTGAAAGAGGTAAGACATGTTCCAGATTTAAGGAAAAATCTAATTTCAACAAGGCAGTTGGAAAGTGAAGGTTGTATATCCATATTTACAGATAAGTCATGGAAGGCCATCAAAGGATCATTGGTGATAGCGAAAGGAGAGAAGGTAGGTACATTGTATTTATGTACTAGTAATACTGACTCTTCTATCTCTTTAGCTTCTACAGGAGTGGATACAACACTGTGGTATCATAGGCTTGGACACATGAGTGAGAAGGGAATGCAGATACTTCACAAAATAAATTTGCTGCTAGATCTTAAACAAATTTATTTGGACTTCTATGACCATTGTGTTTATGGAAAACAAAAGAGAGTCATATTTCTTAGAGTCGGAAAAGAAAAGAAGAATGAAAGGTTAGAGCTTGTGCATACAGATGTATGGGGACCAGCTCAGGCATCATCTCTTGGTGGCTCTCATTATTATGTTACTTTTATTGATGATACAACTAGAAAAGACAATGAAGAAAAGACAACGAAGGGTTTGATGGACGCATTAGCCAAATTGTATGAAAAACCCTCGAAATCCAATAAGGTATTTCTAATGAAGAGATTATTTAATATGAAGATGTCGGAAGGTGGGTCTATTTCAAATCATTTAAATGATTTTAATACGGTTACTAATCAACTAAGTTCTGTAAAAGTGGACTTTTATGATGAGGTCAGGGCTCTTCTAATCCTGTGCCAATTGCCAGAAAGTTGGAACGACTTGGTCATGGCTGTAAGTAATTATGTCTCTGGTTCAAATACTTTAAAATTGGATGATGTTGTTGGTGTTATCCTTAGTGAGTAAAAGCACAGGTGAGACATCAGAAAATGCATTGAACATGAAGAATAGGGGAAGACAAAAGGATAGAGGAAAGGGTTTCGAGAACCGTGGGAATTCTACGAAGGGAAGATCCAAATCCAGACTTGGAAAGATAGAGTGCTGGAATTGTGGGAAGAAAGGACATCTAAAGAAAGACTGCAGAGCTCCAAAGAAACAAAGAGATGGACAACAGGAGAGAAATCAAGAAGCAAATGTAACAGGTGATGTGTT
>ML781551.1:687548-730683 GCA_009831015.1 Picea engelmannii | reverse complement strand
AACAGGTACCTCAAACACCTGCAAGTGTTGTTAGAAGATCTACTAGGTTAAGTATACCCCCTGAATGATACTCTCCTTCATTGTATTATTTATTGTTGACTGATTCTGGTGAACCAGAATGTTATGAAGAGGCAATGCAGGTAAACACCAAAAAGAAATGGGAGAAAGGCATGAAAGAGGAAATGGATTCCTTGGAAAATAACCAGACTTGGGACTTGGTTCAGTTTCCTGCGGGAAAAAGAGCATTGCAGAATAAATGGGTTTACAAGTTGAAGGAAGAAGATCGAGGAGAAAAGCGGTACAAGGCTAGACTTGTTGTAAAAGGGTTTGCACTAAAAAAAGGTATATATTTTGATGAAATATTTTCTCCTGTTGTTAAAATGACTTCAATTAGAACTATTTTAAGTCTTGTGGCAGTAGAAGATTTGCATCTTGAATAGTCAGATGTAAAAACAACTTTTCTCCATGGGGATTTGGAGGAAGAGATTTATATGAAGTAGCCACAAGGGTATGAGGTCAAAGGGAAGGAGAATTTGGTATGCAGGTTGAAGAAGAGTTTATATGGCTTAAAGCAAGCTCCAAGGAAATGGTATCTGAAGTTTGACAGGTTTATGACAGAACAAGGTTATTGTAGATGTCATTCTGATCACTGTGTTTATTTTAAAAATCTAGAAAATGGAAGCTTTATTATCTTGCTATTGTATGTAGATGACATGCTTGTTGCAGGGTCTAATATGCAGGATATAAATGTCCTCAAGAAGAAATTATCCAATTCATTTGCGATGAAGGATTTGGGTGTTGCAACGAAAATCCTTGGCATGAGAATAACAAGAGACAGAAAAAATCGCAAATTGACATTGTCTCAGGGTGAATACACAAAGAAGGTGTTGGAGAGGTTTAGAATGCATAATGCAAAACCAGTTAGTACACCTTTGGCCATCCATTTCAAATTAACTAAGGAAATGTGTCCCAAGACACAGGAGGAGATAGAATACATGTCCAGGGTCCCATATTGTTGTTGTTGTTGCACTTGGTTTTTATATGTATGATGGTAAATTCCATATAGAATAGTTAGAGACAACGTTGGTCTGAATTCTTGCACGAAAGCATAAAAAAATCTATGAGACTGTATGAGGTTATAAATAAATAAAATATCAGCTTTTGGTTCTAGATTTATTATTTTCATTTTCTTTTGATATAATATTCAAGAAACACTAAATAAAAATAACAAAACAATGCTAATTTATTTCTTTTCCTAAATTAATTTCATTGTAAGTAATCTTTTTCTTTCTTTTATTTACTATTTTAAGTTTTCACTAATTATGACATTAAAAGGAAAACAAAAAAATCCATTTCATTTGTTTCACTATGACATTCTTTAAAACATTAAAAATAAAAAAAAGTAATTTACTCATTTCTTTTAATCATTTTTAACCATTTCTTTCTTTTTCTCACTAATTTCATTGTTTACTAATTACACGTTTTAAAGAAAACATAAAATATCAAAACATCTTTTTCTCACTAATTTCACTGTTTACTAATTACACATTTTAAAGAAAACATAAAATATCAAAACAATGTTAATGCATTTCATTTTTTAAATTAATTTCAATACAAATAACTTCTAATTAATACAAATAATTTCTTTCTTTTCTTTCTATTTATTAAGTAGGTTAACTTTTTGTTTTATCAATTGAAATATTTAAAAGAAAACAAAAGATTTACTTCATTATATTAAATACTCTTTAGGGTTTTTCTTGTAAATATTAACTAATTTAGTTTTTGTTTGTTTAATTTTCCTTTTTTAGTTTTGCAATTGTATTATTAATTTACACTAACTTTTAATTTAATTTACATTTCACATATAAAAGCAATATTACAAAAATTATAAAGTTGTGAAACTTATAAAAAATTAATATTTGCAAAATAATAAAAAAGACATTCATGGTTAGACTCTTATCTTTAGGGTCTAATGTGCTTATTTTCTAGGGATTTAAACTTAGGGTAACATTCCCGCCTCTTCTCACCTAACCTCACAGGAGGTTGAGATGTTGGTATTGAAACCATAAAATTTTGGCATCAACAACCTCCTTCATATCCTTTTAAAAAATCTCTTTCATTATCCTCACATTATCTTCTTATGAAACCAATCTTAGGAATCATAAAATTTAGCATCTTCTCCCAATCCTTCTATCATTGGGGGAGAGGCTTATGAGTATAGAGTTCTAAAATGATCATGTTCTTCTCCTATGATCTTTGTGAATTGAGTTATTCAAGTGTCATTTTCCATCAAAATCCGAGGCACATTATTTTCTATACACCTTGCACTAGCCTACTTGTGGAAAATATAGTATTCTTGTCCTCTAACTTCAATGAAGACTTTGATATTTGAGTCTCTAGTACTCCTCTTCATCTCTATGTTCTTTTATTATTTGATAAATTATTTGATACCTCCTTTTCCTAGGATAGGAAAGTATCAATGACCTCTGATGATTCCATTTAGAGTTGAATTCTTGTCATATTTTCCTAAAAGTTCTCCCTCACCTGAGATGGTGGGATAAATTTGGATTTATCCCATTGTCGTGGCCTTAACTTCAACATATTTAATTTTTGTTCCCACAAAAACTTGGAGCAATGTAGGAAATGTGTAGTAATACTTTCATGTAGAAACATTGTGCATCTAGACACATGCCCTAAATGGGTTTGGGGTGGTTTTTAGCTCGTTGTAAGATAATGCAACTTAGCAAATTAGGGTTGAGTGAATCATGGAATACCTATATTTGTATCATGAAATTCGTTTTTAATATAATGAGAAAGTGGTACAGCTCTAAGTTTGTTCATTTTCAAAGATAAGGGTTTCCAAGGTAAATCTCTTGTGTACTATGTATGTTTGTCATTGTTTATTTTATGTTTTTTATTAAGAATCTATTAGAATTCTTTCTCTTACATATGTGTATTAGTGACTATTTTCTATAATGGAGACCCCTAATAGACGATTCCTAAATTTTTTAGATGATGTCCCAAATCCTCTAATGCTATGAAGGATTGAAAGGAAAATGCATGTATTCTTCAACCCTGCCTAATTTTTAAAAGAAACATCTTGGAATCTAATTTTGATGACAGGATTATCTCCAAATAGATTTGAGATGTGCCCCCAAAAAAGGAATTTTGACCAGCAAGTGATCCAACTTTCGTCAATATTCCTTAGGTTGAAGCACTTGTTACTCTAGTTGTATCTCCCCTTGCAGGGGTGAGGATCAATCAAGTGCCAATAAAGAATCATCTCATCAACCAACACTTAGAAATGATCTCAAAAGAAGAATCCTATCATCTTCTCAATGGGACTTCATCCCATATTTGGACCATCTACTAGAATTCATCCTTCAATGACCAAGGAATCACCAAGAGTTCTAATGGTTTCCCAAAGTGTATTTCTATCTAATTGTTTTGAGCATAGATATTAAAAACCTGAAATAGACTCATCTTTGAATTATCAAGAATGAGGGTACAAATCTAATATGGCCCTTGATGGAGAGAGACCAAATCCACACTCCAAGGGTCCCAAAGAGTCAGTACTCCAATAAAGGCTCCTTCAACATTGTTACAAACCCCTTGGATACCCCTCCAAATTAATAGTGCTCAAATCCATAAACAAATGGTCTTGCAACTTGGTATCCTATAAGAAAAATATACATAGTTTTTCTATTTTAATAATACTTCTGACATTGTATCTGTGTATATTTCTAATACCTACTCTCTTATAGTTCGAGGAAATAAATTTCAATTATTAATTTGAGAACCATTAGGCCTACTTTAAAAATCACTTTGAGTTGTAGTTCCAACCTCCAATTACTTACTATGGTCTACTTCTTCTTCTCAAAATTTCATATTCATTTTTCACCCTCTCGCTCTCAGGACGTTAAGATCCTCCACTTCTTCATCATCTTACAAATGTTGGGTCATGTTTCCGATGATAACTCCACTAATTAGATCCTCTTCCATAGAGTAGGATGGGTATAGAAATTTAGGCTCTGTCAAGTCTTGTTCTACCTCTAGATCCCCTACACTTGGTATTTTCTTCAAAACATCAAAGTTGGAGAGATCTCAAGGACGATTCACACCAGGGAGAAAACCTTCTAACTTCTCTTAAGAATTACATTCCACTTGGTCCTATGCATCTTCCAAATGAGTGTATGAACTTAATATTTCAAATTGATTCTTTGTAGAAGGATCTAGGGTTCCCTTTCTTTGCAGAGTGTGCTTGTTTCCTAAATATGTTTTCATTAGGGGTGGTAGTTTCTCTAGAGAGGATGCATCTGACTTCAATTGTTTTTTATTCTTTTTTCAATATTTACAAAATTCCAATACTCATGACAATGTTTACATTTCAAGGGTATTTTTTCATAGTCCAGAGCCTGTATGTGAATCCAAGAATTCAAGTTTAGTTAGATTGCATCAAGCGATAAATTCTTTAGATCTATTTCCACAAAAATAAACCGTAGGAAAATTGGTTGGATTTCAACTCTACCCTATCAATGAAATGTCCCATAGTATTCCCTGTTGAAGCCAATTTTAGATCACCCTAAAATATGAGCAAGAGGTGTGGAAATAAAACTCAGAATGGAACAACTATAGGCAAGTCTTCTTGAAGGTTAAAACCCAATGACCACTAATTAAGATCCATTCTCCATGGGCCCATACAATAGGGACCAATATTGAAGATAAGACCAAGGTACTCTTTGATCTATAAATGGAATGCATAGAACCCCCAACCACATAAGAACATCTACATCTTCCCCTTGATTAAAGCATGCCAAATATTTTTCATCTAGGACTCCATTGATTTGGGTGAAGGCCAAAGCCTAGTGAACCATCCAATCATTTCCCATTCTAAGAAAACTAGAGCTTTCCTATGGGGAGTCATAGGTGGAACAAGCATGTAGGGAATCCCGTCAAGCTTCTTTACAAAATTCAAAGGGTTCCATTCATGGCTAAGATATTGGATGTTGACAAACATAAGATATAGGGGAGAATAGACAGAAATTCAAAGAGATTCATAATTACATAATTTATTAAATTAATATAATATTCAAATATATGTATTTTTTTGTTTAATAATTGTATTCAGAATTTCAATTCTTACGATAATATTTTAGCATTGATAACATATTAGTCCTGATGATGAATCCCAATTCGAATTCAAAACGTCCATGACAAAAATGACACCAACTGTGGATTATCTGGCAAATAACTTTGAAACTCCTCACCACAGAAATCTGAAAATAGTAACATTTAATATGTAATTTCTCAATGTATCATCGATTCAATTCACCAACAAAAACCTATAATATTTAATAAAGAAAATGTATCATATATTTGCACTTATTTCTACCATGCTATATAACAATGTCTATAAATTCAAACTAAAAAAACTATGCAAGAATACAAACACACATAGTAAAGAACACATATATTTATCTTGGGGAAACCAAAAGGGAGAACCCCTGTGAAAATGGCATGTTTGGTTCTTTTTGTTATTAATGGAGGAGTCACATGCATGAGTTACACATTCTCGATTCAAATATTATAGTGTTTTCTTACTCTTTTCCTTCAATACACATGGATATGTTTCCAACACCCCAGAGACTCTTCATTCCAACATCGACAAACTTATGTTATGCCTTTGGTACTCTTGGTCTCCAGAGCAGCCCCATGTTTTCAACCAATATCTTTTTTTACCTTTGAACCGAAAACATATTATTTTCTACTTTGGGTCATAGTCTTAATATAAGGTTGTTGTGTGCCTGATTCGAGCCCAGAGATAGTGCAACTCCACTATGAATAAACTTGGTACTTTGAGCCCTTATCATTTCAACATTTGGATTAGTACCCCCAATGTTGGTGGATAAAAATGTTCTAGAACCCTTCTTTCACCCAACCAACACTCCAATAACAACCTTGTTTTCATGTTAGAATGAGAAAATACAACAAAATGATGTAACCAAGATTCCAAGAGAAGTGGTGGTGTCAATAAACATTGTTCAGTTCTTAAGAATAATAGGAATAGCTACAAAGATAGATGATGATACATTGATCTATATGATCATCTATATATAGGTTTAGGTAGATAATTAAAACCCTCAATGTATGGGACCACACCCCATAAGTGTCCACATAATATGGATCTAAGTGATCAAACTAGACAAATTCAACTCCCATGTGCCCAATTAGTTGGTCAATCAGTACTTGATATCGATTGAATCCTATCATGGTCAACTCCTTATCATGTGTCTAACAATGTGATTTTTCAATAAGAAACATAAGTTCCAACATCCCCCCATTAATATCACTTTGAAGGACAAATAAAATTACATATCATCCCACTTAATTTGATAGGGACTGCAACTGCTAACAAGCAAATAAATTGATCTAGGCTAGTACAAAAAAAGTACCACCTCCAAATAATGACCTACTAATAACCAACACATTTATCAATCCAAGGAACATTGACATTCCTTGAAAACAAGTTTGAACAAATGTCACCTCAACACGATTTTATACCAAATCTACTCTGAGATCAATTAAATAATCCATGCACCATGTTTACAAACAAGAACATATGAAAATAATAACAAATTTCATAAACTATTGTTGAAACAATGTTATTCCATCAGTGGACTAGACAATAAGACAAGGGAGTCTTAAGGGATTAGTAGAATATAAAATAATACATTACAAAAACCAAAGTATGTCCATCACACAAATAGTGTCTATCAAAGAAGGATCTTAAAGGATCCAAAAAGCATCAACCCAATGCCCACTGCATTACACAAAAGTTCTCAATGGGTATCTCTATCAATATCATCTATAACTAACAGTCAAAATTCATGTTTAACTACACACTAATATTTATTACTACCCTTCAATTACCAGTATGCAACAATAAGTCAAACCGATTTCTACATACCCCAACACTCCATCATTAAGCAACTCAGTTGAAATCAGTTCAGTGGGTTCTTAACAATAAGTCCTAGTCAATCAATCCACTGGACATCTCAAGTTGGTTTTACTCATTAATAAACATCAATACCATACTCCCTTAAACAATGCAATACAAAAATTCATAAGGTGCAAAACAAGACCTTCAAATCTTTTATGTCATAAGAAAAATGTGTCAAACAACATAATTGTCTAACAAAATCTTCCATCAAAATTTAATCGACCAAGACCACTCTATGGACCAATACAAATGATCAAAAAAAATAAAGAGGAGAATTGTACTATTGTACATTTCAAACATTGTCATGACCAATCATCAATCCAACCATAATCAACCTTGATAGTCAACACTAGTCCCAAATGCCTCTCGTGCCTCTTCTACAAAGATGTAAAAATGATTTTCATCTCTTCAAGAATGTTGACTCTTGGAAAAATTCCTCTGATCTCTATGATGAGGATGTCAATGTGGCAAAGAACTTTGTTCTTGCTAAACAATAGGTGTGGGATCAAACTCCCACACAACCAAAGGTGTAGGGAAACCCTGCAAATCAACAACATTTTCATATACAATAATAATTTACAATTTTAGCATATCGTTATCAATCAAATATTCAATCAACCCAACATAATTATCCTCAGACAATTATTATCATTGAAACTTAGTTAGATGGCTTCCACCTTCAATAAACAAAATAGTAGTTGACGTAGATGTTGATGTGGTAGCATCAAATAGGTATTTCCGCACAGGTCTATGTAAATTTATTTTATTAATTATGTAATTAGTTAATTGAGTTATTTAAGGAAAGTTCTAAAAGAACTTAGCATGTAATCTTGGCATGCAATCTAAATCTCAAGTGAGATTAGGATAAGATTATAACTCACGATTATAAAAGAAAGGATAGGGTAAAGGAGAAGAGACACTTGACACACCTAATACTTGAGGGTGGAGGATTTACTTTTGAGAGATTTGAATCATGAAGGACTGTGATTCAAGATCTTGGATAGGTGGAGAAGGACTTCTATCTAGAGATCATGTCAAGGAGAAGAGAGAACAAAAGATCATGTAGGTGTGTTTCAGTCAGAGGAAGCCACATGAGAGTATCGTTCCATGTAACACACCCAACCCCTAAGTGTCCTTTTAAGGGATGGGGTGTTCAATTGTTTTTCTTTTCTCAACTAATCTCAAATATTTTCTTCACCAGTGCCATCTTCTTCTGCTCGCTTAGAGCTTTCCAATGGTGGCAATTTTTGTTCAAAACTAAGTTCTATATTGAAATTTATGGCCTTTCCAAGGTTCTTTGATCTTCGACCTCTATACCACTGACACATGGCATCCATGTGACACCTAAACACACTTTCCATCTAACAATATGACTATGTTGCACCTACATGGTGCATGTAATTCTTCCATGAGGAGGTTCTGCTCCATGCAGGACCATCATTTCTATTGCTCATACTCTTTTCCAGTACTCTCATCATCCACCTCTGAAGGATACAATATTGAAGGATATTCCCTTTCGATGTTGTCCATTCAGAGCTAGAATGAATTGAGCAGTTTAACTACTCTGAAATCAAGGTACTGAGGTATATACTCCTCTCCTTGATGGACGATCGTATACGTAAGTCACAATCTCCCAATAGAATATTGAGATTGATTTGGGGCCTAATATTCTCCCACTTGGTTGACCCTACTTAACTCATACACTGATGGGTAAGTGACACCTGATGCTCTAAACTCACTCTGGTTGCCCCATTGGTGTGCCACATTAGCCATGAAGTTATGACTGCATTATTTTGACATATAAGGGACTCACAAAAGATCGATGGCTATCGTACAGTCTCTGCATTCACCCATCCAATTGCCTAATCAACTACTGACACACGTCTTTGCACTAACAGTCCCCGTCAACTCTCACCCCTTCCGACTTACTAGTGGGACCCGTAATGATCAACAACTGGGGATTCATCCCTCCCGCTTCCATATCCACGACTCACATGGGCACAGCTTCAGATTCCTTATTTCAGATTTATTCTCATAGCACATGATATTTCCTTCCGAAGGCCTCACTCCGACAAGTTTTTTTTGTAGTTTCTCATTCATATTCCTTCCGACGAAGTCACAGGGATCTCTCTGTCGCGATGACTTTGACTGCCCACTGATCAACAGTCACGATCTCTTCAGATCAATGATTTTGGTTCTTTGTTGACCAACATAGGTTTTACCGAACAATAATTGTTCGCTCTAAGGACTTAGCCATTTTTGTGAGTGCTGCAAGACTTTGGTTTTTGACTTTCGAGGACTCAAGATGACGTTGTAGCCATTACAAACTGTCAAACATAAGGTTAATGCCTCACATGATTTGTAGGATCTCCATGCACGGAACATATAGAGTATTCGAGTAGGTAGCAGTTCATATTTATTCATTTTTACGATTTAACCAAGCATTAGTATACATCACAACATAACTCATCTTACAGCTTTCAAAATCATAGGTTAAGTACACAAACATTCTCTTAGATTTTAAACATTCATATGTACTAACATACAATTGTTCTATTCATGATCATTCAGATAAATCATTCACCGTCAATTTCAGTACAGATGAACACTTATCTGATAAGGAAATAACACAAGCCAATTGACTAAGAGAGGATGCATTTCCTCCCAACCTTAGGCATTGTTGTAGAGTCACTTCCTACAACACACCAACCCCATGCCAAGCCATGATACCACCAAGGAAATTGACTCAGTAGGGTTCCAAGTCTAAAATGATCCAATAAGGTTACTCTCCTTCTTCCTCTAACAAAGAAGAAGTTTCCACCTCCCATTGAGCTTTGGGTCTCTATAGGTTTATCAGATGGTTTCTCAACTGGATTTCCTCTGCACAAGGGAGTCCCTTCATTGCTTAACAATCCCTCGACGATCTCCCCTTACCAATGCTAGATTTTTTCCATTAAGAACCAAGTTGTAGCCCACTATTGCTCCAGTTCAGGAATCCAGGTCTTCTCTGTTCAAGGCGATCATCAAAAACTTGGAAAAGATTCCTATTTTCTTCCAGAAATCTATCCTTTTCTTTCTCAATCAACATGTCTGCACTGTTTTTCTCTGTTGCTTGTCTCTGATCCCTTTTATTTCTTCTCAGTGTTACAGAAATATTCTCCTGCGGACAAGTGAACTTTCCCTTGGATTACAGACCCCTAATACTAAGACAAAAAAGCACAAGTGGACACTAACATCCCTTTGAATTTAGTTTAACTAATCAGAAAGAGAGAGAGGGAGAAAATGTGTGATGCACCTAGTTTCGAAGTTTGTCCTTGCTACTTCCAATACGAACTTGATATCGAAACTCCTTAGCGCAACTTGATACCTACAAAGCAATAGACAACAAAGAGAAAAAACGAATTCCTACTCTACAATATTAGATCAAACAAATTCATCTACAAAGATTGAAGGAACAACAGACAAGCACATGCAAGAATACAAAAGCTTGAAGGAAATAGGCCAAGTATATTAGATAAAAACTTAAAAGGAAACTTACAAACATGGATGGTGTTGCAGCAGCCTCTCCAAGTCCTCCTCATCCAACCCTTGCATGAATAACAAGATCATAAATTTGATATCTCTATCTGTCTCTTTTTTTTCCAAAATCAAAGGTTTGATACCTCTAATCTTCCTTTGCTTCTTCTCCTTGGAAATAACTCATTATATCAAATATGGAGGTTTAACCACCATGGAGAAGATCACTCACTAGATCCACTAAAATGGGATCTCCAAGATTTTTAAAGAGAAAATATCTCTCAAGGATTTTAGGGAGAAAATATCTCTCAAGGATTTTAAGGAGGAAATATCTCTCAAGATCCACCAAATTAGGATTTTGGTTTGAGAAAATATATCAACCATCCATGATATTCTCAACCTGTCCTTGAGATTAGGAAACTAAATGTGAGGTGTATTCTCACACTAAATTAATTTCCTTTTTATGAATATTAATAAATAATTCATGTGCACATAGTATTTTTTCATTCATATGATATATTTTTCCTCCTCATTGACTAGGGATTGTGACAAATTTTCTTTCATGGTGTCAAGGTGCATGAGACACTTAGCAAGGCACATATGATACTTTTACGACACTTGGGAAACTTAGGGTGAGGTATTTAAGTGTGGAATTTTGATGTGTAACAGATGCCCCCTAAAGTGTGAGGTCGGAAGATAAACTGATGGCCAAAACACTTTACAAATTCTTCAATGCAAGGGTGTGGAGTTGGAGAACCTAGAAGAAGCTGCAAACAACCATCCAACAATATTAATATATGTTCCATTTATGAGGAAGGAATACCTATGCTCAGAATATGAGATGAATCAAAGCATGACCAATGACCAATACACTGTAGATCCATGAAAAATATTGACTAAGGATATGGCCACCAAAGATACAATGTGGAACCATACCTCCATGATATGAATTGATCGTAGCCACAAAAAATACATAGTGCAACTACGAGATGATAAAACATAGCCATAGACCAATACAATGTGGATCTATGTGACATTATATATATCATCATGCTCAAATGATCTCCTTCACAGCCTGGGAAAAGAAGATAATAGAGTGAATGCTCAACCCAGGGTCTTCGTCCCAATCCTGATGTGGTACGAATCTAGCCATGTGAATAGATAATTTGATTTTGAACATGGTAGAAACCACTTTTTTACCGATCATTGAGGTAAACAGTTAACAAGTGTGAGGGAAATCACCAATGATGTCAATGACTCCTAAGGTACCCTAGTACATTCCAAGGAATGTGAATAAATGAGCTGAGGTCGAACATTCATGGAATCATCCAATCAGAGGTCCATGACGTAAACCTATTGTCAGAAGCGAGGAGGCATGCAGGTCCCAAGGTACTAACTGGTTTCTAATTATAATTTTCGGATGATGTGTTGAAGTCGACAGAAAAATAATCGTCAAAGGAGGGCCTTGATGTATCCCCCATCATTGACACGAAACTGACACAGGAAGGTGATGTAAGATGGTGAATCGAATGAGTATGGACTGACACAGGAAATGGAAACTAGAAATAATGCATATGGATGGTTTGAAGTGAAACTACCCTTGAACATGATGAGGCATGACAACTGACTTGGAATCGTTGACTCGAGCAGTACCAAAAGTGTAATGTGACGACAATAAGAGCACTCTTCGACTGGATGAAAAAGTATGGTGACACATGGAATTGGTATGACTCAGAGACAAGCAGATTACCCAACTGTAAGATGAGACACAGATAGGTGCCATGTTCAAGGGAGAAAATAGATTCCATAAAGGATTCCCAAAAACTTGACCCACTTCCTTCAATTTTCCCCCCACCCAGATAGATGAGTACCTCTTTTTCATTTAACAAGCTCAAGGAGGGTAATACATGCTTGATATAACTCACCTTCAGTAAGTTCCTCTTCCTTTATTTAACAAACTGGAAGAAGTAAGGGTTTGTTCCCATATGGGTCATTCAATGTGTAGTTGAGTGAATCTAGAAAAGGAAAACTCGGTGGTTTTTCATGTTTAGAGAGTTTGAAAAGAACTTAAAGGCAACTCCATGGATGATTTTTTCATCAATTTAGTCTCCCAAGCCTGAAAAAAGTGTAAAACAATACAGGGGAGAACTCTTCTAATCATGTTTGATTAGAGTGTTCATTTTTCGTAATTAGTCTCACGAGGCTGAAAAAAAGGATAATTTATCACTCGAAATATGCCCTTTCAAACCTTTTAATGAGTGTGAAAGGAAGCAAGATCACTCGACAACCTTTTCATGTTTAGAGAGTCTGAAAAGATATTAAAGGAGACTCCAGGGGGTTCCTTTTTTGTATAGCCTTTACAAGTCCAAAAAAATGATAAAAGTATACTCAGTCACATTCTCATGTATTTATGAGCACGAGAAAGAACAAAGACTAAGCTCAGAATTGGTTTCATTTTTACACAAACTTGAAACAAAATTAAAATATGCTTGTAATTTCCCAACGCAATTTCCAAAGGTCTTGAGGGATACCCATGGATGGTTGGTACTCTGCCCCTAGCTTGGAAAGCTAGCGGCTTAACTTCAGAATGATAATCAAAGGCTGGAGACATATCCCCCGAAGACTTGTTTCATTCGTCGATGCTTATATTGTCACCAATTTTTGTACCGGATGGAGGAAAAAAGGTCAACTGACAAAGGCAGATGAAAGGAAGGTTCAAATACAATACCTAACAAAAGACTCGACTCGACATCCATGAGATCTAGCTAAATACTTGACTCAATATCTACGAGATATAGTGAAAAAACTCTACTTGATAGGAGAGGTGACTTTTTCATTTTTTAATGAGCTTGACACATGAAAATAACTATGCTCATGGCTCCGAGTTCAATCCCCATATTTCTTTTCATTTTTTAACGAGCTTGCTACAAAGAGGAAAATTATGCTCGTAGCCTCTGTTTCATTTTTTAATGAGATTTCCACAGAGAAGAAAAACTATGCTCAAGACCTATGTTTCATTTTTTAATGAGTTTGCCACATAGAAGAAAAACTATGCTCAAAACCTTTGTTTCATTTTTTAAGGAGATTGCCACAGAGTAGAAAAACTATGCTCTTCATTTTTTAACGAGCTTGCCATAGAGAAGCAAAACTATGCTCAAAACCTCTATTTCATTTTTTAACGAGCTTGCCACAGAGAAACAAAACTATGCTCAAAACCTTTGTTTCATTTTTTAACAATCTTTCCACAGAAAAACAAAACTATGCTTAGGACCTCAGTTTCATTTTTTAATGAGATTTCCACAGAAAAGAAAAACTATGCTCAAAACCTCTATTTCATTTTTTAACGAGCTTTCCACAAAGAAGAAAAACTATGATAAAAACCTCTCATTGATCATGGATTCCAAGAGGACAATCCTCTGTAAGGAATACATGTCAATGGACAAACATCAGCCATGGCTTCCAGGAGATCTTCGCTATATGGAAGAAAAACACTCTAGAAGGAATACATATTGACGACCTCGATAAGGGTAGGGAGATATGGCTCTAATAGCCCTATCAAAGAGATGACCATGTAAACTACTGGATATAAGTCAGGAGAAGGGAGATATTCTCTCTTATTCAGGGTTGAATGCATGGGGAAGGTCATTACATAATTGACCTGGGGCGGGGTAGACATCGCTGGAATGTATGGACCGTTCAGGGAAGGCATATGGTTGACCATTAGACAAGGGTCAATGAATGAAATTTGGTTGGTCGTTACTATGTTTCCGTTGTGAGGGAAACATATCACTCGAAAGAGAGTGGACCCAAAGGCTCTCATAATGTAGACATAATCTCTCCCGAGGAGCAGGTTAAAGTCCAAGGAGTCGTGAACTACCATCACATCGATGTATACCATTTTTCTTCCTAAAGTAACTAGAAACTAAGGAAGGTTCCCTAAAGGTTGACTAACTCTTCTGTCAAAGGTCAACAAACTCCAAGTCATGGGCGCAAGTTGGGAGGAACCAAAATATTTCCAAGCATTCATGGATAAAAAACTAACAGAAACACCTTCGTCTATTATAGTGTTAGGAATATTCCTATCACAAACATGCACGGTGATTTGGAAAGGCATGTAAGAAGGAAGA
Source organism: Picea engelmannii (assembly GCA_009831015.1). NCBI lineage: Eukaryota > Viridiplantae > Streptophyta > Pinopsida > Pinales > Pinaceae > Picea > Picea engelmannii. Next base: position 716,040 of record ML781551.1, on the reverse strand, counting down.
AGAGATTCTGTCAAATGATTCCAATTAATAGAAATCATCTGATTGCTTGAAGGGGTACATGTTGGATCATGTTGTCATTGATTCCAATGGTTTGATTGATTGATGTCAAAGGATTGATGTCAAATGGATTGATTGATAGGCTTGATTGATTGATGATTGATGTACAATGTATATGTATTGTCCTTGACGAGAATGATAGATGTCAAGTGCAAACCAATCGATGAAGATGGATCATTGATATGATGCATATATGAAGATGGATCAATGAGTTGTCATTGATACATGATGAATATGGATTCTTTGATATATGATGCATATTTTGTTTGATGTAAATATTATTTCCTTGTCACGGTTGAAAATAAGTACAAATTGATGAACTCCAAAGTGGTCCCCTTATGGTGAAAGCCCTCACGGGAAGACGCTTTGTGGTTAAGAGAACCCATGCTTGTATGTGGAATAATGAGATGAAGATCAATGATTTTGTTGGTGAAACTATCCTATATGGATAGTGCTTGTCATGCTATTTCCGATGGTATGTGGAACGTCACATAACTCCTCACGGTTTGAGTTATGGCCTTACGAAGTTGGAGAAACCCCATGTGTTGGCTTGAAGTCCCAAATGGTTAAAGAAGTTAAAGGGATTGAAAAGAAGAAATCATTATTTTAGTGATAAACTAAAGTGACAAAATCAAGAATTATCATTTAGATATTAAAGTAAAGTGACAAAATCAAGGAGGAATATTTAAATGATAAAGTAATGGAGAACTTTCTATTTATGGAAAGTGGTTAACCCTAAAATAAGTAAAATAGGTTAAGTGACCTAGAAGATGAAGAGTGTAAATAAGAGGCTACGGTTTCTTGTGAATACACACTTTTGGTGAAGATCTCTCGAGCATGATTGAAGATCTATTGTGAGAGAGAGATTGTCTGGAGGATCATATGAGCACATCAAAGTCTCCGCAAGTCTAAGGTCATGATGGAATAAGTCTCGAAAGTTTATAAACCCTAGTTTATGAAATATACGCAATATGTAATGGGCTAGGCCGCGTACATACGCGGGTTGTATGAAGACAGGGCGCGTATAGTTGATAAAATCATGGAGATTTGTGTTTGAGCTGATGACTGGGTGTTGAAGACTGAAGCAAGTTCCAGATTTGCATTTTATGGGCTCAGATCTGTCACTGAGACTCTGGTATGGTTGTATTATTATCTTGATGGATACTATTTCTTGTTGTGTTGTGAATGCTTAAGGCATTCTTGGTATGGCTGTTGTGATGTGGTTTATGTTGATTGATGGAGAGAGCAATACTCTTATGATTCAGTATTGATATGATTGCTATGGTATCCTAGTTTCTTATGCATGTTTGAGTAGCATTCATATTGTATGGTTGAGAATCATGAATAAGCTATCAAAGAGCTTGGATGTATTGTGACTAGTTGGTGGTCAGTTTGGACAGTGAAAAACATAAGAGAATGTGATTGCAAGTTGCAGAGGATCTGAGTATGTGATGAAAAGGATAAACCCTGATAGCTTAGAAGGTATACGCAGGCTGCTATATATACTGGTCGTGTACATATGAGGGTGTTAGTGAGCTAGGGCACGTACACACGTGGGTTGCACTACTGATAGGTCGTGTACATGTTGTAGATTGATATCTATTGAGGATTGTTGCCTTATCTCAGTTGGTGCTGAGGGTGTAAGTTGAGTCTTGTATTATAGAGATGGTGCTCTTGCAGAGTTGTATTCTATTCAGTTGTTACTGGAAAACCCCCAAGGATTGTAGTCCGTAATAAAAAGAAAATTGTACATACATCTCGTGTTATTTGTGTTCCTTGTGAAGATGATTTGTTGTTGATATATTGTTGATATATGTTCACATCTAACTGTTTATAAATGAAAGCAATGAGTTTTGAATGCTAACTAATGAGTTCTGTGTAAGAGGGAATTTTTTGAAAAAGGAGCCCCACACTCATTCACCCCCCCTCTAAGTGTGGTAGGTGTGTCTAACAATTGGTATCAGAGTGAGCCTTCACTACAAGCCTTAACAAGCTTGAAGGAGATCCATAGACACACAAATGGATGATGAAGTTCCAATCCTTGATGAGGAAAACTATTATACTTGGAGAATAGAAATGAGAGTACATTTAAAGGAAATGGGAGAGGTTATTTGGAAGGCAGCCATTGGTGGATCAGTTCCTTTGAAGAACAAGTCAAAGTTTGCAGCTCAAAGGGAAGGAAAGAAGAATGATGCATTGGCTCTCAATACCATTCTTAGTGGACTCTCAAGCCCTATATGGGACAATGCACTTCCTCCAAGGATCTATGGCTAAATTTAGAGGAGACATATCAAAGCAAGAAGGAGAAGGAATATATTGAAGACCACTCCATCAAGATTATCAAAGGTAAAGAATCGTAAAAAACCCTTGATTGTGTTATTTCAAAATGTAATCTTGAAAACATTTCAAGTGAAGATAGCACAAAGGAAGATCTCAAAATTATTTCAAATGAAGGTAAAGAATCTCCAAAGACTCTTGATTGCAATGATTCAAAATGTGATGATGTTGAATTTTTCTCAAGTGAAGAAGAATATATAGAAACAATTTGTGTAAAGTTTGATGGTAGTTATCCTATGGAAAGAATAGAAGAACATCTATTATAACTTCAAAAAGAAGTTGAAGAGGGTTTATATAGATATAGCAATGATCATTATTATACACACTATAACTATCTTTCAGATAACACTAAGAAGTTTCTTAGGAGGAATCACAGGCACATCTTGAAGTTAAAAGGAATGCTCAAAGAACAAGAAGAGAGAAATAAGACTCAACTAGAAGAAAAGGAAGAGGAAATCACAAGACTTAAGAATGAAAAATAATATATGAAGTTAGATGATAAGATTAGCAAAAGTCTTGAAACTATTGTCCATCTCAAGACCCAAATTGAAGACGCCAAAAGGGTAGAAGAACTATTGAAGAATCAAATTAATGAAAAGAAAGAGTCATGTGATAAGTTAGAAGCTGAAGTTTTTGACCTTAGAAAGAAGGTGGATAAGTCAAACAAATTCTTGAATAGCTCACAAATCTTGGATGAGATCTTGGAAAGTCAAAGATCACCATATGATAAATCAGGTCTTGGATACAGAGAAGAAGCTACACATGTTGAAGCAAGCACCTCAAAGAATCATGAGGTAAGTCCATCAAAGAAGGAAGACAATTTTTCAAAATAACCATCTACACAAGGCAAAGAAAATTTCAAAAGAACAAAGCAAGGAAGACATCAAAAAGCTATCTTTGGGACACCAAAGCAAAGGTATGAAAGTATTTTTCATGGGCATTGTTATTCATGTAATGAATATGGTCACAAAGCTTTTGAATGTAGATCTTATGAAAGGAGATAAAATGGAAGATTTTATAACACCATAAGATGTTGGAGATGTAATCAAGTAGGACATATTGTTGTTCACTGTAATTCCATGAGATGCTACAGCTGTAGTGGATTTGGCCACAAATCCCAGGATAGTTGGAACATAAGAAGAAATTCCATGATGAGGACTTCATATAGCATGACTAGAAGAAGGAATGAAGTAAGGAAGGGAGACATCTTTGAAAATATGGATGCTCAAAGCTCAAGTTTTGAGAAGCAGGGACACCTTCATAAGTGGGTAAAGAAGTCTAAGCAACCAGAGAAGAATGGAAGCCTTAAGGGAAGTTATAGTAAGTCATATACTGAAGCATACGCAGGTGACAATGGTATCAGTCCCATACATATGCAGGCTAACCTTCAATAGGTCACGTACATATGTGATTTGTTGTGCAACATGCCACGTATATGTGGTAAAGCCTTGGGAAAAAGGCTATGCACAGGGGTTGCAGCTTGATGTGATGATATAACTCTGTGATGCATAGTCTAACATAGTTTATTGCAGGTTCTGACATTGTTTGTTGCAGTTTTTCATGATTCTATATTGGATTATGTAAGGTGATGATGTAAAATTAAATCTTAGGTACATGGCACTAACCCATGAGTATGGAGGATTGATGATGATCTATTGATGTACATGATTGGAACACATTTTGGGTTTCATTGATATATCTTATGATGTATTATTGGAAGCTTACTTGTTGGAAAACTTGATGCATGCATTTGGCATCTGGATGGGCTACATATTGGGACATGTGGTTGGTGAGTTGATGAGGTGATCATGTTGTACATCATTGATGAGTCATAGCTTGATCTACAATTGATGTATGATTGGTAGAGGCACCTACTAGCAGTTTGATTGGCACATGTTTTATGAAGGACTTGGCATACATGTATGGGGATTCATCATATTGTGGTATTGGTGCATGGTGATGTAATTTCTTGGTACAAGTGGCGATACATGTTGATGTACATGTTTGGTATAACTATAGATGGCATATGCTTGATGATACTACACCATTGGTATTACTTGATTAGCACAACAATTGGTATTTGTTTGAGATACATGATTGTGGCACTTGGTTCATGGTAGAGACATATCATGAGTGATATGACACATTTGGCATATTGGTAAATGCACATGGTTGTCATATTGGTGGATGCACATGGTTGGTATTTTGGTGGATGCACATGTTGGCATGTTGATAGAGGCATATGATTGATACATTCCATGGATGATATCTTTTGGCACATTGCATGATGTTGATGTACATGTTTTATGCACATGGGTGTTGTGCATGGTGAGCACACATTTTGGTACAGGATGTACTTGGTTGATATTTTTCTCATGATTCTCTATTTCATTGTTGACATATATTTTGCTTCATGATGATTGGTATGACACAAGTTTGTTGCATGGACAGGTCCAAGGATCGTCATTAAAAGAGAATTTGATCTATGATACTGTTGAGCAGTAGCAATTACATGTTGATCATATTGCAGAGGAGATAGGGGGAGACATACCCATAGGGGGAGTCATTCTTCTTCCCATAATTCTAGGAGGAGATATTTATTAGATGCATACATAGAAAAGAACCCTATATTTGAAGAAAGAGCATAGAGGCATAATTCCAAGGGGAGCGATGGTCATAGGGGGAGTATGAGTGATGTATCTTCAGTATTACATCAGAATGATATCCCTTGTTCAAAAGGGGAGAGATTATTTAGAGGAAGATCAAAGGCATTTAGACAGGGGAGCAGCCCCAAGGAGAGTTCAAGCAGGGGGAGCAACCCCAAGAAGAGAAGACCCTTTGTCATCGATGTCAAAGGGGGAGAGATAGTCACATTGATGTGATTGATGTTTAATGGGGAGAGATAGTCATAAACGATGGGGAGAGATAGTCACATTGATATGATTGATGACTATATATGTAGAGCATGCCTTGTCTACATGTTGACATCAATGATTGGTGTTGACATCAATGTTGGTATTGCCATCAATGCCAAAAGGGGAGATTGTTGGATTATGTTGTCATTGATGCCAATGGTTTGATTGATTGATGTCAAATGGATTGATTGATAGGCTTGATTGATTGATGATTGATGTACAATGTATATGTATTGTCCTTGATGAGAATGATATATGTCAAGTGGAAACCAATCGATGAATATGGATCATTGATATGATGCATAGATGAAATGGATCAATGTGTTGTCATTGATACATGATGAAGATGGATTCTTTGATATATGATGCATAGTTTGTTTTATGTAAATATTATTTCCTTGTCACAATTGAAAAGAAGTACAAAAGAGAAAGTGAAAAACATAAGAGAATGTGATTGCAGGTTGTAGAGGATCTGAGTATGTGATGAAAAGAATAAACTCTAATAGCTCAGAAGGTATACATAGGCTACTGTATATACTGGTCGCATACATACACGGGTTATAGTGAGCCATGACACGTACACACATGGGTTGCACTACTGATAGGTCGCTTACCTGTTGCAGATTTATATCTATTAAGGATTGTTGCCTCATCTCAGTTGGTACTGAGGGTGTAAGCCGAGTCTTTCATTATAGAGCTGGTGCTCTTGTAGAGTTGTACTCTATTCAGTTGTTGCTGAAAAAACCCCAAGGATTGTAGTCTGTAATAAAAAGAAAATTGTACATACATCTTGTGTTCTTTGTGTTCCTTGTGGAGATGATTTGTTGTTGATATGTTGTTGATATATGTTCACATCTAATTGGTTATAAATGACAACAATGAGTTTTGAATGCTAACTAATGAGTTCTGTGTAAGAGGGAATTTTTTGAAAACGGAGCCCCAGACTCATTCACCCCCCCTCTAAGTGTGGTAGGTGTGTCCAATAATACCATCGGGATGGGAAGAGTTCCCCCTTGTTTGGGTGAATCAGTATTAATGAGGTAGACCTGAGCGAAATCCTCACTCTTGGAATGAGGAGTGGGATTGACCGATGACAGAACCAGATTGACCACTTTGGTTGCACTTTTCAAGGGAGGAGTGGGATCGATAGATGACGGAATTGGATCGACCACTTTGGCACTCTTCATATGAAGAGTAGGGATGATCGATGGTGGAACTGGATCAATCACTTGGGTTTCACTTTTTAGATGAAGAGTTAGGTTGATCGATGGCAGAACTGGATCAACTACTTGGGTTAGTGGTTCAACCGAGGATGAAACCAGATTGAACACCTGATCAACTGGACTGACCGGGGATGGAACTAGATTAACCAGTCCATCAACTAATGACAATTTGGGATAGATCTTAAGATAACTTTTTGGAAGTTGAATCTTTTCCAAAATATAAGAAGCCTCATCCATACAAGGGAAAAGGTGAGAGTAATTATCACCTTCGCATAACATACAAGGAAATTTGACAGTTCTATTCTTCTTACCAACCTTAATGTCACTAGTTGAAAGGGTGTCACTAGCATGTTCAAGAGGGGTTGATGACATGGAAGACCACATTTCTAAGACCTTGGGGAGACTAGGTAAATCCCTTAGAAAGGAGTCACCCTTACAAATCTTGCAAGGGAATTTTGGTTTAGGATTATTCATTTTAGACTTGTTGACTTTATCAATAGTCCCAGTATGATTAATAGTAGCTATTTGCTCAGATCCAACATGACTTGATGTAGTTGGAGGCTTGGTCTCTTTCTGATTCTTCTTCTTCTTCCCCTTCTATTTCTTCTTCTTCTTATCAACCTGGCTACTTGCTTTAGATATTTCACTAGGAAAAGAAGGAGAAAGGGAAGGAGACCTGACAGGTGAAGAAGGTGAAAGGTCGACATGAGGTTGATTTGTGGGTGTTCTTACATCTGAAGCATTAGGTGCATTTGAATCACTGGGAAAAGTCGAGATCACTGGACTGGGGAACAAACAAACTGGTAACCCGATGGTGAGTCCTGGAAGACTTAGTGTGGCAATGCACAGAGGACCAACGTTTCCAAAAGAAGGAAAGATGAAAGGTTCCTTGGGAAAAGGGGTTCCTTCATTGGTACTCCTAGGAATTGACACCATTGACACAAACTCGACCTAAGTTCCACTAAGGAAAATAAACAACACACACTACAAATCTAAAAAGAAAACAATCAAACAAACCTTCCCACAATGAAACCATTAGTTGGTGATGAAATCCAACATCGCAAGATCAATATAGGAAGGGGCTCGGATAGAGCAGGTGGATCAGTTACGTTGGCAAAATTCTTAACAAACTTATGCCTCGGCATAAATTCCCACATGGGTTTACCCGTGGGTGTACCCTCCAAGGAGCGTGAGTGAGTTTGACCAACATCTGACCCAGGTACAATGAAGACTCTGCTTCACCGTCACCTTGTGTATAACCCTACAGATATAGGCCACTAAGGTTACCAACTCACAATCAACCTCCGGGAAGGTACAGTCGACATTTGGGAAGGAACGTATGGGAAAGATAACATGTCTAAAATTATTTAAGAGAAATGAAGACAAGTGGACCGTAATACTACTGAGAACCTCAAATGGATTCGAGATTCACAAAGCTCCGAGACCAAATGAAACCAGTCGTTTCTCAAGAAGAACCCACAATATATGATCTTTTCGCTACGTGGGTTAAGATTCAAAGGGGAAATATTAATTTCTCTCCCACACACGACCTTGTGTTTAACCCCTGTGTGAGAGGGGGATCTCGACTATGCTTATACGAACAATTGGATTTACCACTCCCTATCACAAGATTCTATGTTTGTCTAATGGATTTGGAAAGTTATCCTCACACCCTATTCCAAATCCCTACACTTTAAGCTAATGTAGGTTCGCTACCAGATAATATAAAAGTGTTTGACCAATTTTATAATTGCTTCATTTTAGGGTTGTTGTTTACCCAAGGGTGTGAGAGTGAAACTTATGATGTTTTAGAATCGACTCCAAAAGAATGTAGAATAATGAGATGCAAATATTTTTCTTCAATAAATCCTACATATGGGATGGAGAAGAGGTTCAACTTTCTTCAACAAAAACACCCAATTCCCAAATGCAATTTTCTAAATGTAATATACTACACTAACCAAAAGAAAGAACACAATTATCTTCTTTATTTGATTGTAAAATAAAGCAAATGCAAATCCTTTAATGCTTCACTACTTTAAATCAAAATGAAAAAGTTAGATGCAAATACAAAAGATACGAAGAAAAAAATATTTGAAACAAAGAATGCAGTCAAAGGATAACAAGAACTGAAAGAAACAAGTATGATAACTCGTTCAATCTAGAACTCAAATATGAAAAAGAGAAAGAAGATAAAAACTCATGAAAATCCTCAAACGAAGAGCAACAATAAACATAAATCAATCTAGGTTGTCATAAGAGTCCTAATCAACCAGAAAAGTGAGATGTTTCAAATGAAGACAAGAAGGCTCAATATCAAGCAACTGTTGCAAACCTTATTTGATGAACAATCCTAAGCAATCAAGCAATCTGAAATCTTTATGAGACAAATATCAAATAAACTCAAAAGGAAAAAAGAACTAAGGTATAATGTTAACCCAAGGGGACCACAACTAAGATAAAGTTTTCAAAATTAAAGGATAAACATAAATGAGTGATAAATCTCAAACTCTTAGTAAAACAAATTCAAGAGTATTCAAAGGTCTTTAAGCAAAAATCTCCTCGGGATTAGACTGAGAAAAAGTGAGTAGAAAAGGGCAGAAAAACCCAGAAAATGAGATCAATGCTCATGTTTCCAAAGGGACCGAGTGATACATCACTCTGATATACACTACAAGGGATCATTGATAATATATCATCTCTCTGGTATACACAGTGGAGGAGTGCTACCTTTCCTAAAAACTTAGAAATAAGGCTTAACTCAGAAAACTTTGCCAAAAACTTTGTGAAATATTCAATGAAGAAGAGAGAAAGGGAAATAGATCAGAAAAAAAAAACAAATAAGATCTGAAGGTGGGAAAAAGCTCATATGATCCAAGGATAGACAAGTCAATGTCCTTCCCTAGTGGAGTCACCAATTTATGTTACGGAAATATTCCCCTGCAGATAGGTGAACTTTACCTTGGATTACAGACCCTTAATACCAAGACAAAAAAACACAAGTGCACACTAACATCCTTTTGAATTTAGTTTAACTAATCAGAAAGAGAGAGAGGGAGAAAATGTGTGATGCACCTAGTTTCAAAGTTTGTTCTCACTGCTTCCAATCTGATCTTGATCTCCAAACTCCTTTGCGCAACTTGATACCTGCAATGCAATAGATAACAAAGAGAAACAAAGAACTCCTACTCTACAATATTAGATCAAACAAATTCATCTACAAAAATGGAAGGAACAGTAGACAAGCACATGCAGGAATACTCAATCTTGAAGGAAATAGGCCAAGTATATTAGATGACAACTTAAAAGGAAACTTAGAAACATGGATGGTGTTGCAACAACCTCGCCAAGTCCTCCTTGTCCAACCCTTGCATGAATCCCAAGATCATAAATTTGATATCTCCATGGAAATCCCTCATCATATAGGATTTGTAGGATTAACCACCATGGAGAATATCAATCACTAGATCCACTAAAATGGGATCTCCAAGATTTTTAGGGAGAAAATATCTCTCAAGGATTTTAGGGAGAAAATATCTCTCAAGGATTTTAAGGAGGAAATATCTCTCAAGATCCACCAAATTAGGATTTTGGTTTGAGAAAATATCTTAACCATCCATGAGATTCTCAACCTCTCCTTGAGATTATGAAACTAAATGTGAGGTGGATTCACACACTAAATTAATTTCCTTTTTATGAATATTAATAAATAATTCACGTGCATATAGTATTTCAACCTTAATATGATATATTATTCCTCCACATTGACTAGGGATTGTGAAAAATATTATTTCATGGTGTCAAGGTGTATGCGACACTTAGCAAGGCACATATGACACTTTTATGACACTTCTGACACTTAGGCTGAGATACTTAAGTGTGGCATTTTGATGGGTAACATTCGGTCTTCTATTTCCTTCTCCAGTCCCTAGGTGTCATCTTGTTTTTTTATGGGTCTGTCTTTTTTCTTACTCTTATATTCGAATCTATGTTTCTCCATATGCTCTCATCCTGTGCACATTGCACTTTTCCTTCCCTGATCTTCTTCTCCATCCCCTTGGTATCTCTGCCGCATCTTGTAGACGTGGCAGTGCACCCTTCATAATATGAAGGGGCGATTTTTGGTACATTCCCTGTTAGTTATTAAATTGGCCATTATTTTTCTATATGGGACAACTACCGTAGTCATTACTACTCAACCACCTCTATGACCTTCCCTTTAATGATCACGTGGTCTCCTCCATCATTCTGGTGTGTTGGTGGGTGAATTCGTCATGTTTGTAATTATATATTATCTTATAGTGCAAGCTTCCTATTTTCTTCATGGATGCATCTTATCTCCATTTCACTCAACCATCCCATCAGTCCTCTACCTCATCAATTTCCTTTGGTGTATTATGGCTAGTACTTATCAAGGTCGTTCCCTCTCAGTCAACATTTTGGTGTTTATATTAAATAAAAACACAATTACATGCCTCATATTATTAACATATGAAGTTTTTGCATAATCATAGTATTGGGAGAAAACATGGTGTTACATTCCCTTCCCTCTTAAAAAAACATGGTCCTCGGTGTTTAAACACCATGCTTTTACAATTATACAATAAAAAAAAATGGGTATGCCAATCTCATGGCATCTTCCATCTCCCATGTAGCTTCATTGGCTCCAAATTTATTCCATTGCACCTTGACCTGCATGATGGCTCTGTTCTGGAGCATTGTTTATTTCCTGTCCAAGATGCGTTAGGGAACTAGTTGGAATTCTCCCTCTGGTTCCACCTATATTATAGTGTAATCAGTAACATGACTAGGGTCATGCACATATTTATTTAACAAAGACACATGGAATACATTATGTGCTCTAACAGTAGGTGGTAAATCAAGTATGTATGCTACTGGTCCTATTATATCTAGGATTTGAAATGGTCCACAATATTGGGGAGCCAACTTAGCACACATCCCCATTTTCAGGGAAATTCTCTTGGGTTTCACCTGGAGATACACATGGTCTCATATTTTTAACTCTATGTGGATTCTCTTGCTATCAACATAGCTCTTCTATATATCCTAGGAAAATTTTCAGATTCTTCCTTATATGAACCATGGATTGCTCCATTTCCTTTAGCAATTCAGGTCCAAGTGTAACTTTGTCCAATGGATTATCCCAACTAGTCAGAACTATGCACTTCCTACCATACAGAGCCTTGAACATGCTCATTTTCAATGATTCTTTATAACCATTGTTGTACACAAATTCTACCAAAGCTAGATACTCTTCCCACTGCTTGGGTTTATGCATGACATGAATTCGTAGCATATCCTATAGCACTTTTTTCACCCTTTTAGTCTGACCATTAGTTTGAGGATGGTAGGCCGTGTTAAAAGATAATTTTGTCTCTAAACCTACAAATAAGATTTCCTAGAAATTGGAGGTGAACTTAGTATCTCTGTCTGAAATTATGGTTTTAGGAAAACTTTGCAACTTGAATATCACTTTCATGAAAACATTGGCAACGTCTATGGCTTTAAAAGTAGAATTTGTGGGAATAAAATGAGTTGCCTTGCTCAAATTACCCACTACAACCATGATTGCATCATGATATTTGACTGTCCTTGGAAAACCTGTGATAAAATCCATGGAAATCACTTCCCATTTCCATTCTAGTATTTGTATGGGTTGCTATAGTCTCGCAGGGTGTCGATGTTTGACTTTCACTTGTTGGCACTCTAAACATTTCAAGATATAATGGGAAATGTCTTACTTCATCCCATGCCAATAATACAGTTGCCTAACCATTGTTACCATTTTCTAGCAACCAGGATGACCGTCATATGGCCTCCTGTGGAACTCATCCATAATCAATTGCCTCAGGTTTGCTTAATTAGGCACATATAGCCTCTTATTGTACATCAACAGATTATCAACCCTCAGCTGATATCTTTCGTACCTCTTTTCCTTAGGTTCTTCGTGCAACTTTTCCTTCACTAGATTGAACAACTCTTCTTCTGACAAGAGGGTCTTAATCCTCTATTGAATGTTGGAATCTCCTACACTTGTTGTTGCTAAGTGAATTTTCTAAACACTTCGGCTGAGCACGCTAACTACTTTGTTCTATTTTCCCTTTATATACTTGATTTCGAAGTAAAAATCACTTATCAATGCCATCCACCTGGCCTGTCTAACATTCAACCTTGGTTGGTCGAACAAATACTTCAGACCACAATGGTTAGTCATGAAGGTAAACCTCCTCCAGAGCATGTAATGTCTCCACATATTCAATGCATGTACAATTGCGACAAGTTCTAAGTCATGGGTAGCATACTTCTTCTCATATTCATTCAAATTTTGTGATTCATAACAAACCATTTATCCTTCTTGCATGATAAATCCACTAATTCCCTCTTTGCAAGAATCTGTGTAAACCGAGAAGTCCTTTTATGGGTCTTCAATCCTTAAAACAAGGGCATTGGTCTACAATTGTTTCAATTATCAAAAATTATATTCACACTCTGGTAACCACACGAATCTCCTTCCCTTCTTTTGAAATGACGTAATAGGATTTTGGATCTTGGAGAATACTTTGATAAATCTCCTGTAATATCCAGCCAATACTTTGATTTATCTTTGCAGGGTCTACTGTGACTCCTTCGGCTGAGATTACATGGCCTAGATACTGGATTTCCTTTTTAAAGAAATCACACTTGCTAAATTTGGCATATAGTTGGTGCTCTCTTAACACCTGTATCACTATCCTGAGATGTTCTTCATGCTCCTCTTGATTATTGGAACACACCAAAATTCCATCCACAAACACTAAGACAAACTTGTCTAAATACTTGTTGAGCACACTATTCAGCAAACACATGAATGTAGTTGGTGCATTTGTAAGTCCAAACGGCACCACTACAAACTCGTAGTGCCCATGCCTTTTCCTAAAGGTTGTCTTATGGATGTCTTCATCTTTAATGCTGAATTGATGATATCCCGATCTCAAATCTATTTTTGAGAAAAATGTAGCCCCTTTGAGTTGATCAAACATATAATCTATTCTAGGAAAAAGGTACTTGTTCTTGATGTTCATCTTGTTCAGCTATCGATAATCGATGTATAATCGTAAGGTACCATCCTTCTTCTTTACAAATAGGGTTGATTCTCCCCATGGGGACAAAATCGACCTGATGTAACATTTGCCATAATTTCTTTCAATTGCATCTTTAGTTCCACCAACTTTGGTGCACTCATCCTGTAAGGCACTCCCGATGCTGGTAGTAATCCCGGCATGAGATCAATTGAAAATTCAAGGTATATTTTCGAAGGTAATCCAGGCACCTCCTTAGGAAACACATCCTTGAACTCCCATAAAATTGGATGATCTTCAACCTTCAACTCACCTCTTTCTGTTTATTTTAGTATTTGTATAGCATATAGAGGACACCCTCTTTTGCTAAAATTATTGAAATGTAATGTTGATATTTGTCTCATAGATACTGGCTTCCAAATGCCTTGCAAAATTCTCGTATTTCCTTCCTTGTCTTCACATTTTATAAGTTTCTCATAACAGTTCATTTTTTTCTTATGGGCGGCTAACCAATCCATTCCCAACAACACATCATAAGAGCCAAGGGGTAGAAAATTCATATCCTATTAGGTCCAAAATCCTTCAATCTGAATTGGACAAGCTTCAATGACCTTTTCCACTTTCCTCTTTGCTCCAGTGGCTAACTGAACTAATCAAAGGTAGGTGGCTTAGCCTTCTTGAATTATTTAGTCATAAAACTCTGATATTTCTTCCTCTTTCTCCTCTTAGAAATACTGGATTTTGTGCCACTACTGGACTATCCTGCTGAATTAGTCTTCTGACTAGAGGAATCCATGGAAATTCCTCCATTCGATCCACTTCTCTTAGTTCCTTGATGCTTTCTTTTAGAGCAACTCTTTCTCGCATCGCTATGATCCATTCCATGCTTTTGGGCATCTGAAGGGGTTTTCAACCTCTCTGATTGTTGTAGTTCTGCATTGTTAGGACCTTGTTGCAATGTTTTTGAATTTCATATAGACTCTGCAGTAGAAATGTGTTCAACTCTACTTGTTCAGCATGGTCTCTCAGAAGCCTCTCGTTATCTGCCTTTAGACTCCTCATAGTGGCCATCAAATTTGGATGGGTTTCCATATCTCTCCGGCCATTAGATTATTCATCTCTGAGGTGTGAGAGGTCATCCATATTGTGTTGTATCATTCACTTCTATGATATTTTTCAATTCATCCTACATGTTGAAACAACAATCACCATTATCATTTCATGTCAGTATTTAGAGTCATGCATTCCAGACAACATAAATCCTTTTTAAGCAACCTTCAACGGTCTTAGTGACCCATTCAAGCCTAGGGTTTGAACTGTGCTCTAAAACCACTTTGTAACATGCCCAACCCCTAAGTTTCCTTTTAAGAGATGGTGTGTTAAAATTTTCACTTTTCTCAACTAATATCAAATATTTTCTTCCCCAGTGCCATCGTCTTCTGCTCACTGAGAGCTTTCCAATGGTGGAAATTTTTGATCAAAACTAAGCTCTAGATTGAAAGTTATGGCCTTTCCAAGGTTCTTTGGTCTTTGACCTCTATACCATTGACATGTGGCATCCATGTGACACCTCGACACACTTTCCATCTGACATGATGAGTACTTTGCACCTACGTGGTGCCTGTGATTCTACCACAAGGAGGCTCCACTCCACGTAGGACCATCATTGTTATCGCTTGGAATCTTTTCCAATACTCTCATCACCCACCTATGAAAGCTATGGTATCGAAGGATAATCCCTTTTGATTTCATCCATTTAGATCTAGAACGACTTGATCATTTTAACTACTCTGAAATCAAGGTATCGAGGTATATACTCCTCTCCTTGATGGATGGTCGTAGATGTAAGTCACAATCTCCTGAGAGATGGTTGAGATTGATTCATGGCCTAAGATTCTACCACCTGGTTGACCCCACTCGACTCTTCCACTGATGGTTAAGTGACAGCTGATGCTCTAAAATCACTTTGGCTACCCCGCTAGTGTGCCACATCAGCCATGATGTTATGACTACATTATTTTGACATAGACAAGACTCACGACAAATCGATGGCTATCATGCAGTATCTATATTCACCGACCTATGGTCGAGATATTCCCTCTATCGGATTCACACTCCTAAGCCATCAGAGAACTACTCTAAATCCTTCAAATTCATACTTTGATAATGGTCAACGATGGGCCAACTCGACTCACACTCAATCGAGTCACCTAATCAACTATTGACACGTGTCTTCGCATTAACACTCCTTTTTAGCTCTCACCCATTTTGAATTACTAGTGGGACCCATAATGATAAACGACTAGGGATTCATCCCTCCTTCTTCCAGATCCATGACTCACATGGGCACAGATTCAGAGTCCTTATTTCAAAGTTATTCTCGCAGCACATGAGATTTCCTTTTGAAGGCCACACTCTGACGGGTTTGTTTCAGAGTTTCTCAATTGGAGTCCTTCCCACGACGTCCGAGGGATCTCTCTGATGCAACAACTCTGACCTCCCACCGATCAATGGTCATGATCTCTTAAGATCAACAATTTTGGTTCTTCACTGAACAACATAGGGTTTACCGAATCATAACTGTCCTCTCTAATGAATTAGCCATTTTTTCAAGTCCTGCAAGACTTCGATTTCTGAATTTTGAGGACTCAAGATGATGTTGTGGCCATTACAAATTGTCAAACTTAAGGCTAAGGCCTCGCATGATTTGTAGGCTCTCCACACAGGGAACATATAGAGTATTCGAGCAAGTAGCAGTTCATATTTATTCATTTTTACGATTTAACCAAGAATTAATATACATCACAACATAACTCATCTTACAACTTTCAAAATCATAGGTTAAGTACACAAACAGTCTCTTAGATTCAAACATTCATCTGTACTAACATTCAATTGTTCTATTCATAAGAATTCACATAAATCATTCACAGTTATTTTTAGTATAAACAAACACTTATCTGATAAGGAAAAAATACAATCCAATTGACTAGGAGAGGACACATTTCCTCCCAACCTTAGGTCTTGTTGTAGAGTCACTTCCTACAACACACCACCCTCGTGCCAAGCCATGATACTGCCAAGGAAATTGACTCGACATGGCTCCAAGTCTGCGATGATCCAAGAAGGTTATTCTCCTTCTTCCTCTAACACAACAAAAGTTGCCACCCCCACTGATCTTTTGGTCTCTACATCTTTATCGGGTGATTTATCAATTGGATTTCCTCTACACAAGGGAGTCCCTTCACTCCTTAAAAGTTCCTCAGTGCCCTCCTCTTACCATTTTTGGTTTATGTCCAGTAAGCACCAAGATGCAGCCCACTATTGCTCCAGTTTAGGAATCCAGGTCATCTTTGTTCAAGGTGATCATCAACAAATTGGACAAGCTTCATATTTTCTTACAGAAAGCTATCCTTTTCTTTCTCAATCAACATGTCCAAACCGTTGCACTCTTTTTCTCATATTTGAGCCATTTTCTTTCTTCTCGGTCTTCTATTTCCTTCTTCAATCCCTGGGCATGTCATGGTTTTTTTTTTTTTGGTCTCTCTGGTTTTTCTTACTCTTCTCTGCACATATATGTTTTTCTATATGCTCTCATCCTGCACACGTTGCATTTTTCCTTCCCTAGTCTTCTTCTCCATCCCCTAGGGATCTCTGTGGTTTCCTACAAATGTAATCAAGAGTCTGCCATTCATAATATGAAAGGGTTGTTTTTGGTACATTCCCTGTCAATTATTCAATTGGCCATTCTTTTTCTGTATGGGCCAACTTCCACAATCATTACTACTCAACCACCTCTATGGCCTTCCCTTTAATGATCACGTGGTCTCCTCCATCAGTCTAGTGTGTTAGTGGGTGAATTCATCATGTTTGTAAGTATAGATTACCTTGTTGTGAAAGATTCCTATTTTCTTCACGAATGTATCTCATCTCCATTTAACTCAACCATCCCACCAGTCCTCTACCTCATCAATTTCCTTTGGTGTATCATGCCTAGTAATTATCAAAGTTTTTCCCTCTTATTCATTAGTTTGGTGTTTGTATTAAATCAAAACACAATTACATGCCTCATATTGTTAACATATGGAGTTTTTGCATAATTACAGTCTTGGGAGAAAACAGGGTGTTATATTCCATACGGATCTTGTCATACATGTTTTCCATACATGTATGTGGGTCACAATGGAGACAACCGTGTACATACGAGATTCACAAGAAGGAGAATTATGTACACCTAGAAAAGCATGAAGTTTTGGTTCATACAACAAGTTAGACTTTTCTATATTTGTTTGCAAATTGTATTTATCTCAAAGGGCCATTATCCCTATTATGGGAGCCCTGATTTTAACATAATAAAATCATTCTCATCACTTGTTTTCCCTGCATGGTTTTTCCAGGAGTTTATACCCGAAAATAATGGTGTTTATGTGTGCTTGATTTTGGTTTCCTTTTTTATGCTTCTGTTGCATGTTTATTTGAATACTCGGATGTGATTTTAGTAGATAAAGAGATTATATTTTGAGATAATTGTTGGGTATTTGGTTGAAGTAAAAATAAACATTGTATCAGAGCAGGTGCTCTAAGAGGAAACCAAGTACAAGATCAAGGATCCATAGAATATTTATAACCAATAGGCAGAAACTGAAGGATGGATTTCCAGGAAACAATTGTACAGAGGAAAAACTATGTTTTTGCAGGTTTACTGAGGCATACACGGGTCACAGAAAACACAATCATGTACATACGTGGGTTGTTTTGATCATAGTATCGTACACACGGGTTGCAGTGGTAACAATCACATACATATGCAATTGGCAGTGGGACGAATCACACACATACACGGGTTGAAGTGGTGAGAGTCGCATATAATTCGTACAGGTCAGTATAGAAGAAGTTTTCAAAAACATGTTATTTCTAGGGAAATTTATCAAGTCTTAGGGATGGAAACAACATTGTTGAGAGTTGAAGACAGATTGGATGGAGCATCCAAATTCCTATCTTGGAAAGCAAGAGTAACTTTGGCAATGAAGGAATATGACCTTTTGGAGTTAGTGGATAAAGTAGTTACTCCATCGACAGATCTGACAACTTTGGAGGTTCACAAAAAGAAGGAGATCAAAGCAGAAAGGGTCCTCCTAGATTCCATGAAGGATCATATAATCCCTCACCTAGACAAGAAAATGATTACCAAAGAGATGTTTGATACCTTGGTAAGTTTATTCCAGAGAAAGAACATATAGGAAGATGGTCTTAAGGAATAAACTCAGTTCAATGTAGATGTCTATATTAGATAATGTTACCAGCTATCTCATGAGGATCACACATGTGCGTGATCATCTTACAAACATAGGGGAGAAAATGGAGGATGCATAGCTCATGAATGTGGCATTGAATGGTCTTCCCAAGTCATGGGAACCATTCATCAAAGGAGTTTGTTCTCAAAAACATATCCCAGATTGGAAGAGAATTTGGGATGATTGCATCCAAAAAGAGACTCCCGAGGAGTCTAAGAGCATCAAACAGGAAGCTAGTGAAAATAACTTGGTTCTTGTCAGTAAGACAAGGAAGGGAAAAAGAAAAAATTCTAGAAAGAAGGGTAATAGCGATGGAGGATCATCACATCTAGGAAAGAAGATGGACTTGATTAAAATCAAGTGCTTCTCATGTCATAAGAATGGACATTATGCATCTCAGTGTCTAGAGAAGAAGAAGAAGGGTCATAGAAATACCCATACAACAACATCAACAGAGGCACAATTTGATGAGTTTGCAACAAAGTTTGAGAAGGATTACTCACTAGTTTCTTTCCTTTCTACTAGCACAACAACAAGGAGTGCTTTGTTCTTGGACAATGGTGTATCTCGTCATATGATAGAAGAACATGATTTATTTAGTCATTTGACGGAGAGTGATGCAAATATTCATGTACAACTTGGTGATGATGCCATGTATGTAGTGAAGGGAGAGGGAAAAATTACATTCCATCTCGAGTCATGGGGTTCATTGGATACCCATGATGTGCTTTACATACTAGGTTTGGTGAAGAATTTTATTTCATTCTCAGCTATGGAGGACATGGGTTTTTCCATTACTTTTCAGAAAAGGAAAGTACTCATACGTCCAAAGAAGGCTAGCCTAGATAATGCAGTGGTCATTGGGGTTAGAGAAGGAATTTTATACAGGTTGTAGGGAAATCATGTTCATTCTTTAGTACATGATAGTGATAGCCTATGTGTATTGTGGAACAGGAGGTTGGGGTACCTACACTACAAGGTTTTTTTGATTCAGAGGGGGATTGTTACAGGTCTTCCAAAGTTTAGGATTGAGCATTAGGGAGTGTGCAAAGGGTGTGCGATTGGAAATAATTACAAGGCTTCTTTTCCTAGCAGTGAGAACATTACAGGGATCGTCTCATTTAGATGTGAGTGGTTCAATGTCAGTAGCATCATTACAGGGATCATCATACTATGTGACGTTTATTGATGATTTTTCCAGGAAAACTATGATATTCTTTATGAAGATCAAGGATGAGGTCTTAAGTTGGTTCAGAGAGTTCAGGGGTCAAGTAGAGAACCATATAGGTAATAATATAAAGTTCTTGAGGTAAGATAATGGTGGAGATTAAACCTCCAATGAATTCAAGTATTTCTACAAGGATCCAAGGATAAAAAGGGAGTTGACAGTCTCATACAACCCTCAACAGAATGGGGTTGCAAAGAGAAAGAATTGGTCCATCATCAGTTCTACCAGGGCTATGATACATGACCATGAGTTGCCTATGTTCCTATGGGAAGAGGAATGTAACATAGAAATGTAAGTGTAGAACAAGAGTCCTCACAAGATATTGGGGGACAGGACTCCCGAGGAGGCATTCTCAGGGGTGAAGCCAAATATTGGTCATTTGAGGATCTTTGGTTGTCTAGTTTACATCCATATGCCCTTGGAGAAGAGGATGAAACTAGAGCCTTCAGGACAAAAGGAAATATTTGTGGGGTGCAACGAGACATCAAAGGCTTATAGGGTCTTCATTCTAGCACAGAGGAAGACAATTTTGAGTAGATATGTTAAGTTCAATGAGAAATTGGAATCTAGGAGTACTCAGGAGTCATCAACAATGACAGAGGATGAGAAGCAGTAGGATCTGAAGGATGAGCAACAATTAGTAGTTAGGACTTGAGGTGGTGAGGAAGAGTTATCCCCTTCTAGTATTGTCAGGATACCTAGGTGGTTACTGCATACATTAAGGGATTTTGGTGAGGCTCTGATGAGTGCGGTTAGAGAGCACATGCCTCCAAAGAAGTTTTTGAACCATATGGCACTTATGAGTAGCATCATTGATATTGAGCCTGCTAGTTTTGAAGAAGAAACAAATCAACAAGTATGGTAGGTTGTCATGGTAGAGGAGTGCACCTATATCATGAGGAATGATATTTGGGACATAGTGTCGATACCAGAGGGGAAGTCAATTGTGAGTTCTAGGTGGATCTACAAGATCACGCATGTTGCAGATGGTAGCATAGATAAGTTCAAGGTGACATTTGTGGTGAGAGGGTTCTCTCAAAAAGAGGGACTGGACATGTATGCTTCTATTCAATTTGTTATTTCCATCACTTCAGTTATGAGGTGTAGGATACACCGGATGGATGTGAAAACAATGTTCCTCAACGGGATAATTGAGGAGGAAGTATACATAGATAAGCCTCAGGGATTTGAGGTACATGGGAGGGAGTCTCATGTGTGCAAGCTTAAGATAGATTTGTATGGACTCAAACAAGCACCCAAGGCATGGTATTCCAAGATCGACGGATACTTGTAGAGTATAGGCTTTACCAAGAGTGAGGTGGATCCTAACTTGTATTTCATACTTGTTGGAGTGGATCCACTCATTTTGGTTTTGTGCGTTGATGATTTATTTCTCAGAGGTGCAGAGGAGCTTATTGCAAGGTGCAAAGCAGATTTAGCTAGTGAGTTCAAGATGAAGGACATTGGCTTGATGCATTATTTCTTGGGGTTAGAGGTATGGCATGTATCAAGAGAGATATTTCTTGGAAAAGGGAAGTATGAAGTAGATATCTTGAGGAGATTCATGATGGAGTACTATAAATCGATGCCTATGCCTATGGTTACCAATATGAAGAAGATTGACACTTCATATTCAAATTTGGTGGATCCCAGGATATACAAGCAGTTGATATGGTCCTTGATGTATTTGGTCAACACCGGGCCAAATATTTGTTTTGTTGTGAACACTTTGAGTTAGTTCATGGTGGAACCAAGGCAGGTGCACTAGATCGCAATGAAACATGTGCTCAAGTACTTGAGAGGTACATTGGAGTATAGATTGATATATCTTGGAGGAGATGGAGTGGATTTTCATGAATATACAGACTTATATTGGGAAGGAAGTGCAATAGACAGAAATAACGCCTTAGGGTGTTGCTTCAGCTTGAGATCAACAATGATTACTTGGTTCAGCAGCAAGCAAAATTTTGTACCACTCAGTTCAGAAGAGGCAGAGTATATGGCAGCGAGTATGGCTAGAAGTGAAGTTGTTGGGATTTGGAGCCTAAGATGATATATTGTGATGATCAGGGTTGTATCAAACTCTCATAGAATCTAGTATTCCATGATAGGTCCAAGCATATTGAGATCAAATATCACTTCATTCGATATATGATCCAGAAGGGAGCAGTGAAGCTTCAATGAGTATATTTACACAAGTGAGTTGGTTGCAGATATTCTGACCAAGCCCTTGGATAAAGGGAAGTTTGTATTCTTCAGAGACAAACTTGGAGTGGTGCAGAATACCTTCCTTGCTAAGAGGGAGTGTTGATGTTTATGGTAGCATCAAACAGGTATTTTCGTAGAGGTCTATGTGTCTAGACGTGTGGAAATTTTCCAAAGCCTTCTACTCTTGGATTTACTTTAGTTAAAGAAATTTTTAAAGTAAATTGATTTTATTAATTAATTATGTAATTATTTAATTGAGTTATTTAAGGGAAGTTATAAATTACTTAGCATGTAATCTTAGCATGCAATATAAATCTCAAGTGAGATTAGAAATATATTATAACGCACGATTATAAAAGCAAGGCTAGGGTGAAGGAGAAGAGACACTTGAAACACTTGATACTTGAGGGTAGAGGATTTACTTTTGAGAGAGTTGAATCACGAAGGACTCCAATTCAAGATCTTGGATAAGTGGAGAAGAAATTCCATCTAGAGATCGGGTCAAGGAGAAGAGATAATAGAGGATCATGCAGGTGGGTTTCAATCAGAGGAAGCCATAGGAGAGTGGTGTATCATATGGAGCTTTTCGTACAAGTTTTCCATACATGTACATGGATCATAATGGAGACAGTTGAGTACATATACGGTCCACAAGAAGGTGAATCATGTACACTTTGAAAAGCATGCAGTTCTAGTTCATACAATAGTTCAAAGTTTTTCAGGTTTGCTTGGATATTTTATTTCTATCAGTGGGTCATTATCCTTGTTACAGGAGACCTGATCACAAGAATCCATGATCTTCACATAATAAAATCATTCTCAACACTGGTTTTCCCCGATCCAGATTATTTTGAAAATGACATGAAGGAATAGATATAACATCGATATAACAAGGAGATACATAGAAATATTGAAAGGAACACAATAATACAATAAAACTCAGATTCTATTAATGACTATCTGGAACACAAAAGACTATAAAATGCAAAGCACAGAAGCTAGCTAGAGTGGTGGTAGCTTATCTCTGAAGAGAGATGTGTTGACTACAGTCATTTGCAAGAACATGATTACAATGAGACTCCAAAGGACCTTTTAACATAATGCATAAATGAGAAAACCATAAACATCCTAAACCCTAACCTTGGGAGATGAAACACCAAAAGGTTTGTGGGCCCCGATTGGATTAGTTGATACATCAAACTCCTGAGGGTGTAATGTTTTCATATGATCTCTTTTTGGGGCATTCAATAACTCATCGGAAAGGTCTAGCTGAGGATTACAACTTCCGTTGGGGAATAGGGAATGTGTTTTTCAATCCGTGACCCTCTAAAATTCCAAAGAAACATATTTTAGGGCCTCAAAATGGCCCTGAAAGTTTGGGACCCGAAAAAATATAAAAAAAACTACCAAAATGGAAAATTGTCCTTTGAGCCAATGAAATAGGTGGGTGGCCACCGATATCCACTTGGATCATTCCTCTCCCCTTAGAAAGCAATGGTATCCATTGCGCCAAGTTCCTCCATCAGATGGGGAAACTTTTGTTGAATCTGACTCCTGGTGAGCCACTTTACCTAATGAAGAAATTACCTTTCTTTGATGACCCAATAGAGTTGGATATTCTGCTGAAGTGTCCAGGAGAGGTAGAAAATATGGTCAAATCAATTCCACATTAAATACCATGTGCAAGCCAAGGAAATGAGGAATAATTAATTCAAAAGAATTCTCACCCACAACCTTGGTGATGGTGTATGGCCTGTATCGGAGTGGGCATAGCTTCCGATGTGGTCCTACGAAGGGCTCTTTCTACAAATACAACCATACCTTATCTCCCACCTGAAACTTGTGTGGTACCCGATGTTGATTGTGGCACTTCTTGTACCTGGAATTGGATTTCTAGAAAATATCATGAACTTTTTGTTGGATGTGCTAGATTTGCTCAAAACATTTGGCTACTTGATGAGCCTTGGTATGAACATGAGACAAATCTTTCTATCCAGTTGCAATGGGTAGAGCTACGTCTATGGGCGCCAATGGATGGAACCCCAAGAACACCTGAAAATCGATGTGGCCAATAGAGCTATAGAAGGATTGGTTGTAACTATTTTGAACATAAGGAATGATTTCATCCCATGTGCATGGATGTTTGTAATTGTACATTCTCGGGATATGGAAAATAATCATGTTTATTACCTCTATTTGTCTACCAGTCTATGGATGGAAGGAATTCGATTTGGTCAGCTTGGTGTCCATCATCAACCATAGGCTAGATTAAAAATTTCTCAAAAATCTATTATCTCGATCTGAGATAATGGTTCATGGGAGCCCAAAATAAACCCAAACATTTTCAAAGAGGAGATTGGCATCTCTTCTTGCAGGGTGTCAAAACTTCCATCTTAGAGAATCGATCAATGACCATGAAGACACAATTAGTCCCATGCTTGGTTGAAGGAAGACTAGACATGTAATCCATGAAGATGGACTCCTAAGGCCTATATGGAGTAGGAAGAGGGGTGTATAGCCCCTGTTTCTTGATGGAGGGCTTGGAAATGGTGCAGGAAGTGCAGGGTCTGTTGTAGTTGTGGACATCTTGTTGAATCTTCGAACAATAAAAATGATTTTGTAGTACTGCCACTATTTTTTCTACACCAAAATTTCATGTTGCTTGACCATAATGAGCTTCCCAAATCATCTTTGCATGCTCACTTGAAGGAACACAAAGATGGCTCAGATGGCATAACAATCCATCTTGGAGATGAAAGTCTAGAACTATTTTTCCTGCACTCAATGTCTGATAGGAAACAACTAAGTCAGAGTTATTATTGTATAATTTTGGCCACTCAGACGTCTCATACCCACAAGAGTTAAGAACTGTGGTTAGTTCCACAACCGGGGGTCGAATGAGGCAATCTGCGACATGGTTGGTGCTTCCCTTCTTGTACTTGATGTTTAAGTGGAATTGTTGCAGGTACGTGGACCACTTCTAATAGAGGTCATTTTGTAACTTTCCTTATGTCTACATGAATTGCAGAGGCCTATGATCAGTTTGGATGATCGTTTCCTTCCCCATAATGTAATGCTTCCACTGTCGACATGCTTTCACAATGGAGTACATATATTTGTCATAGGTGGGGTATCTTCAAACAACATCAGATAGTGTTTCACTATGATAGGCTTTCGGATGCCTATGATGGGTGAGGACTACACTGATAACATAATTTGAAGCATATGTCTCAATCTCAAATGGTTGTTGTAGGTCTGGCAGAATAAGGACTGGTGATGAGTAGAGGCGGAATTTCAAATCCTAGAATGATTTCTATTGAGACACATCCCACACAAAATTGGCCTTTTCTCCACCCTTGGTGACCTGGGTTAGGACCCAAGCGATAGGATAGAACCCCAACACAAACTAGTGGTAGAATTTGGCAAGGCCAAAGAAGCTACGGAGCTCGGTCATTTTCTTCGGGGACGACCAGCTGTGTATTTATTGGATCTTGGATAGATCCACATGCACACCCTTCTCATCCATGATGTATCCCAAATATTGGATTCTCTGCATGTCAAAGGAACACTTCTCCAAATTGGAATATAACTTGTGTTGTTGCAGGGTACCCAAGACCTGCTGAATATGATTTAGATGTTCCTCCCAAGTTTTGTTGAAGATGAGGATCCCATCCAGATATACGACCACAAAGACATTTTTGAATGGATGTACTATGCATCCATCATCTACGACTATGTGGTCGGGGTATTATTCAATCTGAAAGGAATGACCAACCACTCAAAGAGACATGCTTTAGACTTGAAGGATTTCTTACATACATTAGTTTTCTTAATCGGAACCTAGTGGTATGTTGACTTTAGATCAATCTTACTGAAAATATTGGATCCCTTGAGTTGATCGAGAATATCATCAATCCGAGGAATTGGGTACCATTTCTTGACTATGATCTTGTTCAGGGATCTGTAATCAATACAAATTCCCCATGGCATGTCCTTATTCTACACCAGAACAATTGGGCTCCCACAAGGTGAGGATCTTGGTCTGATGTGGCCCTTTAGAATTAACTCTTGGATCTGGTGTTTGATTTATTCATTCTCCATAAAAGAACACCTGTACACATGGCCATTAGGTAGAGGACCACTGGGTGTCAAATCAATTGAGTAATTTACCTAACAGTGCACAGACACCCTAGTAGGTGAAGAAAATATGTATTTATGCTCTTATACTATCTTGTCCACCTACTGTTGTTGTGTAGAGAGACATTGTGCAGAGGTTTTGGTAGTTGCAGTGACCTTCCATTCACCTTTTGACCAAACCATAAAGAGGATAAATCTCCCGGTCTGAGAGATCACCTTTTTTCACTGCTTCACGGAGATCAAAGAGACCGTTGTAGTTGGGACTACCTCTAGTATCTTGTAGAGTTTATATACCAAAGTAATAATGACACTACGGGGCATATATTTATAAACAACATTATGCTTCCACATATATGATTGTCCTAACCAAACATCACAAACTTCAAGGGGGGAAACATCACACAATACCTCATCTTTGAAGGGTTTGATGTCATAGTGCAGGTGACATTGTTGGATAACGTGGATGTCATGTCCTTGGTTGAGCTAGCCGATGGTGTATGGCTGAGGATGCGGTGTCGATGTCTGTTTCAACCTATTGATGACCTCTTCTGTGATTAGGTTCTTCTGGCCACTGTTTTCAACAATGAAATGGAGTGGGGTCCCCTTCACCCACATCTGCGAGTGCAAGAGGCACTCACCTTCTTTAGGATCCTCTAGCTGGACTTTTGTGGTAGCAATGGTGACATTAGGTTCTGTGTCAATGATATGATTTCCTTTTTCTGGTTCTGAATCAGTGTTTGAGTCAGCATCTGACACTAGGGATTTCATCTCATCCAACAATGATTGTTTGGAGAAACATTCATCATTATTGTTCTGAAGGATTTTGTGGAACTCGCACCACTTTCCAATGTCCTTCTTCGACTTCCCATTTCCCTTCTTTGTTGGTGGCTTGGACTAGTTGTCATGGGACTGACCATCCTTGATTTGTCCTTTTCCCTGGGATTTAGGGCCACCCTTACCATACTTCGAATATTGTGGATTTGCATACCCAAACTCCCACTTGTTCTGCTACTTAAATTTATGCTTGATTTTGACAACATATCGATAAGTGGCTCCCAATGACGAGATATCCAGAATATCCATTTTGGTTTGGATGTACATGTGTAGATCCTGACGGTATTTTAGAACAAAATTCCACTTAGATTCTTTGATACCCATCTTGGTGTGCAAGGTATGGAAGGTATTTGTGAACTCTGACACTTTTTGGCCCCTCTCTTAATGTAGTGTTGTCCATCTCATGTATTAGTCGTCACAGTTTCCAATAGGGTAATATTGTTCCTTGAGGGCATCAACAAAAGCCACCCGAGTGGGTCCTGGCCCAAAAATTGCAGACTCATCCTCGAAATTTTTCTCACAGTAAGTCTCTCACCAATCTCTAACATGGGGAAGGGCCTTAAGGATCGCGAAGGTGATTTTTTCACTGTTGGAAAAATTGTGGACAAATAAATAACCCTATAGCATACTTAACCATTTTTCCAAAGTGTCGACGTCTATCTATCCTTCAAATAAAGGAATATCAAAGTTAAATTTTACCTTGAAGGGAATTGCACCTCTGAAGTGACTGTTGTTTGAAGGTGCCTCCATTGTTGTCGATAGTCGTCGAAGGATCTTGGCGAAATTATTCATCATCTTGTTCCTCTATCGTGCGAGGGATTCCTCGAGCAACAATTTGATAGGATATCATGCTCTGTCTTCCTATTTTATTTCTCCATGGGAGGTTTCTTGGGCAGGCGAGAGCATTTTTCCTCAAGATAAAAAATATTGAGACCCAACTCTCTATACCCTGACCTCGTTGGGGAAATGCACTAAGAATGACAAGGAGCAGACTACTCCGATACCATTGATTTGGATTATTTTGAGAACGACATGAAGAAATAAATATAACAGAGATATAACAAGGAGATACACATAAATATGGAAAGGAACATAGTAATATAGTAAAACTCAGTTTCTATTAATGACTTTCTGGAATACAAAATATTGTAAAATGCAAAGCACACAAGCTAGCTAGAAT
>ML781551.1:652315-678659 GCA_009831015.1 Picea engelmannii | reverse complement strand
TCTTCACATTTTATAAGTTTCTCATAACAGTTCATTTTTTTCTTATGGGCGGCTAACCAATCCATTCCCAACAACACATCATAAGAGCCAAGGGGTAGAAAATTCATATCCTATTAGGTCCAAAATCCTTCAATCTGAATTGGACAAGCTTCAATGACCTTTTCCACTTTCCTCTTTGCTCCAGTGGCTAACTGAACTAATCAAAGGTAGGTGGCTTAGCCTTCTTGAATTATTTAGTCATAAAACTCTGATATTTCTTCCTCTTTCTCCTCTTAGAAATACTGGATTTTGTGCCACTACTGGACTATCCTGCTGAATTAGTCTTCTGACTAGAGGAATCCATGGAAATTCCTCCATTCGATCCACTTCTCTTAGTTCCTTGATGCTTTCTTTTAGAGCAACTCTTTCTCGCATCGCTATGATCCATTCCATGCTTTTGGGCATCTGAAGGGGTTTTCAACCTCTCTGATTGTTGTAGTTCTGCATTGTTAGGACCTTGTTGCAATGTTTTTGAATTTCATATAGACTCTGCAGTAGAAATGTGTTCAACTCTACTTGTTCAGCATGGTCTCTCAGAAGCCTCTCGTTATCTGCCTTTAGACTCCTCATAGTGGCCATCAAATTTGGATGGGTTTCCATATCTCTCCGGCCATTAGATTATTCATCTCTGAGGTGTGAGAGGTCATCCATATTGTGTTGTATCATTCACTTCTATGATATTTTTCAATTCATCCTACATGTTGAAACAACAATCACCATTATCATTTCATGTCAGTATTTAGAGTCATGCATTCCAGACAACATAAATCCTTTTTAAGCAACCTTCAACGGTCTTAGTGACCCATTCAAGCCTAGGGTTTGAACTGTGCTCTAAAACCACTTTGTAACATGCCCAACCCCTAAGTTTCCTTTTAAGAGATGGTGTGTTAAAATTTTCACTTTTCTCAACTAATATCAAATATTTTCTTCCCCAGTGCCATCGTCTTCTGCTCACTGAGAGCTTTCCAATGGTGGAAATTTTTGATCAAAACTAAGCTCTAGATTGAAAGTTATGGCCTTTCCAAGGTTCTTTGGTCTTTGACCTCTATACCATTGACATGTGGCATCCATGTGACACCTCGACACACTTTCCATCTGACATGATGAGTACTTTGCACCTACGTGGTGCCTGTGATTCTACCACAAGGAGGCTCCACTCCACGTAGGACCATCATTGTTATCGCTTGGAATCTTTTCCAATACTCTCATCACCCACCTATGAAAGCTATGGTATCGAAGGATAATCCCTTTTGATTTCATCCATTTAGATCTAGAACGACTTGATCATTTTAACTACTCTGAAATCAAGGTATCGAGGTATATACTCCTCTCCTTGATGGATGGTCGTAGATGTAAGTCACAATCTCCTGAGAGATGGTTGAGATTGATTCATGGCCTAAGATTCTACCACCTGGTTGACCCCACTCGACTCTTCCACTGATGGTTAAGTGACAGCTGATGCTCTAAAATCACTTTGGCTACCCCGCTAGTGTGCCACATCAGCCATGATGTTATGACTACATTATTTTGACATAGACAAGACTCACGACAAATCGATGGCTATCATGCAGTATCTATATTCACCGACCTATGGTCGAGATATTCCCTCTATCGGATTCACACTCCTAAGCCATCAGAGAACTACTCTAAATCCTTCAAATTCATACTTTGATAATGGTCAACGATGGGCCAACTCGACTCACACTCAATCGAGTCACCTAATCAACTATTGACACGTGTCTTCGCATTAACACTCCTTTTTAGCTCTCACCCATTTTGAATTACTAGTGGGACCCATAATGATAAACGACTAGGGATTCATCCCTCCTTCTTCCAGATCCATGACTCACATGGGCACAGATTCAGAGTCCTTATTTCAAAGTTATTCTCGCAGCACATGAGATTTCCTTTTGAAGGCCACACTCTGACGGGTTTGTTTCAGAGTTTCTCAATTGGAGTCCTTCCCACGACGTCCGAGGGATCTCTCTGATGCAACAACTCTGACCTCCCACCGATCAATGGTCATGATCTCTTAAGATCAACAATTTTGGTTCTTCACTGAACAACATAGGGTTTACCGAATCATAACTGTCCTCTCTAATGAATTAGCCATTTTTTCAAGTCCTGCAAGACTTCGATTTCTGAATTTTGAGGACTCAAGATGATGTTGTGGCCATTACAAATTGTCAAACTTAAGGCTAAGGCCTCGCATGATTTGTAGGCTCTCCACACAGGGAACATATAGAGTATTCGAGCAAGTAGCAGTTCATATTTATTCATTTTTACGATTTAACCAAGAATTAATATACATCACAACATAACTCATCTTACAACTTTCAAAATCATAGGTTAAGTACACAAACAGTCTCTTAGATTCAAACATTCATCTGTACTAACATTCAATTGTTCTATTCATAAGAATTCACATAAATCATTCACAGTTATTTTTAGTATAAACAAACACTTATCTGATAAGGAAAAAATACAATCCAATTGACTAGGAGAGGACACATTTCCTCCCAACCTTAGGTCTTGTTGTAGAGTCACTTCCTACAACACACCACCCTCGTGCCAAGCCATGATACTGCCAAGGAAATTGACTCGACATGGCTCCAAGTCTGCGATGATCCAAGAAGGTTATTCTCCTTCTTCCTCTAACACAACAAAAGTTGCCACCCCCACTGATCTTTTGGTCTCTACATCTTTATCGGGTGATTTATCAATTGGATTTCCTCTACACAAGGGAGTCCCTTCACTCCTTAAAAGTTCCTCAGTGCCCTCCTCTTACCATTTTTGGTTTATGTCCAGTAAGCACCAAGATGCAGCCCACTATTGCTCCAGTTTAGGAATCCAGGTCATCTTTGTTCAAGGTGATCATCAACAAATTGGACAAGCTTCATATTTTCTTACAGAAAGCTATCCTTTTCTTTCTCAATCAACATGTCCAAACCGTTGCACTCTTTTTCTCATATTTGAGCCATTTTCTTTCTTCTCGGTCTTCTATTTCCTTCTTCAATCCCTGGGCATGTCATGGTTTTTTTTTTTTTGGTCTCTCTGGTTTTTCTTACTCTTCTCTGCACATATATGTTTTTCTATATGCTCTCATCCTGCACACGTTGCATTTTTCCTTCCCTAGTCTTCTTCTCCATCCCCTAGGGATCTCTGTGGTTTCCTACAAATGTAATCAAGAGTCTGCCATTCATAATATGAAAGGGTTGTTTTTGGTACATTCCCTGTCAATTATTCAATTGGCCATTCTTTTTCTGTATGGGCCAACTTCCACAATCATTACTACTCAACCACCTCTATGGCCTTCCCTTTAATGATCACGTGGTCTCCTCCATCAGTCTAGTGTGTTAGTGGGTGAATTCATCATGTTTGTAAGTATAGATTACCTTGTTGTGAAAGATTCCTATTTTCTTCACGAATGTATCTCATCTCCATTTAACTCAACCATCCCACCAGTCCTCTACCTCATCAATTTCCTTTGGTGTATCATGCCTAGTAATTATCAAAGTTTTTCCCTCTTATTCATTAGTTTGGTGTTTGTATTAAATCAAAACACAATTACATGCCTCATATTGTTAACATATGGAGTTTTTGCATAATTACAGTCTTGGGAGAAAACAGGGTGTTATATTCCATACGGATCTTGTCATACATGTTTTCCATACATGTATGTGGGTCACAATGGAGACAACCGTGTACATACGAGATTCACAAGAAGGAGAATTATGTACACCTAGAAAAGCATGAAGTTTTGGTTCATACAACAAGTTAGACTTTTCTATATTTGTTTGCAAATTGTATTTATCTCAAAGGGCCATTATCCCTATTATGGGAGCCCTGATTTTAACATAATAAAATCATTCTCATCACTTGTTTTCCCTGCATGGTTTTTCCAGGAGTTTATACCCGAAAATAATGGTGTTTATGTGTGCTTGATTTTGGTTTCCTTTTTTATGCTTCTGTTGCATGTTTATTTGAATACTCGGATGTGATTTTAGTAGATAAAGAGATTATATTTTGAGATAATTGTTGGGTATTTGGTTGAAGTAAAAATAAACATTGTATCAGAGCAGGTGCTCTAAGAGGAAACCAAGTACAAGATCAAGGATCCATAGAATATTTATAACCAATAGGCAGAAACTGAAGGATGGATTTCCAGGAAACAATTGTACAGAGGAAAAACTATGTTTTTGCAGGTTTACTGAGGCATACACGGGTCACAGAAAACACAATCATGTACATACGTGGGTTGTTTTGATCATAGTATCGTACACACGGGTTGCAGTGGTAACAATCACATACATATGCAATTGGCAGTGGGACGAATCACACACATACACGGGTTGAAGTGGTGAGAGTCGCATATAATTCGTACAGGTCAGTATAGAAGAAGTTTTCAAAAACATGTTATTTCTAGGGAAATTTATCAAGTCTTAGGGATGGAAACAACATTGTTGAGAGTTGAAGACAGATTGGATGGAGCATCCAAATTCCTATCTTGGAAAGCAAGAGTAACTTTGGCAATGAAGGAATATGACCTTTTGGAGTTAGTGGATAAAGTAGTTACTCCATCGACAGATCTGACAACTTTGGAGGTTCACAAAAAGAAGGAGATCAAAGCAGAAAGGGTCCTCCTAGATTCCATGAAGGATCATATAATCCCTCACCTAGACAAGAAAATGATTACCAAAGAGATGTTTGATACCTTGGTAAGTTTATTCCAGAGAAAGAACATATAGGAAGATGGTCTTAAGGAATAAACTCAGTTCAATGTAGATGTCTATATTAGATAATGTTACCAGCTATCTCATGAGGATCACACATGTGCGTGATCATCTTACAAACATAGGGGAGAAAATGGAGGATGCATAGCTCATGAATGTGGCATTGAATGGTCTTCCCAAGTCATGGGAACCATTCATCAAAGGAGTTTGTTCTCAAAAACATATCCCAGATTGGAAGAGAATTTGGGATGATTGCATCCAAAAAGAGACTCCCGAGGAGTCTAAGAGCATCAAACAGGAAGCTAGTGAAAATAACTTGGTTCTTGTCAGTAAGACAAGGAAGGGAAAAAGAAAAAATTCTAGAAAGAAGGGTAATAGCGATGGAGGATCATCACATCTAGGAAAGAAGATGGACTTGATTAAAATCAAGTGCTTCTCATGTCATAAGAATGGACATTATGCATCTCAGTGTCTAGAGAAGAAGAAGAAGGGTCATAGAAATACCCATACAACAACATCAACAGAGGCACAATTTGATGAGTTTGCAACAAAGTTTGAGAAGGATTACTCACTAGTTTCTTTCCTTTCTACTAGCACAACAACAAGGAGTGCTTTGTTCTTGGACAATGGTGTATCTCGTCATATGATAGAAGAACATGATTTATTTAGTCATTTGACGGAGAGTGATGCAAATATTCATGTACAACTTGGTGATGATGCCATGTATGTAGTGAAGGGAGAGGGAAAAATTACATTCCATCTCGAGTCATGGGGTTCATTGGATACCCATGATGTGCTTTACATACTAGGTTTGGTGAAGAATTTTATTTCATTCTCAGCTATGGAGGACATGGGTTTTTCCATTACTTTTCAGAAAAGGAAAGTACTCATACGTCCAAAGAAGGCTAGCCTAGATAATGCAGTGGTCATTGGGGTTAGAGAAGGAATTTTATACAGGTTGTAGGGAAATCATGTTCATTCTTTAGTACATGATAGTGATAGCCTATGTGTATTGTGGAACAGGAGGTTGGGGTACCTACACTACAAGGTTTTTTTGATTCAGAGGGGGATTGTTACAGGTCTTCCAAAGTTTAGGATTGAGCATTAGGGAGTGTGCAAAGGGTGTGCGATTGGAAATAATTACAAGGCTTCTTTTCCTAGCAGTGAGAACATTACAGGGATCGTCTCATTTAGATGTGAGTGGTTCAATGTCAGTAGCATCATTACAGGGATCATCATACTATGTGACGTTTATTGATGATTTTTCCAGGAAAACTATGATATTCTTTATGAAGATCAAGGATGAGGTCTTAAGTTGGTTCAGAGAGTTCAGGGGTCAAGTAGAGAACCATATAGGTAATAATATAAAGTTCTTGAGGTAAGATAATGGTGGAGATTAAACCTCCAATGAATTCAAGTATTTCTACAAGGATCCAAGGATAAAAAGGGAGTTGACAGTCTCATACAACCCTCAACAGAATGGGGTTGCAAAGAGAAA
This sequence comes from Picea engelmannii, assembly GCA_009831015.1. NCBI lineage: Eukaryota > Viridiplantae > Streptophyta > Pinopsida > Pinales > Pinaceae > Picea > Picea engelmannii. The sequence continues at coordinate 672,389 of ML781551.1, read as the reverse complement.
GAATTGGTCCATCATCAGTTCTACCAGGGCTATGATACATGACCATGAGTTGCCTATGTTCCTATGGGAAGAGGAATGTAACATAGAAATGTAAGTGTAGAACAAGAGTCCTCACAAGATATTGGGGGACAGGACTCCCGAGGAGGCATTCTCAGGGGTGAAGCCAAATATTGGTCATTTGAGGATCTTTGGTTGTCTAGTTTACATCCATATGCCCTTGGAGAAGAGGATGAAACTAGAGCCTTCAGGACAAAAGGAAATATTTGTGGGGTGCAACGAGACATCAAAGGCTTATAGGGTCTTCATTCTAGCACAGAGGAAGACAATTTTGAGTAGATATGTTAAGTTCAATGAGAAATTGGAATCTAGGAGTACTCAGGAGTCATCAACAATGACAGAGGATGAGAAGCAGTAGGATCTGAAGGATGAGCAACAATTAGTAGTTAGGACTTGAGGTGGTGAGGAAGAGTTATCCCCTTCTAGTATTGTCAGGATACCTAGGTGGTTACTGCATACATTAAGGGATTTTGGTGAGGCTCTGATGAGTGCGGTTAGAGAGCACATGCCTCCAAAGAAGTTTTTGAACCATATGGCACTTATGAGTAGCATCATTGATATTGAGCCTGCTAGTTTTGAAGAAGAAACAAATCAACAAGTATGGTAGGTTGTCATGGTAGAGGAGTGCACCTATATCATGAGGAATGATATTTGGGACATAGTGTCGATACCAGAGGGGAAGTCAATTGTGAGTTCTAGGTGGATCTACAAGATCACGCATGTTGCAGATGGTAGCATAGATAAGTTCAAGGTGACATTTGTGGTGAGAGGGTTCTCTCAAAAAGAGGGACTGGACATGTATGCTTCTATTCAATTTGTTATTTCCATCACTTCAGTTATGAGGTGTAGGATACACCGGATGGATGTGAAAACAATGTTCCTCAACGGGATAATTGAGGAGGAAGTATACATAGATAAGCCTCAGGGATTTGAGGTACATGGGAGGGAGTCTCATGTGTGCAAGCTTAAGATAGATTTGTATGGACTCAAACAAGCACCCAAGGCATGGTATTCCAAGATCGACGGATACTTGTAGAGTATAGGCTTTACCAAGAGTGAGGTGGATCCTAACTTGTATTTCATACTTGTTGGAGTGGATCCACTCATTTTGGTTTTGTGCGTTGATGATTTATTTCTCAGAGGTGCAGAGGAGCTTATTGCAAGGTGCAAAGCAGATTTAGCTAGTGAGTTCAAGATGAAGGACATTGGCTTGATGCATTATTTCTTGGGGTTAGAGGTATGGCATGTATCAAGAGAGATATTTCTTGGAAAAGGGAAGTATGAAGTAGATATCTTGAGGAGATTCATGATGGAGTACTATAAATCGATGCCTATGCCTATGGTTACCAATATGAAGAAGATTGACACTTCATATTCAAATTTGGTGGATCCCAGGATATACAAGCAGTTGATATGGTCCTTGATGTATTTGGTCAACACCGGGCCAAATATTTGTTTTGTTGTGAACACTTTGAGTTAGTTCATGGTGGAACCAAGGCAGGTGCACTAGATCGCAATGAAACATGTGCTCAAGTACTTGAGAGGTACATTGGAGTATAGATTGATATATCTTGGAGGAGATGGAGTGGATTTTCATGAATATACAGACTTATATTGGGAAGGAAGTGCAATAGACAGAAATAACGCCTTAGGGTGTTGCTTCAGCTTGAGATCAACAATGATTACTTGGTTCAGCAGCAAGCAAAATTTTGTACCACTCAGTTCAGAAGAGGCAGAGTATATGGCAGCGAGTATGGCTAGAAGTGAAGTTGTTGGGATTTGGAGCCTAAGATGATATATTGTGATGATCAGGGTTGTATCAAACTCTCATAGAATCTAGTATTCCATGATAGGTCCAAGCATATTGAGATCAAATATCACTTCATTCGATATATGATCCAGAAGGGAGCAGTGAAGCTTCAATGAGTATATTTACACAAGTGAGTTGGTTGCAGATATTCTGACCAAGCCCTTGGATAAAGGGAAGTTTGTATTCTTCAGAGACAAACTTGGAGTGGTGCAGAATACCTTCCTTGCTAAGAGGGAGTGTTGATGTTTATGGTAGCATCAAACAGGTATTTTCGTAGAGGTCTATGTGTCTAGACGTGTGGAAATTTTCCAAAGCCTTCTACTCTTGGATTTACTTTAGTTAAAGAAATTTTTAAAGTAAATTGATTTTATTAATTAATTATGTAATTATTTAATTGAGTTATTTAAGGGAAGTTATAAATTACTTAGCATGTAATCTTAGCATGCAATATAAATCTCAAGTGAGATTAGAAATATATTATAACGCACGATTATAAAAGCAAGGCTAGGGTGAAGGAGAAGAGACACTTGAAACACTTGATACTTGAGGGTAGAGGATTTACTTTTGAGAGAGTTGAATCACGAAGGACTCCAATTCAAGATCTTGGATAAGTGGAGAAGAAATTCCATCTAGAGATCGGGTCAAGGAGAAGAGATAATAGAGGATCATGCAGGTGGGTTTCAATCAGAGGAAGCCATAGGAGAGTGGTGTATCATATGGAGCTTTTCGTACAAGTTTTCCATACATGTACATGGATCATAATGGAGACAGTTGAGTACATATACGGTCCACAAGAAGGTGAATCATGTACACTTTGAAAAGCATGCAGTTCTAGTTCATACAATAGTTCAAAGTTTTTCAGGTTTGCTTGGATATTTTATTTCTATCAGTGGGTCATTATCCTTGTTACAGGAGACCTGATCACAAGAATCCATGATCTTCACATAATAAAATCATTCTCAACACTGGTTTTCCCCGATCCAGATTATTTTGAAAATGACATGAAGGAATAGATATAACATCGATATAACAAGGAGATACATAGAAATATTGAAAGGAACACAATAATACAATAAAACTCAGATTCTATTAATGACTATCTGGAACACAAAAGACTATAAAATGCAAAGCACAGAAGCTAGCTAGAGTGGTGGTAGCTTATCTCTGAAGAGAGATGTGTTGACTACAGTCATTTGCAAGAACATGATTACAATGAGACTCCAAAGGACCTTTTAACATAATGCATAAATGAGAAAACCATAAACATCCTAAACCCTAACCTTGGGAGATGAAACACCAAAAGGTTTGTGGGCCCCGATTGGATTAGTTGATACATCAAACTCCTGAGGGTGTAATGTTTTCATATGATCTCTTTTTGGGGCATTCAATAACTCATCGGAAAGGTCTAGCTGAGGATTACAACTTCCGTTGGGGAATAGGGAATGTGTTTTTCAATCCGTGACCCTCTAAAATTCCAAAGAAACATATTTTAGGGCCTCAAAATGGCCCTGAAAGTTTGGGACCCGAAAAAATATAAAAAAAACTACCAAAATGGAAAATTGTCCTTTGAGCCAATGAAATAGGTGGGTGGCCACCGATATCCACTTGGATCATTCCTCTCCCCTTAGAAAGCAATGGTATCCATTGCGCCAAGTTCCTCCATCAGATGGGGAAACTTTTGTTGAATCTGACTCCTGGTGAGCCACTTTACCTAATGAAGAAATTACCTTTCTTTGATGACCCAATAGAGTTGGATATTCTGCTGAAGTGTCCAGGAGAGGTAGAAAATATGGTCAAATCAATTCCACATTAAATACCATGTGCAAGCCAAGGAAATGAGGAATAATTAATTCAAAAGAATTCTCACCCACAACCTTGGTGATGGTGTATGGCCTGTATCGGAGTGGGCATAGCTTCCGATGTGGTCCTACGAAGGGCTCTTTCTACAAATACAACCATACCTTATCTCCCACCTGAAACTTGTGTGGTACCCGATGTTGATTGTGGCACTTCTTGTACCTGGAATTGGATTTCTAGAAAATATCATGAACTTTTTGTTGGATGTGCTAGATTTGCTCAAAACATTTGGCTACTTGATGAGCCTTGGTATGAACATGAGACAAATCTTTCTATCCAGTTGCAATGGGTAGAGCTACGTCTATGGGCGCCAATGGATGGAACCCCAAGAACACCTGAAAATCGATGTGGCCAATAGAGCTATAGAAGGATTGGTTGTAACTATTTTGAACATAAGGAATGATTTCATCCCATGTGCATGGATGTTTGTAATTGTACATTCTCGGGATATGGAAAATAATCATGTTTATTACCTCTATTTGTCTACCAGTCTATGGATGGAAGGAATTCGATTTGGTCAGCTTGGTGTCCATCATCAACCATAGGCTAGATTAAAAATTTCTCAAAAATCTATTATCTCGATCTGAGATAATGGTTCATGGGAGCCCAAAATAAACCCAAACATTTTCAAAGAGGAGATTGGCATCTCTTCTTGCAGGGTGTCAAAACTTCCATCTTAGAGAATCGATCAATGACCATGAAGACACAATTAGTCCCATGCTTGGTTGAAGGAAGACTAGACATGTAATCCATGAAGATGGACTCCTAAGGCCTATATGGAGTAGGAAGAGGGGTGTATAGCCCCTGTTTCTTGATGGAGGGCTTGGAAATGGTGCAGGAAGTGCAGGGTCTGTTGTAGTTGTGGACATCTTGTTGAATCTTCGAACAATAAAAATGATTTTGTAGTACTGCCACTATTTTTTCTACACCAAAATTTCATGTTGCTTGACCATAATGAGCTTCCCAAATCATCTTTGCATGCTCACTTGAAGGAACACAAAGATGGCTCAGATGGCATAACAATCCATCTTGGAGATGAAAGTCTAGAACTATTTTTCCTGCACTCAATGTCTGATAGGAAACAACTAAGTCAGAGTTATTATTGTATAATTTTGGCCACTCAGACGTCTCATACCCACAAGAGTTAAGAACTGTGGTTAGTTCCACAACCGGGGGTCGAATGAGGCAATCTGCGACATGGTTGGTGCTTCCCTTCTTGTACTTGATGTTTAAGTGGAATTGTTGCAGGTACGTGGACCACTTCTAATAGAGGTCATTTTGTAACTTTCCTTATGTCTACATGAATTGCAGAGGCCTATGATCAGTTTGGATGATCGTTTCCTTCCCCATAATGTAATGCTTCCACTGTCGACATGCTTTCACAATGGAGTACATATATTTGTCATAGGTGGGGTATCTTCAAACAACATCAGATAGTGTTTCACTATGATAGGCTTTCGGATGCCTATGATGGGTGAGGACTACACTGATAACATAATTTGAAGCATATGTCTCAATCTCAAATGGTTGTTGTAGGTCTGGCAGAATAAGGACTGGTGATGAGTAGAGGCGGAATTTCAAATCCTAGAATGATTTCTATTGAGACACATCCCACACAAAATTGGCCTTTTCTCCACCCTTGGTGACCTGGGTTAGGACCCAAGCGATAGGATAGAACCCCAACACAAACTAGTGGTAGAATTTGGCAAGGCCAAAGAAGCTACGGAGCTCGGTCATTTTCTTCGGGGACGACCAGCTGTGTATTTATTGGATCTTGGATAGATCCACATGCACACCCTTCTCATCCATGATGTATCCCAAATATTGGATTCTCTGCATGTCAAAGGAACACTTCTCCAAATTGGAATATAACTTGTGTTGTTGCAGGGTACCCAAGACCTGCTGAATATGATTTAGATGTTCCTCCCAAGTTTTGTTGAAGATGAGGATCCCATCCAGATATACGACCACAAAGACATTTTTGAATGGATGTACTATGCATCCATCATCTACGACTATGTGGTCGGGGTATTATTCAATCTGAAAGGAATGACCAACCACTCAAAGAGACATGCTTTAGACTTGAAGGATTTCTTACATACATTAGTTTTCTTAATCGGAACCTAGTGGTATGTTGACTTTAGATCAATCTTACTGAAAATATTGGATCCCTTGAGTTGATCGAGAATATCATCAATCCGAGGAATTGGGTACCATTTCTTGACTATGATCTTGTTCAGGGATCTGTAATCAATACAAATTCCCCATGGCATGTCCTTATTCTACACCAGAACAATTGGGCTCCCACAAGGTGAGGATCTTGGTCTGATGTGGCCCTTTAGAATTAACTCTTGGATCTGGTGTTTGATTTATTCATTCTCCATAAAAGAACACCTGTACACATGGCCATTAGGTAGAGGACCACTGGGTGTCAAATCAATTGAGTAATTTACCTAACAGTGCACAGACACCCTAGTAGGTGAAGAAAATATGTATTTATGCTCTTATACTATCTTGTCCACCTACTGTTGTTGTGTAGAGAGACATTGTGCAGAGGTTTTGGTAGTTGCAGTGACCTTCCATTCACCTTTTGACCAAACCATAAAGAGGATAAATCTCCCGGTCTGAGAGATCACCTTTTTTCACTGCTTCACGGAGATCAAAGAGACCGTTGTAGTTGGGACTACCTCTAGTATCTTGTAGAGTTTATATACCAAAGTAATAATGACACTACGGGGCATATATTTATAAACAACATTATGCTTCCACATATATGATTGTCCTAACCAAACATCACAAACTTCAAGGGGGGAAACATCACACAATACCTCATCTTTGAAGGGTTTGATGTCATAGTGCAGGTGACATTGTTGGATAACGTGGATGTCATGTCCTTGGTTGAGCTAGCCGATGGTGTATGGCTGAGGATGCGGTGTCGATGTCTGTTTCAACCTATTGATGACCTCTTCTGTGATTAGGTTCTTCTGGCCACTGTTTTCAACAATGAAATGGAGTGGGGTCCCCTTCACCCACATCTGCGAGTGCAAGAGGCACTCACCTTCTTTAGGATCCTCTAGCTGGACTTTTGTGGTAGCAATGGTGACATTAGGTTCTGTGTCAATGATATGATTTCCTTTTTCTGGTTCTGAATCAGTGTTTGAGTCAGCATCTGACACTAGGGATTTCATCTCATCCAACAATGATTGTTTGGAGAAACATTCATCATTATTGTTCTGAAGGATTTTGTGGAACTCGCACCACTTTCCAATGTCCTTCTTCGACTTCCCATTTCCCTTCTTTGTTGGTGGCTTGGACTAGTTGTCATGGGACTGACCATCCTTGATTTGTCCTTTTCCCTGGGATTTAGGGCCACCCTTACCATACTTCGAATATTGTGGATTTGCATACCCAAACTCCCACTTGTTCTGCTACTTAAATTTATGCTTGATTTTGACAACATATCGATAAGTGGCTCCCAATGACGAGATATCCAGAATATCCATTTTGGTTTGGATGTACATGTGTAGATCCTGACGGTATTTTAGAACAAAATTCCACTTAGATTCTTTGATACCCATCTTGGTGTGCAAGGTATGGAAGGTATTTGTGAACTCTGACACTTTTTGGCCCCTCTCTTAATGTAGTGTTGTCCATCTCATGTATTAGTCGTCACAGTTTCCAATAGGGTAATATTGTTCCTTGAGGGCATCAACAAAAGCCACCCGAGTGGGTCCTGGCCCAAAAATTGCAGACTCATCCTCGAAATTTTTCTCACAGTAAGTCTCTCACCAATCTCTAACATGGGGAAGGGCCTTAAGGATCGCGAAGGTGATTTTTTCACTGTTGGAAAAATTGTGGACAAATAAATAACCCTATAGCATACTTAACCATTTTTCCAAAGTGTCGACGTCTATCTATCCTTCAAATAAAGGAATATCAAAGTTAAATTTTACCTTGAAGGGAATTGCACCTCTGAAGTGACTGTTGTTTGAAGGTGCCTCCATTGTTGTCGATAGTCGTCGAAGGATCTTGGCGAAATTATTCATCATCTTGTTCCTCTATCGTGCGAGGGATTCCTCGAGCAACAATTTGATAGGATATCATGCTCTGTCTTCCTATTTTATTTCTCCATGGGAGGTTTCTTGGGCAGGCGAGAGCATTTTTCCTCAAGATAAAAAATATTGAGACCCAACTCTCTATACCCTGACCTCGTTGGGGAAATGCACTAAGAATGACAAGGAGCAGACTACTCCGATACCATTGATTTGGATTATTTTGAGAACGACATGAAGAAATAAATATAACAGAGATATAACAAGGAGATACACATAAATATGGAAAGGAACATAGTAATATAGTAAAACTCAGTTTCTATTAATGACTTTCTGGAATACAAAATATTGTAAAATGCAAAGCACACAAGCTAGCTAGAATCGTGGTAGCTTATCTCTGAAGAGAGATGTGTCGGCTACGCTCATTCGCAATAAGTTGATTACAATGAGGATCCAAAGGCCTTTTTAACATAAATCATAAATGAGTAAACCCTAAAAATCCAAAACCATATCCTCGGGAGATGAAACGCCAAAAGGTCTGTGGTCCCCGATGGTGGTAGTTGATACGTCAACTTCCCCAGGGCGTAAATTTTGTATACAATCTTCATTTGGGGTGTTTGATACCTCATTGGAAAGGTATAGACAAGAAATATAACCTTTTTCGAGGGTCAAGGTATGTTCTTTAAAACCCTTGGCCCCCCAAAAGTCCAAAAAAAATGTCGTTCAGGGCCTCAAAATGGCCCTAGAAGTTTGGGACCCGAAAAACTGTATACAAAATGCCAAAATGGAAAATTGTTTTTTGAGACAGTGGAATAGGTGGGTGGCCACTGATATCCACCTAGATCATTCCCTCCGTGGTTTTTCCATGGGTTTATATCTAAAACTATTGTTGGTTATTTGTGCTTGATTCTGGTTTCCTTGTTTATGCTTTCGATGCATGTTTAGTTAATTACTCAGTTGTGTGTTTAGTAGATAAAGAGATTTTATTTTTAGCTAATTTTCGGGTGTTGGGTTGAAGTGGTAAAAATCAACATTAGAGCCACCTCTATTGGTCAATGAGATCTTATCATATCCAAGTCCTACTCTATTCAGTCGTAACTAAGGAATAATTGGAACAACAATACCATTTCCACTCTTCCCAATTCCACAACAAGTGTATCCCATCTTACTCAAAATTTGGAACCCATACTTGTAGTATGTTTCTCAAACTATGGATAAAAATTAACCACAATGGCCAATAAGGCATGAGGAAATACCACATTATCAATATCATCCTTCTTACAATCAACAAGGCTACCATCAATATTTTCAAATGCATCATCATGAGCATGATTCAATGTAACTTAGGATTAGTCCTAAAGGAGTTCTTAATCTCAACATCATCCATATCACACTTCTTCACAGTAACTTGCAATACACTAATTTCTAGTTCAAGACCCTATTTGTAACCCTACAATCCTTGAAAAGTATCATTTTTCTCAACCATATATAGCAGCAAAAGATTGGTCTTTCTTTGAACCCTAGTATTCTCAAACAACCAGACATTATCTCATTGGAGCAGAGAAACTTCCTTTTGAATCTCGTAAATAGAGAACTGCAAGAATATAACATTGGTCTCCAAATAGGAATTGGATTTTATTGACCCATCAATTTGCTTCTCGAGTCCAACAATATTAGTATGAGAGAAGTTTTTAATCTCCTTCTCCAAATCATTAAGTAGATTTGTCTTCTCCCCAAAGTCTTCCATGAGGTTATGAAAAACACATTCCAAAGTTCTTTCCATGAAAACTATCTTCATAACTTATTCATCATACTTCTACAAGATAGATGCATGCAATTCATTTGCAACAAGACTTCACTTACACTGTTGCAACCTCAGGATGGTCTAAACCTTCCCATCAATCTTATGATGAAGTCAAGAAAGTAGTTTATTCAAGTCAACGATGGTTTCTTCCTAAGAGGAAAGCTTCATCCTTCTCTCCTTTGCAACAAAATCTCTGAATCGAACCCATTTTTCTAGCCAGAGTACAAAGAACTTAAAATATACAAAGTCAATTCACAAGAAATCAACTATCTTTGATGTCCTAATCGAATATCAACTAGGTCGAGAATACTCAATCCGATGTGCAATCAATGCACAACATTCTCATTCTAGCAAACAAATAAGTTATTCAATGAAATAGATCTATCTTGTATTTATTTTAATAAGTGTTACACACAATAGAAACAATAGGTTTCCTCTAAAGAATATAACCAATCAAATATATAATAATAGAATATACTTTAAAAGAAATAAAGCAAGTTTTCTCCATGTTTCTACAACAATTGCATTGTCTTCAAGATATATCTTAAGCAATATGCACAATAGCAGTTATAAGCTCTGCCCTCAATGCTCAAACCAAACACATATCACAATAATGTTTTCAGACTAAAAAATAATGCAACCAAGAGAGATAGAACTCCAGTCTGTTACTTCCAAGGCAAGGAATATATAAGTAATGCATGCCTTCAGAAATCGAACTTGAGTTCACCAACTATAATGTGAATAGTTCTTACCAAGTTGAATATCCCCCTTTCAATGCCATATGTCAAAACTCCTTTGAGATATCACCTAAAAAAAATGTACTTTCCACAATTATCAGGCCAGCGAAAGGTACCAAGTTGTAATTTTCTATCAGTCGGATCACACCACCAATGGATCCACTGCTGAAAAGGTGGTTGATACGACTAATCTCACATAGATCACTGCTCAACCAATGATCAATGTAGCCTCCAGCCATGATATTTAAGAATCCATAACTACTTAATAGGACGAATCAATCAAGACCTCAGTTGACTCGATCAACTAATTTATCAAGGATTTATTCGAAGCTCAGTCGATTGTTCAAAATAGTGTCTAAATTGACCAAAATCAATAATCTTGAAGCTCTGGGTTAATGCAAGCAATCTCAATTTTTTTCTTTACATTTGGTTCACCAAGGATAGGTTTGACCATTCAACACTTCAAATAATGCAAACATCGCCTTAGATTTTACTAGTAAAATTGTTGGGTGGAGGGGGTCTCATACACCAATTTGGTATCTGTTTTGGCAGTGACCTTAAAAATCAATTATTATTATTAATATTAATATAAACAACTTTGACAATTACCTTCTTTAAGTGGATGCCAACAATTTTCTTTCCTTCCATCAAAGTGCTCTAGTTACATTTTACCAAGATAAAAAAATATTATTGTTGCAATTAATGTAACCAACACACACCAAAAAAGGGATGGGCCCAAATTGTTACCACATGAACCAGAGTCACGTCGATATTCAAGGAATGACTACGTACAGGAATCGTGGCAGGGTACACATAGTACTACAATTTTCAAATAATTCGATGCTCATGTCGACTCATGTTAATTTGTAGGCCTTTCAAATGTCACATAAGTCAACCTCTAGTTAAAATGTCAATGTTGTGTATGCAAACAAGGTATTCACAAAATGAACACTAGCTCAACCTCCTTCTCAACATAGAGAGCTTCATCTTTCAATTGTACCCAATTGATATTCCAATCTGGCACATGATCCATCTTTGGAGGTATTGCTCCACACAACAATATCAAATATTTTCCACAAGATAGGGCACAATACTTAGCACATCACAAAGATAGATCATTGTATTCTCATGAAATCCACTCGCTCTTGTATTGAACTAATTCACATTTTTGGAAAAAACTTTGATCGTGAACCAAATAGCTATACCATGTTAGAATAGGGAAATACATCAGAGAAAGTGAGTAACTGAGATACACAATGAACATAGCTCCAAAAATGGATGATGATGCATCAATTTATGAGATCCTTTATAGAGAGTTTTAGGTAGATAACCAAAACCCCCACTCTATGGGACCAAACCACATAACCATCCACATAATATGAATCTAAGTGATCAAAGTGGTCAAGGTCAAATCCCACGCATCCAAGGTAGTTGGTTAGTGGATACTCCATCTCAGTTGACTCCCATCGCAATGAATGCCCTCTCATGTGTCTCACAAGGAAAGTTTACAATAAGAACCATAGGTTCCAACATTTCATCCTCACTCTATGTCTTTATTACTTTCCTATGTCCATTCACTCATATGTGGAAAGCCAAGTGACTCAAGATAAGGTTATGACAAACTATAACTACCATTGCTCAAGTGGAATTGTCATCTGAAGATGAAACACCAAAAGGTTTGTGGGCCCCGATGGGATTAGTTGATACGTCAAACTCCTAAGGGTGTAACGTTTTCATATAATCTCTTTTTGGGGCATTCAATAACTCATTGGAAAGGTCTAGATGAGGATTACAACTTTTGTCGGGGAATAGGGAATGTGTTTTGCAACCCGTGACCCTCTAAAATTACAAAGAAACATATTTTAGGGCCTCAAAACGGCCCTAAAAGTTTGGGACCCGAAAAAATGTAAAAAAACTACCAAAATGGAAATTTTTTCTTTGAGCCAATGGAATAGGTGGGTGGCCACTGATATCCACTTGGACCATTCCTCCCCCCTTAGAAAGCAATGGTATCCATTGCGCCAAGTTCCTCCATCAGATGGGGAAACTTCTGTTGAAATTAACTCCTGGTGAGCCACTTTCCCTGATGAAGAAAATGCCTTGCTTTGACGACCCGATAGAGTTGGATATTCTGTTGAAGTGTGCAGGAGAGGCATAAAATATGGTCAAAGAAATTCCACATTAAATACCAGGTGCAAGCCAAGGAAATGAGGAACAATTAATTCAAAATAATTCTCACCCACAACCTTGGTGATGGTGTATGGCATGTATCGGAGTGGGCGTAGCTTCCGATGTGGCCCTATGAGGGGCTCTTTCTGCAAATGGAACCATACCTTATCTCACACCTGAAACTTGTGTGGTACCCAATGTTGATTGTGGCGCTGCTTGTACTTGGAATTGGATTTCTAGAAAATATCATGAACTTTTTGTTGGATGTGCTAGATTCGCTCAAAAAAATTGGTTTCTCGATGAGCCTTGGTCTAAACATGAGACGACTCTTCCTGTGCAGTTGTAATGGGAAGAGCTACATCAATGGGGGCCAATGGATGGAAACCCAAGAACACCTAAAAATGGATGTGGCCAATAGAGCTATAGAGGGATCTGTTGTAGCTATTTTGAACATAAGGAATTCTTTCATTCCATGTGCATGGATGTTTGTAATTGTACATCCCCAGGATATGGAAAATCATCATGTTCACTACCTCTATTTGTCTACCATTCTATGGATGGAAGGAATTCGATTTGGTTAGCTTGGTGTCCATCATTAACCATAGGCTAGACTAAAAATTTATCAAAAATCTATTCTCTCGATCTGAGATAATGGTTCATGGGAGCCCAAAATAAACCCAAACATTTTCTAAGAGGAGATTGGCAGCTCTTCTTGCAGGCTGCCAAAACTTCCATCTTAGAGAATCGATCAACGACCACGAAGACACAATCATTCCCATGCTTGGTTGAAGGCAGACTAGACATGTAATCCATGAAGATGAACTCCTAAGGCCTATCTGGAGTAGGCAGAGGTGTGTATAGCCCCTGTTTCTTGATGGAGGGCTTGGAAATGGTGCAGGAAGTGCAGGGTCTGATGTAGTTGTGGACATCTTGTTGAATCTTCGACCAATAAAAATGATTTTGTAGTACTGCCACTATTTTTTCTACACCAAAATTTCATGTTGCTCGACCGTAATGAGCTTTCCAAATCATCTTTGCATTCTCACTTGAAGGAACACAAAGATGGCTTAGATGGAATAACAATCCATCTTGGAGATGAAAGTCTGAAACTATTTTTCCTGCACTCAATGTCTGATAGGAAACAACTAAATCAGAGTCATTATTGTATAATTTTGGCCACTCAGACGTCTCATACCCACAAGAGTTAAGAACTGTGGTTAGCGCCACAACCAGGGGTCGAATGAGGCAATTTGCGACATGGTTGGTGCTTCCCTTCTTGTACTTGATGTTTAAGTGGAATTGTTGCAGGTACGTGGACCACTTCTGATGGAGGTCATTTTGTAACTTTCCTTATGTCTACATGAATTGCAGAGGCCTATGATCAGTTTGGATGATCATTTCCTTCCCCATAGTGTAATGCTTCCACTGTCGACATGCTTGCACAATGGAGTACATATCTTTTTCATAGGTGGGGTATCTTAAAACAACATCAGATAGTGTTTCACTGTGATAGGCTATCGGATGCCTATGATGGGTGAGGACTACACTGATAACATAATTTGAAGCATATATCTCAATCTCAAATGGTTGTTGTAGGTCTTGTAGAATAAGGACTGGTGTTGAGTAGAGGAGGAATTTCAAATCCTAGAATGCTTTCTATTGAGACACATCCCACACAAACTTGGCATTTTCTCCACCCTTGGTGACCTAGTTTAGGGCCCAAGTGATAGGAGAGAACCCCAACACAAACTAGTGGTATAATTTGGTAAGGCCAAAGAAGCTACGGAGCTCGGTCATTGTCTTCGAGGACGAATAGTTGTGTATGAATTGGATGTTTGATGGATCCACATACACACCCTTATCATCCATGGTGTATCCCAAATATTGGATTCTCTACATGTCGAAGGAACACTTCTCCAAATTGGAATATAACTTGTGTTGTTGCAGGGTACCCAAGACCTATTGAATATTCTTTAGATGTTCCTCCCAAGTTTTGTTGAAGATGAGGATCCCATCCAGATATACGACCACATAAGTTTTTGAATGGACGTAATATGCATCCATCATCTGCAACTATGTGTTCTGGGTATTATTCAAGATGAAAGGAATGACCACCCACTCGAAGAGACATGCTTTAGACTCAAAGGATTTATTACATACATTAGTTTTCTTAATCGTAACCTGGTGGTATGCTGACTTTAGATCAATCTTACTGAAAAGATTGGATCCCTTGAGTTGATCGAGAATAGCATCAATATGAGGAATTGGGTACCATTTCTTGACTATGATCTTTTTCAGGGCTATGTAATCAATAAAAATTTCCCATGTCATGTCCTTCTTCTACACCAGAACAATTGGGCTCCCACAAGGTGAGGATCTTGGTCTGATGTGGCCCTTTAGAGTTATCTCTTGGATTTGGTGTTTGATTTATTCATTCTCCATAAAAGAACACCTATACACATGGTCATTAGGAAGAGGACCACTGGGTGTCAAATCAATTGAGTGATTTACCTAACAGTGCACAGACACCCTAGTAGGTGAGGAAAATATGTATTTATGCTCTTCTACTATCTTGTCCACCTATTGTTGTTGTGTAGAGAGACATTATGCAGAGGTTTTGGTAGTTGCAGTGACCTTCCATTCACCTTTTGACTGAACCATAAAGAGGATAAATCTCCCAGTCTAAGAGACCACCTTTTTTCACTGCTTCACGGAGATCAAAGAAATCGTAGAAGTTGGGACTACCTCTAGTATCCTGTAGAGTTTATATCCCAAAGTAATAATGACACTATAGGGCATAGATTCATAAACAAAATTATGCTTCCACATATATGTTTGTCCTAACAAAACATCACAAACTTCAAGGGGGGAAACATCACACAATACCTCATCTTTGAAGGGTTTGATGTCGTAATGCAGGTGGCATTGTTGGATGACGTGGATGTCATGTCCTTGGTTGAGCTAGCCGATGGTGTATGGTTGAGGATGGGGTGTCGATGTCTATTTCAATATATTGATGACCTCTTCTGTGATTAGGTTCTTCTGGCTACTATTGTCAACAATGAAATAGTGGGGTCCCCTTCACCCACATCTGAGAGTGGAAGAGGCGCTCCCCTTTAGGCTCCTCTGGCTGGAATTTTGTGGTAGCAATTGTGACATTGGGTTATGTGTCAATGATATGATTTCCTTTTTTCGGTTCAGAATCAGTGTCTAAGTCAGCATCTGACCCCGGGGCTTTCATCTCATCCAACAATGACTGTTTGGAGAAACATTCATTGTTATTGTTCCAAGGGATTTTGTGGAACTCGCACCACTTTCCAGTGTCCTTCTTCAACTTCCCATTTCCCTTCTTTGTTGGTGGCTTGGACTAGTTGTCATGGGACTGACCATCCTTGATCTGTCCTTTTTCTTGGGATTTAGGGACATCCTTACCATATTTCTAACAATGTGGATTTGCAGACCCAAACTCCCACTTGTTCTGCTACTTAAATTTATGCTCGATTTTGATAGTATATCAATAAGCGGCTCCCAATGACGAGATATCCAGAAAATCCATTTTGGTTTGGATGTACATGTGTATATCCTGATGGTATTTTAGAATTGAATTCCACTCCCATTCTTTGATACCAAGCTTGGTGCACAAGGTATGGAAGTTATTTGTGAACTCCGACACTTTTTGGCCCCTCTCTTGACGTAGTGTTGTCCATCTCATGTACTAGTCGTCACAGTTTCCAACAGGGTAATATTATTCCTTGAGGGCATCAAAAAAATCCACCCAAGTGCGTCCTAGCCCAAAAATTGTAGACTCATCCTTGACATTTTTCTCACAGTATGTCTCTCACCAATCTCTAACATGGGGAAGGGCCTTAAGGATCGTGAAGGTGATTTTTTCACTGTTTGAAAAATTTGGACAAATAAATAACCCTATAGCATACTTAACCATTTTTCCAAAGTGTCGACGTCTATCTGGCCTTCAAATAAAGGAATATCAAAGTTAAATTTTACCTTGAAGGGCATTGCACCTCCGAAGTGACTGCTGGTTGAAGGTGCCTCCATTTTTGTCGACAGTTGTCGAAGGATCTCGGCGAAATTATTCATCATCTCGTTCTTCTATCGCGCGAGGGATTCCTCAAACAATAATTTGATAGGATATCATGCTCTATCTTCCCTCTTTTATATCTCCATGGGAGGTTGCTTGGGCGGTTGAGAGCAGTTTTCCTCAAGATAAAAAAGCTTGAGACCCAACTCTCTATACCCTGACCTCGTTGGGGACATGCACTAAGAATGACAAGGAGCAAACTGTTCTGATACCACTGATCTGGATTATTTTGAGAATGACATGAAGAAAGAAATATAACAGAGATATAACAAGCAGATACACATAAATATGGAAAGGAACATATTAATATAGTAAAACTCAGTTTCTATTAATGACTTTCTGGATACAAAATATTGTAAAATGCAAAGCACACAAGCTAGCTAGAATGGTGGTAGCTTATCTCTGAAGAGAGATGTGTTGGCTACGCTCATTCGCAAGAAGTTGATTACAATGAGGATCCAAAGGCCTTTTTAACATAAAACATAAATGAGGAAACCATAAAAATCCAAAACCATAACCTCGAGAGATGAAACACCAAAAGGTGTGTGGGCCCCGATGGTGGTAGTTGATATGTCAACTTCCCGGGGGCGTAAATTTTGTATACAATCTCCTTTTGGGGCGTTCGATACCTCATTGGAAAGGTATAAACAAGAAATATAACCTTTTTTGAGGGTCAATGTATGTTATTTACAACCCTTGGCCCCCCAAAAGTCCAAAAAAATGTCATTTAGGGCCTCAAAATGGCCCTAGAAGTTTGGGACCCGAAAAACTACATAGAAAATGCCAAAATGGAAAATTGCTCTTTGAGACAGTGGAATAGGTGCGTGGCCATCAATATCCACCTGGATCATTCCCTTCGTGGTTTTTTCATGGGTTTATACCTAAAAATATTGCTGGCTATTTGTGCTTGATTTTGGTTTCCTTGTTTATGCTTCCAATGCATGTTTAGTTAATTACTCAGTTGTGTTTTTAGTAGATAAAGAGATTTTATTTCTAGCTAATTGTCGGGTGTTGGGTTGAAGTGGTAAAAATCAACATTAGAGCCACCTCTATTGGTCAATTATATCTTATCATATCCAAGTCCTACTCTATTCAATCATAACTAAGGAATAATTGGAACAACAATACCATTTCCACTCTTTCCAATTCCACAACAAGTGTATCCCATCTTACTCAAAATTTGGAACCCATACTTGTAGTATGTTTCTCAAACTATGGATAAATATTAACCACAATGGTAGATAAGGCATGAGGAAATGCCACATTATCAATATCATCCTTCTTACAATCAACAAGGCTACCATCAATATTGTCAAATGCATCATCATGAGCATGATTCAATGTAACTTAGGAGTAGTCCTAAAGGAGTTATTAATCTCAACATCATCCATATCACACTTCTTCACAGTAACTTGCAATCCACTAATTTCTAGTTCAAGACCCTATTTGTAACCCTACAATCCTTGAAAAGTATCATTTTTCTAAACCGTATATAGCAGCAAAAGATCGGTCTTTCTTTGAACCCTAGTATTCTCAAACAACTAGACATTATCTCATTGGAGCGGAGAAACTTCCTTTTGAATCTCATAAATAGAGAACTGCAAGAATATAACATTGGTCTCCAAATAGGAATTGGATTTCATTGACCCATGAATTTGCTTCTCGAGTCCAACAATATCAGTATGAGAGAAGTTTTTAACCTCCTTCTACAAATAATTAAGTATATTTGTCTTCTCCCCAAAGTATTCCATGAGATTCTGAAAAACACATTCCAAAGTTCTTTCCATGAAAACTATCTTCATAACTTATTCATCATACTTCTACAACATAGATGCATGCAATTCATTTGCAACAAGACTTCACTTACACTGTTGCAACCTCAGGATGGTCTAAACCTTCCCATCAATCTCATGACGAAGTCAAGAAAGTAGCTTATTCAAGTCAGTGATGGTTTCTTCCTAAGAGGAAAGCTTCATCCTTCTCTCCTTCACAACAAAATCTCTTAATCGAACCCATTTTTCTAGCAAGAAATCTCAGTTTTTTTCTTTACATTTGGTTCACCAGGGATAGGTTTGACCATTCAACACTTCAAATAATGAAAACATCTTCGTAGATTTTACCAGTAAAATTGTTGGGTGGGGGGGCTCTCATACACTAATTTGGTGTCTGTCTTGGCAGTGACCTTAAAAATAGATTATTATTATTATTATTAATATAAACAACTCCAACAATAACCTTCTTTCAGTTGATGCCAACAATTTTCTTTCCTTCCATCAAAGGGCTCTAGTTACATTTTACCAAGAAAAAAAATATTATTGTTGCAATTAATGTAACCAACACACACCAAAAAAGGGATGGGCCCAAATTGTTACCACATGAACTAGAGTCACGTCGATCTTCAAGGAATATCTACATACAGGAATCATGGTAGGGCACACATAGTACTACAGTTTTCAAATAAGTCGATGCTCAAGTTGACTCATGTTAATTTGTAGGCCTTTCGAAGGTCACATAAGTCAACCTCTAGTTAAAGTGTCAATGTTGTGTATGCAAACAAGGTATTCACAAAAGGAACACTAGCTCAACCTCCTTCTCAACATAGAGAGCTTCATCTTTCAATTGTACCCAATTGATATTCCAATCTGGCACATGATCCATCTTTGGAGGTATTGCTCCACACAACAATATCAAATATTTTCCACAAGATAGGGCACAATACTTAGCACATCACAAATATAGGATCATTGTATTCTCATGAAATCCACTCACTCTTGTATTGAACTAATTCACACTTTTGGAAAAACCTTTGATCATGAACCAAATAGCTATACCATGTTAGAATAGGGAAATACATCAGAGAAAGTGAGTAACTGAGATCCACAATGAACATAGCTCCAAAAATGGATGACGATACATCAATTTATGAGATCCTTTATAGAGATTTTTAGATAGATAACCAAAACCCCCACTCTATGGGACCAAACCACATAACCACCCACATAATATGAATCTAAGTGATCAAAGTGGTCAAGGTCAAATCCCATGCATCCAAGGTAGTTGGTTAGTGGATACTCCATCTCAGTTGACTCCCATCACAATGAATGCCCTCTCATGTGTCTCACTAGGAAAGTTTACAATAAGAACCATAGATTCCAACATTTCATCCTCATTCTATGTCACTTTCCTATGTCCATTCACTCGTATGTGGAAAGCCAAGTGACTCACGATTAGGTTATGACAAACTATAACTACCATTGCTCAAGTGGAATTGTCATTGTTGAGATCTCATTGTGGACCAAAGGCCACATGTCCTTCACATATGCTCGTGGTGTTAACATTAAGAGGGCTCATTTTGTGTTTTTTCAATTTCACTCTTGCTCAAGTGGTCACCCTTCTCTCAAAATGAAAAAAACCCATGAAGTATGTTATTTTGGTCATCGAGCTCAAATTATGCATGCCACAACCCTTTTTTGGCATTCTTTCTATCTG
>ML781551.1:627353-638705 GCA_009831015.1 Picea engelmannii | reverse complement strand
ATTCATTTATCAATTAAATGGTCATTTTATTATGTTTTCGTAGCAAAATACATACTCCAAAAAAAAGATGTTAGCCATGATAAAGATCATCAAAATTGGTGTCTTCATCTAGCATATAATGATGGATCGATGTCTTCATCATCCATAATTTATTATTATTGCCCCTTGTAATTTCATTTGTTATCTTTTAGAAGTTCATAAAGTGTTGTATCTAAGATTAGCATTTCCCTAGAGTAGTAGTATACCACTTCTTAAAAATATAAAATATATATGAATTGAAGTATTGAATCTATTTAACTACAAGTTTTTATTTTGTAAAAATTAATTAACATTAATTGTAATATATTCAAATTGATTGATTATTGTTGCCTAATTTGATGAGGATTAAAAAAAAATTGTGGTATGTTTGTATAGATTTTAATACAAAATGAGGATAGGATATTCTCTAAAACCTTGAAGAAACCCTAGTTAAGCATGGGATAGCGAACCAGGCCATCACTGTCGAGGCTTGCATAGGCGGGCCGATGGGACCTCAGTGGTCTCAGGAGGAGTGTCGGTAAGGCGTTTGGAGGGCGTTGATTGCTTCCAAGCGGGTAGGGGGTCATTCTAGGGCAGTACTCATTAACGTTGCAGTTGACTGGATTGGCACTTGATACCAATGGTGGCAGTTGAGGTGGAATCTGGATCTAGCCTGGACGATGACTATTGGTGGAGCCAGGTGAGTCTCCACAAAATGGATGAGGTGTATAGGGAAGAGTTGAGAGTGTACCGTCATATTTCAAAACGGTCTGACCCGCGAGTAAATACACTCAAGCCAGAATTAAGTTCTCGTACCGCTTTTGGTATAGGTGGCGAGCTGGAAGGAGGATCGAAGGACACAAGGTCCATCGGGATCATCGATGATCTGTTTTCTTGGGAAGCAGATGGTGGATGGGATACACACGCTCTTACACTCGATTCAAAACATTTGGATTCCTCCACACTACGGGCTTCAGCGGGAGGTTTCTGCAGTGAGGAATCTGTTGTGGGAGGGTCGAAGGTGCTTTTCGCGGGCAAGGGTGGTGTTCCAAGGAAAAAGGATTATTGTCCGAAGGAGAGAGTTATTGGTGGGTCTGGTTTAAACAGGGCAATGGAGGAGGCGCCGAAGCCTGGGGGGAGGTGGGGTCACACGGGACAAAACTACTACTATACTTTCTTCGGAGCTTTCCGCTTTGCGGGTTTTAGAGGGAGGTTGTAGTAGGGAGGAAACTACAGTGGGAGAGCCAAATATTCATTCAACGATTAAGGTCAAAGGACCAAGGAATTTAGGTATGTGCGTGGAGGTGAACAACTCTTCTAGGTTAGGTTTACACAGAACTATGGGGGAGACAAAAAAAAATTGTGGTTTAAAGGCCTGGAGGGTTAAAATAAAGAAGCCTACATTGACACTCGGACAGGATATTGGGATGAGGGAAGTCGCCACTTTTTCCTTGCGTGCGCTAGTGGATCGATTTAGCTATCGGTCGATGTCATCAATAGACATCCACACCTGGGTTGAAGACTCTTGGTCCCCAGTGCTAGGATACACACATGAGGTATTTATACTGGTAAAAGGTTGGTATTGTTTCCTTTTCAAATCTTTGAAGGACGATGAGGCGTTTATGAGTAGAGTTTGGGTTGTTAAAAATGGAAGCATCATGTTGAAGCATTGGACCCATTATTTTAATCCCAAGAAGGAACATTTTCGCTTCCGTCATTTATGGGTACTGTTTCCTGGGTGTCCGCTAGCTTTCTAGAACCTTGAGGTCTTCAAGGTGATCGGTGACACTCTTGGAAAATTTATGCACGTTGATCCACAGTTTCTAGGAGGTCAAGACAGACGAGTGGGGCATTTATTGGTTGAATTTGACTTGCATCAGGGATTACCCGTTGAGCTAGAAATTGTATGGCATGTATATGTGTACCAACAAAGGCTGGACTACATTGGGGTTTCATTTAAGTGTGTGTCTTGCAAGGATACGAGGCACTTGAGACATCATTGTCCTAGGGTTCAGAAGTATTTTCCACCCTACTGTTTTGACTTGGATAATGTTGTGGAGTTGGAGATGCAGCAAACTACTTTGAATATAGAAATTGAAGACATTACAGAGTCCTTTGTTCCTATGGCATTGGATAGCGACACAGTTATTGGTAATTTGAAAACTCTATGCCCTGGTTTTTTTGCTCCCTGTCTATAAGTGACTTAAATTGGATGTAGGATTTTGGTTTGGAGTCCTCCCAAGTAGGGACTATCTCTAATTTGAAGTTAGGGCCCGAGTGTACAACTTTTCTTGTAAATAATATTGTGGGTGCTAAGGAGTCTTGTTGGGAGGGGAAACAAAAGAAGGTATTGGATGCTTGTAATGGGTTTGGCTCTTCCTCGGTGGTTTTGGCAAGGGTATTGGAAGGGATGGTAATGGGAGGGGAGATTGGCAATACCTCTTCGGGACGAGGGGTTACTGGTTTGTGCATGTTTCTTGTGGCTCTGGAGAGAGAGGAATTGGGGGAAGGGGGTACTGTTAGTTTCAGAGTGACATCTAATCGCTCGGGTGAGGATTATCCTCCCTTGGTGATGGATTCTATAAAATCTGGGACTGAGGAGGAACATTTAAATCTTTTGAGCGGACCCCTATTGGCAGTCCCAGCGGGAATGGGAAGACTGATTGGTTCTATTAATTCAAAACTTATGGATTCCGGGTTTAGTGAGGTAGATGGAAGAGTGGCATGTCTTCCAAATAATTTGATGAACCCTGGGACTAAGTACAGTGAGGTCTTGGAGGAATAGGCTTCCTTAATTCTAAATGGACCTATTGTACTTTCAAATGAGATTTCTCTCCCTACTGTATGGTTCCAAAAAACTTTGGGGTTGTCGAGGACTCATTAGATTCCTTGAGTGTTAACACACAGACAAACTCGTCTGTTCTTAGTGATATAGATGACTCCTTAATCAATTGTATTCCCACATATAACGAAGTACTCAACCGATCTCCTCTGTCGATCTACTCGGGATGAGATCTTTTGCCTAAGTCCACAGAAAAGATCACGATAGATGAGAAATTGAAAAGATTCTCTGTATGCAATTCAGTGGGAGAGGCTACTATCATGAAAGGGGTCGTTTTTGGAGGACTGGAAAAATATTTTTCCCCACTCAAAAATAGAAGTGCTAGGAAGCTAGGAAAAGAGAAGGAGACTAAAGCTAATACTAGTTTTATGGTTGTAGATGTTTCACGGGCACTTAGAGCTTAGAAATCCCTGGCAAGGGTAAACAAATGATTGTATTAACACTAAATGTTAGGGGAGTGGGGGGTGCTCCAAAGTTTTTATCCCTCAAAATGTTTTTAGCACTTGTTAAACCGAACGCTCTACTTATCCAGGAAACAATGGTCGGTGAATCCAAAGCGAGAGAGATTTTTGTTAAACTACTTCCTACTTGGAACTTCGGTGGGGTGGATTCCTTAGGATTATCAGGTGGGCTACTATCTTCTTGGAATCCAAGAAGAGCTGACTTCTCTTCTTTTATGACCCCTGCAGGGATACTCTTGGATGGATTGGTAAAATATTTAAATAAAAGGTTGAAGCTGGTAAACTGTTATGGCCCTTATAGTGACAGAATGAAGTTCTGGGAGGACATTAAAAGGGATGGATTGCTCAAATATCACAACCTTATTATGGGAGGTGACTTAAATTTTACCACTTCAAACAGAGAAGTGTGGGGTCCCCACGCTAGATCTGATCCATTACATCTCTACTTTAGCCAATGGATACAAGATGAAGGTCTGGTGGATGTTGAGCCTTTAAAACTACTTCCTACCTGAAGAAATGGTAGAGGTGGACATGAGTACATTGTTAAGATATTGGATTTTTTTTTGATAAATGAGGATTTATCCCTATGAGGACTCAGATACAGATCCTGGGTGAGTAATATTAATATTTCTAATCATATGCCAGTGATACTACATTTGGAACAAGAAAAGGAAAAATTATGTTATCCTTTTAAATTCAATTTTTGTTTGGCTGGAGGAACCAGATTTTGTTAACTTAGTGAGATCGTCTTGGAACGGGATTTTGGAGAAAGAGATATTAAATCCTATGGACTCACTGGTTCAAAAACTCAAACTACTTAAGTCTTTGGTGATTAGATGGGAAAGAAAGAAAAACTCTTGGCGAAGGAGGAATTGGTGCAGTTAGAAATTGATTTAGACACTCTATACTCTAAATTTCTGGGGGGGGGTGAGAAGGAGGATGATAAAGTATTGGTACTAGAAAAAGAAAAGAGGAAATTGTTCCTCTTAAACTAGGAGGAGGAAACTTGGAGACAAAAGAGCGGGATTAACTGGATTGCTTCATGAGACAGGAATACTAAGTTTTTCCATGCTTATGAAAATTCTAGAAAACAAACCAATGTTATCTAGGATATTACTAAGGAGGATGGATCAATGATCACAAGTCAACAGGGTATACAAAAGGAAGCCATTGTATATTTTTAGCATATATTCAAGGCTCAGGAAAACCTCACTATCTCTAATCAGCTGGAAGTTATTAGGTCTTATCCAAGGATTTTCTCTAAGGAAGAAGGCCTTAGAATTGTTGATCCAGTTACCTTATCTAAAATCTTGTCAACTCTTAAAGGTTTTACTGCATCAAAAAGTCTTGGGCTGGATAGCTGGACTGTATAATTTTTCCTGGCTTTCTTTGATCTCTTGGGCAATGAACTTCTGGAGGTGGTTGAAGAGTCTAAACGGAAAGGTAGGGTTTCTGGAGCACTGAATGCTACCTTTCTAGCCCTTATTCCTAAAATTTATAAGCCAGAATATTTTGAGTTATATAGATTAATTTCACTCTGTAATTTGGCGTACAAGATTATTACTAAAATTATAGCAACTAGAATAAAATCCTCTCTTTCAACAAGCATTTCAAAGGAATAATTTGGCTTTCTGGAGGGTAGACAAATAACATATGCCATATGCGTGGCACAAGAATCCTTACATAGTATCAAGGTAAAAAATAGCAAAGCATCAGATCTTAAACTGGATATGTTGAAGGCCTATGACAGGGTGGATTGGGGTTTTCTAAGGTTAGTTTTACTATAAGTGGGTATGAGTTTAGAGGATACATATTGGATTATGGGGTGTGTTTCTACTGTAAATTTTGTTGTCTTCATAAATGGTAGTTCCTCCAGTTTATTTAATAGCACAAGAGGATTGAGGCAAGGATGCCCCTTATCCCCATTATTATCTCTACTTGTTGTAGAAGGTTTGAGTAGATCCATTCAAGAGCAGGTTGTGGAAAAGAAAATTGAAGGTGTTCTAGTGGAAAAAGGTATACGAATTACACACTTACTGTTTGTGGATGATGTATTATTATTTGGGAATGGAACCATCATGGAATGGAATTTTTTTAAGGAGGTGCTTGATCTATTCTGTAAGGCGACTGGGATGTCCTTTAGTCCACATAAGTCCTTATTTTTGGAAGCAGGGTGCTTAGTTGAGGAGATTACAATATTGAAAGAGATTATGCCTTTTGAAGTAAAACCAATAGATGTTGGATTTAAATACCTTGGATTATTCATTAAACCAAACTGTTATACAAGGGCGGACTAGAATTGGCTTGAGAAAAAAATTGAAAAAAGAATATCGATCTGGAGTCATAGGTGGTTGAGTTTAGGGGGAAGGGTCACACTTGTAAAAATTGTTCTAGAAAGCATACTTGTTTACTGGATTTCTCTGACTAAGATGCCAAAAAGTCTACTAAATAAAATTAGAAGAAGGATGTTTAGTTTCCTCTGGACTAGAAAAAAAGTAAAAGAATGTATGCACTTGGTAAACTGGAAAAGGATTGCAAAACCAAAAATGTCAGGAGGGTGGGGTATAAAAATTATTTTATATTTTGGAAAAGAATTGGTTGCCAAAAGTCTGTGGAGGTGCCTAATGGTTCCTAGTCTCTGGCATGAAGTGGCATACAAAAAATACTTTAAAAAAAAATTGCCGTTGATTGGTTCAGGGAAGGCAGGAAAAATTGGGCTAGTATGTCAAACTGTTGGAGAGCTCTAACATCTTCATTATCCATTATAACTGATTGGTTGGTCTGGAAGCCTGGAAATGGGAGGGATATCAGAATAGGAGTAGATCCAATTATTAGGTCCCATTCATATTATAAACTCTCAAGGAATCTTATTATTTTTTTGCAGGCACAAGGTATAGAATTTCTTACACAAGCAAGGACAATTGATATGGAGGATTCAAATATTTTAAGATGGAAGAAGACAGAGACACTTGGTCTAGAAGGAGGACAACAAGAGGAATGGAATAAGTATGTTAAGGGTTTATTTGGGTCTGGATTTGAATTAAATATTGAAAATGATACATTAATGTGGTCGTGGGATACCAAAGGAGGACAGGTTAATTCCAAACAAACTTATGAAGTAAAATTGATGGAGGATTCAGAGGAAGGTCTTTTGTTTTGGTACATTGAACTTTGGAAGTGGAAGTTACCTCTAAAAGTAAAATTATTTTGTTGGTTAATGCTTGAAAAAAAATCCTCACTTCGGAAAATTTGACAAAAAGAGGTATAATTGGGCCTAGCAGATGTGTTCTATGTGGGGATAATGAGGAAACATTGAATCACCTATTTGTTGAGTGCAATTTCACCAAAGACATTTGGTTTTCAATCTTAAAGGACTTAAAACTAAATAGTATCTGGGAAGGAGGACAAATTATTGAGTGTTTTCAAAATTGGATAAGGAAGATGGAATACTGGAAAGAAATTCCTTGTTATATATGTTGGAAGATATGGAAGCACGGGAACCTGGTTATCTTTGAGGAACATATGCCTTCTCTATTCATGGTTTGCAACAAAATTTTATAGGACTTGGGAGAAAACAAAAACTCACAATCTATTCAGCATGTTAGGATTGATAGGCCTCATTTATTAGACTGGGACCTGGCACTGGGATTCTTTGACAGAGCCTCACAATGTAAGGGTATTAATTGTGGGGTTGGTGCTATTTTAAAATGTCCAGTATTGGGTACATTCAATCTTAAGATGAACTGTGACACTGGAACTAACACCATGGGTGAACTACTATCCATGTGGTGTATTTTATATTTTGTATTTTACAAAAGGGTAAAAAGATTACAACTGGTAGGAGACTCAAAGATTATTATTGACTGGTTTTCTCATGAAAACAATTTACATGTTATTTCTCTTCAGCGTTGGATGACAAAAATTCGAGTGTTGAGCAGGAAGGTTCAACAACTAAAAGCACAACACATATGTAGAGAATTTAACAAGGACGTTGACCAGCTCTCAAAGCAAGAATTGATGATGGATGGTGATGGGATATACTATGCAGTGGGTACAGGATTACAAACAGAGAGATTTGAAAGATTACCAATCAGTTAATATACTTCTGCAACAAAGATGAAGAACCTGTTTTTTGTCTTTTTTGAACTTGGCATGAAAATACAGAAGAATTATATTTTTGTGATCTGTACTTATAGTTTACAGTGTATGAAGAATGAATTGTTTTATGGAAAGTACTTATATCTCTAGTTTTTTGATGATGTAAAAAGGAATTAAAAGTTTTTTCCAGTGGACAGATTTTTGTAAAAGACTTTGTTATATTCACTAATATAAGTATTTTTTTCATATTGAAAAAAAAAAAAATTAATACAAAAGAGGTATAGTTTGTGTTATTAATATTTTTTATTGAAAATTATTAGATGCATAATGAATGTAAATTTATGTGGGAAAAAATCCAAAAGGTTAAACCCAAGGGGTTGTTGCCAATGTTGTCAAGGATTTTGTTAGTTTCGTGCTAGTGGGTGCCTAGTTCAAATCTCATGGGGTTAGGAACACTAATCTATGCCAATGGGTTTACTAGGAATGGCATCCACAAATATGGGGAAGCATTCATTGAGTTTCCCTATGAGTTTTCCTTAGAAAAAAGCGACGCAAAAAATAATATGAATGTTTATTTTGAATTTAATTAGACTAATCAAATTTAATGCACTAAATTGATTCATTTGAAAATGAGGTAAGTCAATTAGATTGTTGGGTGCATGCCAATTTTGAGGAAAAACCTATTTTTTGGAAGATAAAGCTTAATTTGGAAAAAGGACAGTTGGAAGGAAAGGAAGCACGTGCGAGGGAAAGCTGTATGCAAAGGAGGAAAACATGCAAGGCATGCATGCAAGAAAACCTAACCATATTAGGGTTAGGGTTTTTGTAAGAGATTGTAATGGTCGGTAAGCTAAGAATTAGTATAAATAAGTACCTAGGAGGTCTAAATCGGAGTTCCTAAGTTTTGTTCTATTCGGATAAGGTAACTATTGCAAGACCTGATACATTCTTGAAATTTGTTGAGTTGTAGAAGAGTCAAGTAGCTAGATATTGAGGGTTAGATCGCAGGATGAGGATCCCGGTGCGATCTAGTCAGCCTCATAGAGGATTGTGGAACCTGTTTTGAGATTGTATGATCGGAATTGTAGTGCACGTGGCGCCATCTATTATAGAATTTTAAATAAAAGAGCATAAGAAGCCAAATCTTTGTGGATGTATCCCAGGAGGGGGTGAACCACAGTAACACCTGTGTTATGTGTTGTGATTGATTGCATGTTACCTTATGTATGTAGTTAGACTATGAATGAATGAATGGATAATTCTATGAGATATGTTATATGTTAAATCTATTAGAATGCATGCATAGATTTAACAGATAAAAGAATATTAAAAATAATGAAAATAACAACTAGATCAAGTCCGAAGAAGATGAATTGTAATCCCATATCCCAACTCTTTCCTAGACTACAAGCATCTAAGTATTGCAGTCACCCATGGGACTATCTCGGGTGAGATTGTGCAGTACATTCTGTGTGTTGTGTTTCCTTCTAGTTTATCAAGAGGGTCGATAGTTTTAGAGGGTTTTGTTGGAATCATGTTCAGATCTGAACCCAGGTCAAACCAAGAGTAAGAAGAGATATTAATAACCAACAAATGGTTATGTTGTTTGCTAGAACTCCATGGGATTGAGTGAGTGGGGTCCGTGAAAGAATCGCACAGAAAATGAAAGTATAGAAGGGAATGTTTAGACCGTGGAATCCAACGAAGGAGAATATTGAAATATAGTTGAAAACAAAGGAGCTTGAGTTTGCGTAGAAGGATAAAAGAAACCCTAAATTAACACCGCGCAAATATTCAAAAAAGTATGTGTTTAGTGACTTGCATGAGGTCTTTTTCTGTGATTTTCCACGTGTGTTGCAAGAGTAGCTATTGAGGTTGAAAGACAATCACCCTATGAATCGAATTAGAAATTTCGAGTTGAATCCTGTGGAGATCGCACAGTTACAAGAAGTTAACAATAAATTCACGCACGCAGTAGATTTTTGGCTAGACAGTATTGTTGCAGGGTTTATCACAGAATTTGCAGTAGATACCACGAAGTCTTACAGCGCAGCAAAGAAAGAGTTTCTAAAGGGACCCAAAGGTACGTATATTATATCGTTGTATACTTCAATCAATATATCACTGTATAACAAAGGTGTAATGACTATGGCATCAGACAATTAAACTTCCCTGCGTGCATGGGGGAAGGGGGGAGCATTGAAAAAAGATGGAAGGATAGAGGGAGAGATGGATAAGGGAAATAAGGAGGCCATGGACCCAATCACGATGGAGGAAGACTAGATAAAGTAGATAATGAAAACAACTCAAAAGATGCGCAGTGGAGTACCCTACCAATATAAGATGAATAATAAGAAGAGAGCCATAGCAGATAGAGAGGGCTTGGAAAGTGATGAAGAAGAGGTAGAGGATCTGCAAGTTGTGGAGAAGATTGAGGAAATCCTGCGTGTAACATATGAAAGGAAGACAAGAGGTCCAAGGGTAGGAACAAAAGGAAAAACTCCTATCCATGTCAATGTTAGTGTGGAACCCATAACCCCATGTGCGACTAATACACCAGGAAGAACACCATCATTTAGACAACCAAGTTTTAGTAGAAGAAAGACAACAAGAAGTACATCTAGTCAAGGAGAAACAACTGGAGGAGCTAGTTCAAAAAGTAGTAGTCAAGTATCTACACTGCACGGAGGTAGTAATTCACCACAGTTCAAGATGGAAGGACATGAACCCACCATTAGGTTACCATAATTTTAGGGAGAGGCATCTGAGGATCCTAAAAAACATTTATTTATCTGTCAGAAGATCTGAGAAGCAAATTAGATCACATATGATGACACAAAACTTGCGCATTTAACTATCATGCTAAAAGACCGCGCACTGGATTGGTACATGAGCCTAGATGTAAAAAACCCACCAGGAACAATACAGACTATTGCATATGTGAAGAAGTTTTTAATAAATGAATTTCAGAAGCCTAGTTCAAAAGATCAATACATGAATGAGATGATTGAAATCAGACAGAAACGAGGTGAGTCTGTTTGGGAGATTGATCATAGGTTAAAACAGTTGAAGGGTAAATTGAAGTATGTCATGACTGACATGCAGCATACATATATTTTTGTGAATTCAATGCTACCACACCTAAAATACCCTTTGAGGCAACAACGGTTTCAAACTCAGACAGAGGCTCTACATGCAGCCCTACAACTGGAAGAGAACCAATATCAAAAGACAGATCCAACAATAGAAGAGCTGAAAGAGGATCTAAAGAACCTGACATTTCAACTGAACTAGAATAAGGGCAGAGAGAAAAGAGAATGTGTTTGGCGTACTACATGTAGGACAGAAGGAAACCACAAAAATGAGTGCCCAACTTTCGTGCAATACATAGAAACAGGGCTACCAAACCCTTTGCCAACGGGAGGACCATGGTGTGTGTTGGTTGTGGAGCCTGATTATCTTCCTGATTCAGAGGTCCTTGATTTCAGCCGTGTTTATACCCCATGAAGTATTTACACCCCAGAAGTATGTACACTCTTCCACGCGGGGGAGTACAGAGGGGGAGTACCCCCTCTGCGGGGTCCGGGGGGGCTATCCCCCCGGCTGGGGGGTCTAGGGGCAAGCGGGCCCCCAACGGGGGTTCAGGGGAAGCGTCCCCCGATGGGGGTTCGGGGGCGAAGCCCCCGAAGCAAAAATTGCCTTATAAAAGTATATTGTAATTTCATTGTAAATCTGGACCGTTCATTATAAAGTCGCAGATCTAACGATAGAGATTATGTTAGGGTTTTTGCCGTAGAAGGCAGCCCTCTTTTATGAGGGAAATGTATTGCGGCTATGTACGAGGGTGAATATTGTATTCTGAGAGAGGAGACTGTGAGAGAAAGAAGAGGAAGTTACAACGGGTTTTGCTGTAGGTTTTATCCCTTCATTTTG
>ML781551.1:603463-623219 GCA_009831015.1 Picea engelmannii | reverse complement strand
TAAAGGAAGGACCTGGCAATTTCTCTGGTGGACGTAGCCCACACTGGGTGAACCACGTAAATCTGTGTCTCTCTTGTATTGTGTGTCTTCTGTGTTTTTGTTTCTGCATTTGTTTTATTTTATTGCTCTGCGGTCTTGTTTTTTCTAACAGTGTGAGATATGTAAAACACACAGGCATGATCCATATCATTTTCCAATGATGCAGAAGTACCAGACAGTACCTAAAATCTCATACTACAACTTTTTCAAATCAGTGGGTCACGATGACAAAGATTGTAGGACAATGGATTTGATGAGGGAAATAACTTCAGATACTTATAGGGTGCAAGCAGAGATGATGACAGGGAAAGTTGCACCACAATTAAACCAAGTACCACCTCCATATAATAATTCACATCAACAATACAACACTATGCAGCCGCAGTATAACACTGTGAAACCTCAATATAACCACACATAGTATAATCAGGTACCTCAATATAACAAAGCGTGAGGAGATTGAGGTGGATACATAGGTGGAGGACGAGGTAGAGGAGGATTTGGAAGAGGCAAAGGTCTAGTAGTATGTCATAACTGCTAATAGCCAAGACATTATGCAAGAGAATGCCCACTTCCACCTGTGACATGCATGTATTGTCGCATAGCAGACCATGATACAGATGATTGTCCAACATTATTGGGCAAAAATCAAGAAAAGAGAAATCAGAGCAATCAGAATGTACAATGGATTTCTGCAGAATCTAGAGATGAAGGGAGGAACATCAACATAGTCACACGAGGAGGAGCTAAGATAGGAGATGATGCAGTAAGACAGAATCCAGAGCAACACCAATGGGTGAAGAAGAATATTGAACCACAGAAACAGTTCGATGTGGGGAAAGAAAAAGAAATATTCGAGGAGGCAAGACATGAGTTCCTCAAGCAAGATGTTGAATCTACATCAACTGCGCAACACACTCAGAACATACCAATGTACAAAATTCCCTCCTCAATGGACCACACTAATGAAACATAATTTGTAAAGTACCATAAATACATTTCTGCAATCTTGTGTTAAGCTACTGAATAATCCATCAACTGTTAAAGTTTTGCAACATATCTTAGAAAGATGTAATACATATGTAGAGGGGAATTTAGAGCAGAATATAGTCAATCACCTCCATTCAAGAAGGAGGACAAGCAGGGAATTCAGATTGAATGCTAACATTGGGATTTCAATATGGGAGACATTATATTGGATTTAGGCTCTGAGGTCAATGTTTTACCTAAGAAGAAATGGCAATGTATGGGTGAGCCCACATTAGGCTACTCACATGTCCATCTAAAGCTAGCAAACCAATACAGAGTTCTGCTAATTGGAAGGCTAAAAGGTGTGACAGTAGATATGGATGGAGTGTGCACTAAGGCATACTTTGAAGTGATAGAAATAGTGGATGGAACAACACTTAATCTAGCACTGCTTGGACTGAATTGGGTATTTAACAATTGGGCCATAATTAACTTGAATACAAGGAAGATGAAATTTGAATCAGGAGAATACAAATTCATTGCGCCACTAGACCCATCAAAAGGAGAAAGGTTTGTAGAGCCCACTTGCTTAGATCTTGAGGAAATCAACCAGTTATACATAACCACCGCGTGCAAAGAAGATTATGTCAACTCAACTGCAAATGGGGTAATAAGTTGGAGGAGCATCACATCATGTGCGTCTGAATCAGATACGCGTTTAAAGAATTAGCAATAGAGATTACATGAAGTATCTAAAAGAAGGTGCGCAAGAATAGACCTTGTAGTAAGATGGGTGGGTATCGAGATAAGAGAACCTCCCAGTTTTCATGGCATTGATGACTTAGAATAATTCCTAACAAAATACGAAGATGAAGTGTTAGAGAACCAAAGGATCTTAGACCTGGACATTTCACTCAAGAAAACACCTGCAAGATGGTGGGGTGCGCACAAATAAATAGTTAGGGACTGGTACCAATGTAAGTGACTATTGCACATTATATTCGATGCAGAGCAGGGGAACAATAAGATGTAGAGATACGATGGACATGGGACCCCAAAAAAACATTTGGAGAGATGCAGAACACTATGGAGGATGACACCACCATAGGAATGGCCTCATCACTTCATCTACACATTGGAAGGAATTCCATAAAACTGGTATGTAGACCAGGAACTACGCAGAGGCACTGCAGAATGAACAACATTACAGCAGAATTTTATAACAACCTTCTCATTTGAACATGAGAACCCCAACATGAATTCAACACTCAAACAGATAAGAGGGGTGATATTTCTTGATGAACCATAGGTTGAACTCATGACAGAGTATCAACAACAAAACAGACAGATAGTCAAGGAACTACTGTCATGTTATCATGTGGAAGAAGAAGAACCAAATGAAGAAGACCCACACAACATTCAGATTACAGAAATTGAAGGATAAAGAGAGGTGGAAGTTCCATCTTTGGAATCATAAGTATTTGTTTCACCTATCAAAGTGAAGAAAGTCAACATTGGCACAACTAATAATCCTAAAATGGCAAGTATTGGAGATTATTGGGATGAACAAACAGTGGAAAGGATAATAGATCTACTGTGTGAATATAGTGACATGTTCCCAAAAAAATTTACAGAGATGAAAGGCATAGCAGGAGAGCTAGGAGAGATGAAGATACCTCTCAAACCTGAGGCTAGATCTGTCAAACAGAGACCTTATAGACTAAATCCAATATATAAGCAGAAATTAAAAGTAGAAATTGACATAATGTTGGAAGACGGTATCATAGAACCAGTGGAGGAATTTGAATGGATAAGCCCTATGGTAGTTCAGGAGAAGAAACAAGGGGGGATAAGGATTTGTGTAGATATGAGGAAACTGAATGATGCTTGCCTACATGACCCTTTCCCTACACCTTTTACAAAAGAAGTACTAGAGAATGTGGGAGGCTAGGAAGCATATTCTTTTACAGATGGATTCTCAGGTTACCATCAGATCAATATAGCCCCAGAAGACAGGTAAAAGACTATTTTTTCCACATAATGGGGATCCTACCAGTACACAGTCATTCCTTTTGGGCTGAAAAATGCATCAGCCATATTTTCAAGGACAGTAATAGTTTCTTTTAAGGAGTTCATACATCAGTTTCTCGAAGTGTATCTGGATGATTGGATTGTATATAGTCTATCAAAATACCATGTGGAAGTATTAATGTTGATGTTGGAGAGATGCAGGCAGTGTTAGATATCATTGAATATCAGGAAGTGCATCTTTGGGACACCTTTTGGAATATTATTGGGCCATATAGTGTGAAAACAAGGCTTGCTAGTAGATCCTTCCAAGATTGTAGTTATTGTCAATTTACCACCACCGAAGTTAATGCGTCAGTTGAGAGAAACATTGGGACATACAGGCTATTACAAAAAAATTATAAAATGGTATGCACAGATAATTGCGCTAATGGAAAAACTGTTAAAGAAGGATACTAAATTTCAGTGGAATGAGGACTTTCAACAAGGTTTGGACACCCTAAAATAAAAAATGGTCACAACACCTATTCTAGTATTCCCATATTGGGAAAAAACTTTTCATGTGCATGTAGATACATCTACTATAGCACTTGGAGCAATTTTGGCACAGCTAGGAGCAGGGGATTTGGACCATCCTATAGAATTTGCAAGCAAAAAATTGTCACAGTCAGAGAAGAACTACAATACTACAGAAAGAGAAGGCCTGGCTATAGTCTATGCACTTCAGAGTTCAGACATTACCTATTGGGAAAACACTTTAAGATGTTCATGGATCATTCAGCCCTCAAATACCTAGTCAATAAACCAATGTTGGGGGTGGAGGATCTGTAAATGGCTACTGTTATTTCAAGAATTTGAATTTGAAGTGATATTCAAACCAGGGAAGATGAATGCAGGACCTGATCACCTGTCAAGGGTAACAAATGGAGAAGAACCTACTAACTTGGAAGACAATTTTCCTGATGCACAGTTATTTTCAGTCCAAATAGGTGATGAATATTTTGTTGATATTATTGAATACTTGAGTACAAGGATTGCACCACAAGAGTTTAACACTGCGCAGAAGAAGAATCTGGTAGTCAGAGCTACAAATTATCAACTGATTGTAGGACACTTATACAAAATGGGCCCAAACAACATTTTGAGAAGATGTGTGCTAGAACATGAAAGGCCTAGGATTTTGGCAGAAGCTCATGAGGGAATAGTTGGAGGACATTATGTAGGAAAAGCTACCGCATAGAAGGTATTGCATCCATAACTATGGTGGCCAACAATTCACAGAGATGCTAAGGAATATTTCCTGAGATGTGATGTATGTCAGAGGGTTGGTAAACCTAATAGAAGAGATGAGATGCCCCTAAGACCACAAGTAACTTTGCAGGTATTTGAGAAATGGACAATCGATTTTGTGGGACTAATTAATCCACTAGCAATAAGTTCAGAAGAAATATATATCATTACTTCAACATAATACTTAACAATATGGGAAGAAGCAACACTAGAAAACGACTACAACGCAAAGATAGTAGCATACTTCTTGTTTGAGCAAGTGAGCATGAGATTTGGTTGTCCAAGGATTTTGATGAGTGACCAAGGCATTCACTTTATCAACAGTACTATCAAGGCTATGACTGAGGAGTTTGAAGTCTATCTTCATAAGAGTACACCATACCATCCTCAAGCAAATGGAATAGTAGAAACCTTCAATAAGATCCTGGATAATGCTCTGACAAAGATCTGCAATGTCAATGGAGATGTTTGGGACTTGAAAATACCAGCAGTATTATGGGAATGCATGACTACATGTAAGAAGCTGACAGGACAAACACTATTTAGGTTGGTGTATGGGCAAGGAGCAGTGGTGCTACTAGAAATCTTGGTACCCAACCTGCACGTAGAAGCAATCACCAACATGGTAGAAAGAGGCACAGTAAAGGAAATATTAAATCAACTAATGGAGATGGAAGAGGATAGGATTCTGATAGGATTTCACCAAGAAGTACAGAAAGCAAGAGATAAAGCTTGGCATGACTAACATATCAAGAGGAAGAGCTTCAAGGAAGGAGACCTAGTTTTTCTCTATGACAACAAATTTTTTCAACATCCTGGTAAATTCAGAATGCATTGATTAGGGTCCTATGAAGTCAAGACTGTCACAAATGGGGGATATGTACAGTTAAGGATCTGACAGGATCAAAACTGAAATGAATGATCAATGGGAGTCGACTGAAACTGTACAGGGACAGTCGACCTTCTAGCACTTAATATTTACAGCGTAGTAAGAAAGACATGTACATAGTGTAATATAGTAGAAGTTAAGATAGAAAAATGATAAAAAAGAAATAAAAAGGAGAAAAAGAAGGAAAAAGAAATACAAAAATAGAAAAGACAAAAAATACAAAAATACTGGGAAATATAGCGCGCAACGAAAGTGGAATCAACGCGACAAAAAGAAAAATGTTTGCGCACAACATATAGGAGACACACTACGCACTAAGGAAGAGTTACAACAAAAATTCATGGTGCACTCAAAAAGTTCAGTACCACGGAAAAGGTACCAACGGTTCGAAAAAGTGAAAAACGACGATTAGGGGAAAAGGTGCCAATTGGCGGCATTTATGATAATTAAATAGGATGTAATCGTAAAGTTTTATGGCATTAATCATAACCAGGGAAGCTTCTCTGAGAAGCTTCACGACATTAATGACAGCTTCTATATAAAGGGGAAACACAGGAAGAATACAACTCATTGTGAAATTGAGAACTTGCAGCCATAGAGAGCATGCATGGCAAAAGTGAATAGACAAGTGCACAGTGTGAACCAGTCGAAGCCCATTCGGAAAAAACCAAACAATACCCACGATGACACCACCGAAGATGGGTGCACGGAGCCAAACAATGAGGAAAATTCATAGAATTGTTAGAGTGCCTCATGAAACCGCGGATGTCGAACATGAAACTACCTAGAGAGGGTAATTTGTTGATGATGACGAGATTCCCTCGCCACAATTCAAACCAACAATCCCTACACCGGTGGAGGAAGAAACACAAGCCACAACAACAACTTCCATGAAAATTGATTCGCACGATGGTGTGCAGGGCCACAAAAAAGTCGACGCAGGAAACCTACGACAACCTACGAGGGTCGAAGAAGCCCAAAGAACAAATGGCGAGGCCAGCGCGCACATAGAGGTTGCGGCGCCAAGACCACATATTGAAGCAGGGTCTGCGCAGCAACAGGAAGGGTTGGTCGAAGACATAACTGGTCAACCAGATTCAAATGCAGAGCATAGGCAAGCAGAGGCTAGGACCTCTAGCGTATCGGCCAGAAGAAAGGGAAAACATCCCATGGCGCGGTCCCCGCGCAAGCAGCTCGACACAACACTCATACTCTTTCACATCCTAGAGGGAGTACAGGCCCCACCAACATTGTTGGGTTGCATGGAGAAGCTAAAGTACTCATACCACGATGTGGTTGACGCTGGAAAATTCCCCGAGTTTGCGCAGAAAGTATATATGGACAACATAGGCACAAAGTGACCCAATTCTACAACCAAAACCATGGGCAGTTGGCTTGGAAAACATAGGTATCCTCAACTTGGTAGAAATTCCCCATTTTGGCAGGGGGAAGGAGGTAAAACACTACATCAAGAAATTAATGGCGGTCCTCCATGGAGGCTTCTTATGGCTGGAGGAACCCGTTTCAATCGACGTCGAGTTGATTGCCTTCATCACAGGTCTGTCATCCATGGGCGAGAGCCCCGCGTAGTACCTTGATTATAAAACAAAGGAGAAAGCCTTGGCCGAGGATATGAAGAAAACTTACCGCACAGAGAGGGGCTCACGCGGGATCATAATTAATAGAATCAACGATG
Source organism: Picea engelmannii (assembly GCA_009831015.1). Taxonomy (NCBI): domain Eukaryota; kingdom Viridiplantae; phylum Streptophyta; class Pinopsida; order Pinales; family Pinaceae; genus Picea; species Picea engelmannii. The sequence continues at coordinate 616,308 of ML781551.1, read as the reverse complement.
CAACAACAAGAATGGCCACCAAACTCATGACCTGTAAGATACTCAAAAATTCCACAAGGAGGAAGTCCATGTCGGGGTTGTCGCAGCTACAACACAGTGCGTTAATGGAACTTTTCTCAGCGGGGTCTCATACTTATTGAACCTGTTCCTCGATGAATGCAAAAATGTGCAGGATTTGGGGACATGCTTCCATTATTCTTAGCTATTGATCCTGATAGCATTAGTCGGGTGGAGGGAGCCACCATATTCTTATTTTTTCAATAGGATAGGTCATTTTAGCGCAACACGGTATACCTCAATGGGGAGCACTTCAAACCCCAAAAGAATAAGTGGAAACGCAAGTACCTTTGCGCGGTACTTTAGCGACATTCAAGAAATCATAGTGAACATGTGGAGGATCACTCCAGAGGTTGTTGCGCAATACCAAGGTATTGAAAATTTCAAAGCCATGTGCCACACCATGTGGATATAGGTGCACAGGGATCCAACCAAGGAATGACTGCAACTTCGTTACTGCATCAGCGGAGAAGATGTATAAATGGAAATGCATGATTGGTAAGATGATTGGAAGATCCCAATCATGGCCAAGGAAGTGCCCACAGGAACAGAGGTCGAAGCAGGGGGAACCAAAACACCTATAGGTGACACTGCTACGGCCAAAAAGCCAATGAAGTCCAGGAACCCAGCCAGAAGCCGACACAACAAAAGAAGGGTAGTGCATTGAAGAAAGATGTGCAGGCAGGAAAAAAGGAGACTACCCCAACACAAGGAGAACGCGGAATGGGGGATACAACTACATAAGAAACCCCCTCGACAACTACCCCACAGGAAACAAGGCCACCAAAGTGACCAATCATACAAACAGGGGGGTCACGCAAAAAGGCCAAGGCACACAAACAACTACTAGAATACACGATTACTGAGGATGACGCTGACCTCATGGCTGAAAAAGTACAGGAGCGCGCAATTGAGGAGTTAGAAGATGCCCAACACCAAAGAGGTCAAATTCAAGATGAGTTGGCGGAAATTAGGCAAGTCCTAGAGCAGATGAGAAAAATGCACATGCCTGAAAGGGGAACAAAGTCCTTCCCTGCAGCAATAGAAGCAGAGGCAAGGGTCGCGTCGAGCGAGCAAGATACTGTCCAAAACATAGCGCAGGTGAGCCCAAACTTCCAAGTTACATCCAACATGTTGCAGATGGATGAGACTGTAGCCCAGACACCACTAAAGGATCTGGAGAAGATAGAGTTGGTAATGGCAAGAATACCAAATAAGGCATTGTACAAGCTTCAAGTCAGTGTCGTGTAAGAGTTGCAGTGGTGCGCAAGAACAGACGTAGCGGAATTACAACATATGAAGAATGGCAAGGAAGCCTTAGAATTGGTAGTTGAGAAGGTCAAGCTCAAAACCAAGGAGGAAAAAGAACGCTCAAACAAAATGGAACAAGGACTAACAGCAGTGTATAATCGCATCCTTGACCGTGCGCAAGCAGTAGAAAGAAGTGTTGAGGAAAAGATCAACCTCATCGCACAGGCACTCGACCAGTACAGGTAGGAGATCGAGGAGCTAAAAGAAAATATCAATCCAACGACTCCCTCGGAGGTGAAGGAGTAGAGGAAACAAGAAGCTGCATGACAAATAGATGAGATAGAAATACAAATCAGCACAGCAACAAGATTGTTTGACAGAGCAACGCAACTTTGGATAGCATTGGAGGATGACGAGCAGGTCCAGTTGTGGGACCAGGAAGAAGGAAAGGTAAATGCAGCAATCCAAGAACTCAAGCAGAGGCAAAAGACAATGAGTATCACGGAGCAACTGAAAGGAACACAAGATATGAAGAAGTTGTAGGCATAGTTAAAAGCAGAGCAAATGCAAAACCAGGGAAGACAAGTGCAGATGAAACCCCTTCAAGAGAAAGCAACACAGATGATCATGCAGTTGGAGGAGGAGAAGAAGAACATGGCGCAAGCACATACATAGTGCACAACAATGATATAGGAGGAGATCACGACGCAAGCATTAGAAGCGCTCACAGAGAAGGATGTTCAGGTCCAGGTAAAAGGAAGGGAAATTGAGACAAGTTCCACAGCCTAGCAGAGGCTATCGAAGCAGCACGCACTAGCTAAGTGGTTCAGGACAAGCCACATGTCAGTGTTGGGGGCCTGTTGGGTGCAAGCCAATTTTGAGGGAAACCCATTTTTTTGAAGATAAAGCTTAATTTGGAAAAAGGACAGCTGGCAGGAAAGACAACACGTGCAAGGGAAAGTCGCATGCAAAAGAGGAAAGCATGCAAAGCGTGCATGAAGGAAAACCTAACCACATTAGGGTTAGGGTTTTTGTGAGAGATTGTAATGGCTGATAAGCTAAGAATTAGTATAAATAAGTACCTAGGAGGTCTAGATCGGGGTTCCAAAGTTTTGTTATGTTCGGATAAGGAAACTATTGTAAGGCCTGATACCATTTTTGTAAGTTGTTGAGTTGTAGGGGAGTCAAGTAGCTAGATCTTAAGGATTAGATTGCAGGTTGAGGATCCTGGTGCGATCTAGTCAACCTCATAGAGGATTGTGGAACCTGTTTTGAGATTGTATGATCGGAATTGTAGTGCATGCAGCACCATCTATTACAAAATTCTAAATAAAAGAGCATAAGAAGCCAGATCTTTGTGGACGTAGCCTAGGAGGGGGTGAACCAAAATAACACGTGTTATGTGTTGTGATTGATTGCATGTTACCATTTGTATGTAGTTAGACTATGAATGAATGAATGGATACTTATGTGAGATCTATTATATGTTAGATCTGTTAGAATGCATGCATAGATTTAACAGATAAAAGAATATTAAGAATAATGGAAATAACAATCAAATCAAGACTGAAGAAGATGAATTGCAATCTCATATTGTCACTCTTTCCTAAACTGCAAGCATCTGAGCATTGCAGTCTCCCATATGACTATCTCAGGTGAAACTACGCAGTACATTCTGTGTGTTGTGTTGCCTTCTGGTTTACCAGGAGGGTCGATAGTTTTAGAAGATTTTGTTGGAAACTTATTCAAATCTAAACTTGGGTCAGCCCAAGAGTAGGAAGAGAGATTAATAACCAACATAGACACCAATTGAACTAAATGGCACACCTATTTTATTTTTTATTTTTAGTGAGAAGTATGTATCCCAAAATAAGACATGATATGTACATAAAAGAACACTAAAGAGATGCTAAAGAGACATAAAGAGCACTTAAAAATAAGTTAAGTTTTTAAAAATATGCAAGCAAAGTGGACTAGGGAAGAGATAATGTAGACATAGATAAGACACAATAGACATAATGTAGACGCATATGAGAAGCAAAGAGATGTTAGAAAAATAGAGCAAGGATCTATAAACTAAACCAACATATATAAATTAACCAATAAAATGAAACATCCATTCATAACATATATCTAGGGCAACCCAATGGGCTAGCCCAAATGGTTGAATGCATTGAGATCCATGCAAGAGGTCCCAAGTAGATCCCACGGAGTAGTGGTCTTTGTTGCATGCCTCGTGTGATGTCCCTATCGCAACAAACACCATAATCAATGGCAAAAGGTTTACATTGGGCATCATCCACAAAATGCAGGAAAGTGCTCAAGGGGTTTCCCTATGAGGTTTTCCTTGGAAAAAAGAAGCATAAATCTAGGGAGAACAAGTAAGACATTTTATTACAACTAATCCTCTCTTACATAGGTGTAAAGAATAAGTAACCCACAAAAGGCGTCCTATATGACTTCATCTCCCATCAAATAAAACACATTTACCTTTATTTCTCTAATTTAATCTAACAAGTGAAACCCATGCAATAACTTATAATAATAGGTTACCCAATCCATTACATTACAAGAAAGTTTCCAATGTCATTATGAGAAACTTTTTCATTCCAACAAATTTAATGGTATTGTTGTTTTCAACGACCCCCCCCCAACCCCACCAAATACATTAAATCTATAACATAATTAGGAGTCATCACATTGTCACATTAACTAGCCCTAAAAGATGCATTCATTGAGTTTTAAAACTTAATCCCCACAAACATTAAAGGTCACCTGCAACATTGAGACAAACACCCAACACACATGTAAGTTCACCTAAAAAAATTGGGACAAACAACTAACACCCATGCAAGTCAACTTGCAATGCTAGTCAAAACATCTTCTGATCCAGTTAAAGGCATATCCAACGATAGTAATGTTGAATGCACTCACAACCAAAGAACAACAAAAGTCATTGTGGGTCATGCATGCTTATGTAGGACTTGCAACTAGCATGTAACCATTTACAAATCATGTAAACTATGAACATATTCATCTTTGTGCTCTTCAAAAATCAAAACTCGACTCTAATACCCAATGTTAGAAAAACATAGTAGAGCTTTGTAAAAAAAACAGCAATTAATAAACTAACAAACATAAGTTAACTCATAAAATAAGACATGCATTCATATACCACATATAAGGAAAGAGAAATTGAGACATTTTTTTTACAAATAATCCTCCCCATAGTGAAGACAATGAATAAGTAGCCCATAAGGGGCATCCCATATCATATCAAACACAATGTATCTACCTTCTTTCTATACACTCTTTAACTTAATCTAACAAGTCAAGCCAATGCAATACTCCACTAATAGGTTACCCATTTTGCCACATTACAAGAAAGTTTCAAGTTTCACTATAAGAGACTTTCTACATTCCAACAAACTTTAGGGAATTGTTGCTTTCCACAATGAACACAACAAATAATAAACAAACTGCAAAGTCAACACACGGGAGACACCATTAATATACACATTAGACATAAGAAAGGCTTAGTTTAGACACAAAGAAATGTTAAGTAGACACAAAAATAATCCCCAAGGATGCATCTTGTTTTGTGTCTCATTTGCTCTTATGTGTCATTGTGTCTTCTTTGCTTCTCTTATGCATCTCCATTATGTAAATTTGTGTACATAGCATCTCTTATGTGTCCTTGTGTATTTTTTGCTTCTTATATGCATCTCATTTGCATCTTTAGTACATCTACATTATGTTCTTTCCATGGTGTACAAAAAAAATAATAAACAAGATGCGAAGTCAATAGACAAGAAACACCATTAACATGCACATTAGACATAAGAAAGGCTTAGTTTAGATGCAAAGAAAATGTTATGTAGACACAAAAATAATCCCCAAGGATGCAACATTGTCATAAACATCAATAAAAGGACTAATCTTAGACACAAAGAATACACAATGGAGATGCATTGAAGATGCAATTGAGATGCATACAATAGGAAAAGAAGACGCAAGGACACATAAGAGATGCAATGCACACAAATTTCAAGAGAAAACAAGACACAAAACAAGATGCACAAAGGATGCCAATTAGACACAAAAAGAAAAAAGATGCATGATTAACACACAATTATAGAAAAGACACAAAAAAATTGCAAAAAGAGACACCACATAGAGTGTCCTACATTCCAGGAAAATTTCAAGTTTCAGTATAAGAGACTTTCCACATTGCACCAAATTCAATGGTTTTTCTACTTTCAACAATGGATGCAGGAAATAATAAACAAAAAGAAAGGATGATCCAGTTCCCATTCGCTTTACCAGGCTCCAAACAAATCGAAGATTTTAGGGCAACTTATAGTCTAAAATGGGGTTTTATGCGGCTGATAGATCACAACATTCTAAAAGCGGCAAATGAGGGTGGTTCACTAGCACTCTCTGCAGATATCTAGTTCCTGACGGTTTGTTCAATGCCTACTAGGAAATTGATCAGTCTCATTATGTCTCTTCCTAAAACACCAACTTCAAATTCATATTCACTAGGGGAAAAATGGTTCAAAGGAATTTGGATTATGCACTTTGATGGTGCACATGCTAGGTTTCTCTTGTTGCTGAAACAACAACTTCAAATTCATATTCACTAGGGGAAAATGGTTCGAAGGACTTTGGACGATGCACTTTGATGATGCACATGTAAAGTCGATGCATAAGAGACACCATTGATATGCACATTAGACATAGGAAAGGCTTGGTTTAAATGCAAAGAAGATGTTAACATATGCAAAATTTATCCCTAGGGAAGCAACATCATCACAAACATCGATAAAAAGACAAAACTTGAGTGCAAATAAGATACAATTGAGACACACCAAAGACATAAATGAGATGCATATAAGAGAAAAAGATGACACGAGAAGGTGACATAAGAGACAATGTAGACACATTTAAAGCGCAAATGAGACACAAAACAAGATGCACAAAGGACATAAATTAGATGCAAATTAAAAAGGCTCGCAATCAATGTAACATATTAAAAAAGATGCAAAAACAATGCAAAATATTAGAAAAGACGCCTCTTAGAGGATCTATTTTTTCATCCTAAAAACTCGAGGAATATTTTATTAAAAAAATACAAAGGGCAAGGACATAAAAAAATGACACCTTGGTCTATATGGAAATGGTTGAGTTTAAGAGGCAAGGTAGGTTAGCCATAAAGGTTGTGGATGTCCCTAATGTGGGGTTTTGATACTTAGTGTTGAGAGGTATATTTTTTATTACCATATTGATTTTGGTAGTTTGTATTTTGGAAGCTTGCATATTGATTTTGAAAATTAGAATTTTGACCATTGGCATTTGGATTTTGGAAGTTTTAAAAGTTGGCATTTGTATTCTTAGGAGAAGGCTGAATAAATTTTGTGTTATTGAAGAGATTTACATTTTAAATTGCTTCAAGTTTCCTTCAACGAGGTTATTGTTTGATATTGCAAGAGGTTTGCAATTTGGTTTTTTCGTTGTGTGAAAGTTGCATTAGGACATTGGTTAGGGAAAGAGACTTGAGGATTGATAAAATTTGTAATTTAACTTGGACCAAACATTTTATTTAGGTATTGTACATGTGACACGTTATAATTTTGGCCAAAGGCATTGTCTTATGTTGGCATAGAGTTGGGATTTGGCTTATGTTAAAGTAGCATCAATAGCTTGGTTGGGTGGGAACCTCAAAGAGTAACAATATTTATAGGTTGATTTGAACCAAACTTTGTATTTTGATGTTGTATATGTGACATGTTTTGATTTTGGACAAAGGCATTATCTTGCGTTGGCATAGGGTTCAGATTTGGCTCAAGATTAGGACCTTTGGGTTGGGTGGAAGGTTGTGCATTTGATGTAAGTTGATTATGTTGATCAAGAGTATAGATATGTTGGCTAATTTGGGGTGAGTCAACTTGGCTGCAGACGTTGAAGTTTTGTTGAGGTACAGGTTGAGAGTTTGCTTACCCTAGCCAAGCGTAATTGTGTTGTTGAAGTCGATTGTGATGCACTCTGTAGTTTGGTTGGGTTTGTTGATAAGTAGCTATATAAACATGATGTTGAGGTCAGTTGAAGGTAGCTCTCGAAGGAGTTGGTGCAGTTGAGAGATCGTCAAGATGATGGCACTAAATGCTTGGTTAAAAGAAGTAGAAACAATTTGAGAAGGGATGGGAAGGATATCAATAGGAGTAATCCAAAATATTGTGGGGCCTTGGGTAGTAGGGAGGGGTTTAGATACTCCTATCGTGGGAATACTTAATGACATAGGTTGAGACTAAATTGAAGAAACCCTGGCTCAACTTTGGTGATAATACGTTGGGTTAAAGTGGGTAGAGAGAATACAAGTATATGCTTGGAGGCCATATGATGTGATGGGTAGGCACCCAAAACTATGTCAATTGATTGAGAAAGGAAGGTGGAAGTATCCACCATGGTAGCAAAGGTGTCCACATTGTTGAATGGTGTGGGGTTAGAGTTAATGGTCAAGTTAGTACTAAAGTTATGAGAGAAGGGAGCCTCTTTTGAGGGAGGTTGCGTGGGAGAAAAGGGCATTCTATATTAAGGTTGACGACTTATTAAAAATTTGAGGCCCTTGGGATACTCGAGCAGTGTTGTAAAAACACTCTTATTGATACAAGGAAGGATAAGGCGTGATATAGGAAAGTACCAAATAGAACTTAGCACAACCATGGATGCAAGGTAAACACCTAAGGTTGGGACTGCTTCAAAAAGAAATTTGGGAAAAAGTTAAGGAGGGTAAAGAGAGACCCTTATTCTTTAAGGAGAAGGAAGGAGAGAGAGATATTTCCCCAAGATGAAAGGTTGAAGACGTAGGGAAAGAAGGAAACAAAAAGGAAGGTGAAGCTCTCACTGTTGGAGCTGCCAAAATGTAGATGGATTTGAGTGAAACTTGGAGATAGGAGATACACTCAACCTATGTGGAAGGGGTAGGAAGACTCTCTCTGCCAACCAAGAGGCCAACTAATCTAATGATAAGCAACCAAAGGACCAAAAATATGAACCCTAAGGATAAAGGCCTAAACTATACCAAACACTACTAGCTAAGCTAAGATGGATAGTGTTAGTGGGTGTGGAGTTGCCACTTGGACTTCAAAGAAAACCAAGAAAACACGTGAAGGGGAAGGAATGGAGGAAGCTAAGTAAATTTGGGATTTACTTGAGTTATGTGAACTATCCGCTATCCTTGTTGGAGAAAACACTACTAGCTAAGCTAAGATGGATAGTGTTAGTAAGCGTGGAGTTGTCACTTGGACTTCAAAGAAAACTAAGAAAAGAAGTGAAGGGGAAGGAATGGAGGAAGCTAAGTAAATTTGGGATTTACTTGAGTTATGTGAACTATCTACTATCCTTATTGGAGAGTATTTTATCTTTGTTTAAAGTGTTTACTTTGGTCTAAGTAAACTAATATAAGAACAAATTAACAAAGCAAACAAAGAAACCAAAGTTTTCTCTTTCACTTTTGAATATTAGATTAACCTAATTAAACTAGAAAAGTGAGAATGTGATAACTAAATCATTAATTAAAATCTCTCCTTCCCGCCGCAAATACAAAATCAATGCTACATGGAATGATGAGAGGAAATAAAAAACAACAATGGGAAGCCAAATAATGAATTGGAGTGGAAGGATAGGCATCTATTTATACACAAATAAATATTAGAAGAGGAGAAACCATCAACCCATAAATTAAGGAATGTTGAGCTCCCTCTTTCCATCGTTTTGTGTGTATCCCCCTAAATCCATAGGAATTGGGGAGCATGCCACAAGTTTTGGTGAAAAAAAGGAGCTTTTGTTCCACGACTTCATGGAATCAACAAGAAACCAATTCAATCAACTCATGGGAAGGTTTGATCAATTCATTGAATGAGTACAAAAGGAAAAAAAATAAGAGCAAGGCCAAATTGGGCACCATGCCACAAGTGTTGGTGAAAAAAGGAGCTTATGTTCCACAACTTTATGGAATCAACAACAAATCTATTTGATCAACCCACGAGAAGGTTTGAATAATTCAAAGAACGACAAGCACAAAACAAAAAACATAAGAGCAAGGTCAACCAAACTAACCAATAAGGGATGCACAAAAAACCAAGAGAGGGTGGTGCAAGTAAACCCAAAGAAGAATCTTCAACAACCAAAAAGCACAAGTTGGAGCCAAAATTAAAACAATTTATACTAAAAGTGATCAAGGTGGTTAGGGAAAGGTCCAAACAAGGTGTAGAAGTGGTTAAAAGTGATTGCTAAGAAAAAAAAGTGACTTAATTAGACAAATCAAAAGAATTATACTAAAAATTGATCATTAACCATAGTCACATGGTTTGGAGAAGAAATTTAAACACTTGCAAGCAAGTGTGTTATGCTAAAGCACTTTTTACATAAAAATTGTGAAATGCAAATTCTATACATTACACTTACTATTACCTATTAACTTATCACTTACTATTACCTATTACCTCATGGTTACAAACCACTCATACAAAACATCAAATGTTAGTACCATAGAATACTTTTTAATGTTAGTACTATGATTACAAACCACTCATACAAAACATCAATATGTCAGTACTATAGAATACTTTTTAATGTTAGTACTATAGAATATTTTTTATTGTAAAAAAAGCTTATGTTTATGTGTGACATTGAGATGCATCAATTTAGTACTGCAGAATAATTTTCATTGTACAAATAACATTGAGCAATATTTTTGCATTACCTCGTCTCTAAAATAAAATAAAACAAAACACATTATTCGTTTTCCTTCATATCTTCATTCCATTCTTGTAATTCTGCCTTTTCACTTTATAGCCATCCTTGTATGTTAGCTTGTTTTCGTACCTAAGCTATCTAGCTAGGTCTTGGTTTTCCCTGAGCCAGAAGTTAAGGCACAGCAAACCCAATGAAAAACAGAGGCCCAAAAATATACTCATAGCTTTTCAATTATTGTATATGATTTTTGGCTATGGTGCCACACGGCTGACAAAGAAATTTACAGAACAGGATGTCACCCAAAAATGTTAGTGTACAGCTTTCCCTCTCTTGTTCCGGACCTTTCTTCACTAAAGCTGATACTGTTCAAACTCAGAAATAATGACTGATTCCAGATAACCGTTCTCTTATGTAACACAAAGTACCACCATATACATGTATGCAAAACACTTACCGCGTTCCAAATCATAAAAATATATTCAGTCTTGCATCTATACACAGGTGAAGATGCTGATCAGGCGAGGTCACTCTTCCATTTTTATCCTTTTTTCCCAACCCTTTAAAAGAGGATCAACTTGAATGCAATGCAAAAGAGAACAGGCAATGGATGATACAAGAAACTAATCATGAGCAGCTGTAATTGTGTGATTTCTCGCTCCTGAATAGGGAGATGCCATTGACAGTTCACCGAGTGCTCTGCAAATAGAGCCACAAGAATATACAGAGGCTAGCATCTGAACCCCAAGAGAATGTGTTCAGTTTTTTCCAAATAATTGATGTCTAAACAGTTAGCATATGAACCGCCATGTTATAGCTCACTGAATCTCTAGCAGCAGAGATTTTCCTATTGGCCTTGACATAGGTCCTAATTTAATGTCTGGCCCTAGTAAACTTGATATCTTGAAATTAGGTATTGTAGGAATGAAAACAGGGACGAGGAGGAGAGGCTTACACCACTTGCCCTGATCCATTACTTGAGGCATGAGTAGCAAAATTGTGCAAAAACCCTGGATTTGTCTGTCTCGATCTCGGTGATGAATTTTGCGGGCTATCAGTGCCTTGTGAAAATATACCTGAAAAGTAACCAGAGAAACAAACATAAACTTCTCGCATTGATCCAATTCTTCAGGCCAACATAATGGGACTGAACATATTGTAACCAAAATGCTCACACTTCAGCAGGCTTGCAAAATCCTATCCCAAGCTATGATTGCTTAGAATAACAGTTCAATTAAAATGCCTTTAATCAGAGGGCTCAATAAAAAAGGTTGCGTTGAATTCCTCTTTTAGTTTCGCAGAGAGCAAAATTATTCTAATAACTATAACAGACAAGGAATATGAAAAGAAGGATCGCATTCAATATTCAGTATACAGCTAAACAAAACCAGCATGCAGTACTCTATGGTGGTTGATCCTTGCAATATTATAAATGTCACTTACAGACATTGCCTCTGATCTTAGGGTTTTTTTTCTTTCAGGTTAGAACAGCACTTTGTAAGTAGAAATAGTTACAGCTGTGGTCCTATACAATATACTTGAGGTAATTGTCTCTTTGATCAAAGGAGGCAATTGTGATTCGTGAAGCAAAAGAACAGAAACTACCTTGCATTATCATGATAACACAGAAGGAAATTGTAACCAACAGGGCCCAGAAACTTGTTTTCGCCGAAGAAGGCTCCACAGACTTGTGTTTTCTCATAGATCTCATTCTTTGCAGCTTTGCTCTTCTTAGCAAAGCTGTATCAGAAATGACTTTCATGTTCCTTTCCCTCGAGCCATCCGTTCCTGTTCTACTCGGAGGTCTTGGGGGTTTTTTCCAACTTGGTTTCAGGGTAGGGTTGCCATTCTCGTGCCTAATCTTCTCACAAGATACAGAAACTGTGTCGGCATTTACTGCCTTTGCTAAACCCATATCCTGAGACTGTCTTGCAACAAGAGGAACAAATGAATTCTTCAGTGTATTGTGGTGAAATGAAAAGCCCATCTCTGATTCTTTCCCTTGGAAAGCCCCACATTGAATGGCATTTTTCCCTACAGGTGCACCTACTGAACCATTAACACTCCGAATTAGGCTTGAGCTATTATACCCAACTCTCCCAAACAAATTTCTGTCGAAAGTGACCTCTGGTTCAGTGACCTGAATACCACTTTCCAAATCATAAATATTTTCTGGTCCAGAATTACTCCTTTCCACTTTGAAAACAAGCCCATCCGTACCTGAATGCACAATGGGTGTATTTTGATGAACATAAACACCGGAATCCAAAGGTATAATATGTACTGATTGTTTCTGTTGCTTGAAGTTCACCAGCTCATCCATTGGCAGGATAGTGAGGAACCTTAAGGGCAGACCACGTTTCTGAACTAAAGCAAAAGCGCCATTCCTACCAATCCATAGCAATAGAATCTCAAAAGCCCAAGTGAATAGGCATATCACTTACCTCTGTATAACAGTCTTGAAAAAGCCCTGCAGCCTCTGGATGCTAACAAAAATAGGTAAAACTCATGTGGGCATCCGTCTTCTACACTCCATGTTTGTACCCAGCTTCCAGCGTCTATTTGATGAATGTACTATCCCAACATTTGATGAAAGTACTTTCCCAGCATTATCTATTTGATGACTGTACTTGCCAATTCAAGGGTATTTAGCCAATGTGTGCACCGAGGATAGGAAGCATGTACATGTCGGACTTTTTCTAATCTGGAACCGAAATGTTGGTCACTTCAATTTCCAACATCCTTTTTAGTGGACAAGCCTCACAGAAATCATGCTGAAGGTT
>ML781551.1:526258-575842 GCA_009831015.1 Picea engelmannii | reverse complement strand
CTAGTTATTTTTATTTTTCTACAAATAATTTTATTGTTAATGTTGTTTCTAATATTTTGATTAAAAAATTATGAAAAATAATAAATTTGGGTAAGATTTGCTCATATAGTGTATGGTTTCTACACTTTGCATTGACCATACACCAACTTCAAGAAAAAGGATAATTCGATAATTCTAATTGGTCTCTAAAATAAGTGTTTCTCATATGAAATATTTATTTCTAGTTATTTTTATTTTTCTACAAATAATTTTATTGTTAATGTTGTTTCTAATATTTTGATTAAAAAATTATGAAAAATAATAAATTTGGGTAAGATTTGCTCATATAGTGTATGGTTTCTACACTTTGCATTGACCATACACATATCTTATCAAATGACACTGTGATGGGTATTCATGTTGTGTTATTCACACATGACCTAAACTAGGATTACAACAAGATCCTATCCATCCTAACAATGGTTCATAGTGAATTGAAGTCTTTCCTTTTAAATCCCCTCCTATACTTTATATGTAAGGTTGTGGTTCAATCCCATTTGATATTAATGCCATGGTAGGATCCTTCTTTCACCTTTTTGCTTTGTTAGTTACATGTTTTACTTTATATGTAAGGTTGTGGTTCAATCCCATTTGATATTAATGTCATGGTAGGGTCTCTCTTTCACCTTTTTCTTTGTTAGTTACATGTTTGGCTATGGTAGATACTTTGGCCAATCCATTAGGATTTTTCTCAAGGCATATGCAGTATTTGGGTTCTTGGTTAATTGAGGGATGTGGGACTAACTTACAAGCCCTGCATGCATGCACTTTTATTTTAACTATCTTTAGATGTGTGTATGCATGTGTGTTGTTTATATTTTATTTAGAGATAAAGTTTCCCAATTTTATTTTGTAAGAGGAGAAGTAGCTTCACAAGTACATAGAGTAGGTACTAGGTTCATAACCCATTTTGTTAATTTATAATTATTCCTTTATTCTAAGCCTAGGTATTTTGTTGTTGAGATAGTTTAGATTATGGTTAGACAATATCCAAATCTAGTTAAGGGATCTTACCACATACGAGGGAATACACTGTTGGTTCCTTCCCATTTTGTTTAATCGTTAAAGGAGATAGGGTAATATAATTATTGCTTTCTACTTCTAATATGCATTGGGTGGAAATTAGGGTCAATTGTGTTGCATTCTCTTTAATTTATACCTATCGTCCTTTCATGCAAGTACTTAATTAGGTCACTCAAGAGAGGTTAATAAACCATATGTTGTCATTCTTTCCTTTGTTAATGCTCTAATTTTTACTTATTGTTGAAAAAAAACTAATCAAAATCTCAAATAAAACCATAATATAAGTTGTGCATACAATGATAAAAATAATCTCTTAAATAACTTACTAGATTACTTCTCACATACCTTATTTCCCATCTTATTTTTATCACTTACTCCTAAAAACCATGTAGTCACTCCACTTGCATTTTAAGCACTCAAGTTTGGGTCTTTTCTTTTGGTGGTAGTGTGATACCTCACTCTAACTACCATACTACATTTTGGTGACTTCACTAAGGAGATCTCGTCAACCCTTCCCTTTTTCAAGTGAAGAGTTTCCCTACCTTTTCACCCTTCTTCATGCTAAAGGTCCTTTCCCTTTTTCCTTTGACCATAGATGGAGTTGTTTCTATTCCACTTCTTCAACCTTTCCCAAAACTACTTCTCGAAATAGTTCCTTCTCTTGGCATTTACCTTTCAACAATGGAGGCACTATAAATTAGCATTATATACATGAATGGTTATGTCATTTCCCATATTATCCCAATGGTTAGCAATTGGCATGCCTTCAAGGTACCAAGAGTAAGTTCTTGTATGTCCTCAAATTCTCACAAGGTCCTTGCATCCAACACCTTTTCCAACCTCCTTCCAACACCCAAGCTCAAAGATTGTGGCGACCTAGCCATGTTGTCTTGGCTTGATATGTATATCTCTCTACAAAAATAGGTAATCCCTCAACACAAACCAATGGCCATTACATGTCTACCAAGTTATCCCCAACCTCTTTCCATGAGGTCAATACCTATACCCCTTCTCTTTTTCTTGCTTCCTCCGCCTCATGAGATGCCTTTCCTCCCTCTTATCCTAATCACATGGCTTTCCAAACCACCACAATGCAAGTAGTGGTGCCCTAGTTCACCTTGCCTAAATCAAACCCTCAATTTCCCCCCTCTATGGGAGTTCTACATGTTTTTCCAATTATCCATGGTCCATCTGAGTCTTGGATCCAACCCTTTGCCTTCCTAATGACCCAAGATTTTGGTTCCTTGAGATTATAAGTTCTTGCTATAGTTCCCACAATATTTCAAAGACAAAGAATGCCTTAACAAGTCCCTCATATGAACTTCATCACTCAAAACCATCCCATCTAGACAAACAAAATGGGGCCCCAAAACATTCCGGACATAAGTCAAGGAAATTTCAACTTCATACTATATGCACAACCTTTCAATATTCTAAGTTAGAGTTCAATTATCACTTCAATTTTTGTCCCTCATCCACATTCTAACCAAGGTTTCATCCTTTCATGAAAGTGCATGAACTATTATGTTGTTCTTCCCCCTTTTATGTAATATCTCCATGTTGAAGGTGGAATTTTTCTCTATCCACTTTTGATGTTCCATGGACAATGTATTTTATTGTAATAACTGAAGACTATTGCAATTAGTACATATCAAAATATTTCTTCCTAGATGATATTCACAGCATTTTTCTAATGCATGTATGATAGTTAGCATCTA
The DNA here is from genome assembly GCA_009831015.1 of Picea engelmannii. Classification (NCBI taxonomy): domain Eukaryota; kingdom Viridiplantae; phylum Streptophyta; class Pinopsida; order Pinales; family Pinaceae; genus Picea; species Picea engelmannii. The sequence goes on along the minus strand of ML781551.1, from coordinate 573,062 downwards.
TTTATCACATGTAGACTTTAAACTCTATCTTTTGTTGAGCTTTCAACTCTCAAATGCTATTAGATGGCCTTGTTGCATTAACATTTCTCTGATTTTGAAAACTAAAGCACCACATTCTACAATAAAAGTTTCTGAAAATTTGGAGATGCTAACACTAGTGTCGAAGGCATAATTTTCTTCAGTGACTCAAAACATTATTTTGCTTCACTAGTATGCTAAAATGAATTTTTCTTTAACCGATTTGAGAGTGGTTCTATCCAATGAACATAGATATTTATAAACCTCCATTAATACATTGTTAGGCCTAAAAATCCCCTCAATTTGGAAATTTTTTGGCCTTTGGCCATTTTGTAGTTGTCCTAATTTTGTTAGGATCTACCTTGATTCATTCCTTCAAGATGATATGACCAATATATTCTACTTCTTCCCTACCAAAAACATGTTTTAAAATTTCCATAATATTGTTTTTCCTCTAAATTGGATAGTACATGTTCCATGTGCTTGAGATGTTCTCTCCATGTTTTGTTTTACACGAGGATTCTTCAAAAACACAAACATGAACTTCCTTAGATAGTGCTGAAAAAATTTGTTCATTGTTGCTTGAAAAGTGGCAGGATCATTAGTTAACCCAAATGGTATTGTTTTGAACTTCACGAATTCTAAAAGTGGTTTTTGCAATATCTTCCAGTCTTCACGAATTTGATAGGATCTCGACGCTAAATCTACTTTTTAAAAATATTTAGCTCCATGAAGTTCATCTAGCATTTCATCTATGAAAAAAATGAGAAATTCGCTCTAAGTCACTATTTGACTTAACCCTCAGTAATCTATACATAACTTCAAGGACCATCCTTTTTCTAAAATGATTAGAGTTGCATAAGGGATTCTACTTTTTGTAATAAATACACATCTCAAGATATCTTGAATCGAGCTTTATAGCTTTGCTCTATGATGATGTGGATACCTATGTGGCCTTACATTGACAAATGTCAAAACAATTTTTACTTCAATCATATTTTCAATTTCCCTTTCTAGTGAAAACTCCATGTTTAGGTCTTGGATTGCCTTTTTATGTTTTCAAATTATGTTTTGTGCCTTCGAATGCTTGGAAAAAATTAACTATGATGCTAGGATATCCATTCAATAACATTGTGTCACATATGTAGGGACTCCCTTATGAGATATATTATCCCTTTGATGTGAGGATATAATAAGGGTGGGAGGCGACGAAAACACATGCAACTTATATTTATCCTCATTCAAATTGAATTTAATAAAAAAAAATGATGTTTTATAGTATAGGTACTCATTTTTTGTAGCCATTAAACTCCTAACATTGCATATAATCCCCCTTAAGGATACTATGTAGAATTTATACTCTAAGTTATAATTTTCTACTTGTAATTTCACCTTGTGGCATTTTCCCACACCCTCAATATTTTTTCCATCTACATCCATTGCTTTCTCATATAGAACCAAATATACCAAAATTTAATCTCCTTGTGGCATTGATGTCAATAAAATTATGGGTACATCCTAAATCTATGAGAATTGTAACATTGCTTTTCATGGTATGTGTCATGTCACTACAGTGTGCCTAGCCGAATCTTGTGATCATGCACCTCTTGAGGGCATGCGTCACCACAAGGTTTCTCACTTAGTTGCCTGGCAACACCAAGGATACTTTGTCTGGACTATGCCTCTTCGCTTAGAGCATACCCATACTTTGTTCTAGGCTACCGGTGAGTCACACTCCTACTATAGTGCAACTCGTGTATACTTAGACAATTGGTAATAGTTTAACGCTTAGTCATATTTAAGAATACATCCATGAACATGAGAAGCCAAGAGAAAAATAAAGAAACATATAATATAAATATAGATATAGTGCAAGCAACACAAATCGTGCCTAATACGCAACTAAGTATTTATTATTGAGAAACAATTACAATATGAGCACCACTAGCATGCCCATCAACTGACATGCCTCTTGGACTAGTGTTCCCCATCCATCTAACCAACTCATCGTCTTAGGTGTGCACACATCTTAGATGATTCAAGATGACTATCCTAAGTGCGCCCCCCATACCTTAGTTGATTTTCCTTCATTGGTGGAGTGCCCAAGTCTTTCCCTCAACCCTTCATCAAACTGTCCATCGTTTGACTTGTGTCACAAGGCATCTTGGGTGGAGTCACCGCTTGGCACATCGTGTTCCCAAGGAACCTCAAATCTATGCTATATGAATACTTTCGTCTCCTCATTCGCATTGAGCATCCTACCTGCTTGATTTCCTTTGTTTTGGCCTTTGGTGGAAGTGTGCGCACCCGGGCTTGGTGTCGCAGGCCTTGCATCCTCCCCCACCTCAATTCATTGTCATCCTCGACAACATCCACAAAATCTATGATCTCCAAGTCTCTTCCCAAACTCTTTCCTCCGCTACAAATAAGTCTACTGGAAACCCCAAGTTTTATGCCAAGTGGAAACCCCAAATTCTACCAAAGTGGAAACCCCGATTTTTTGACTTGTGATGCAATCATCAACAATATCATGTGCAACCATCCACACTGACCTGCCCCAAATTTTTGTGTGACCAAACTACCCACAATGATGGAAATACATCTCTTCCCCAACTCTATTTGCATTGTCTACGTTGCCACTACCGCACTGCGATGATCACTCTTCGTTTTGTTGCTTCTTCCACCTCAAATATTGTTTCAACCTCAACCAAAACTCAAAAAATGTCTAAGTGCTTAACTCTTATGAAGTTGTTGTTGTTCCCATACTTCAACCAACTCTATTATGTCTCCACACAATGCTAGCCTCAAGTTTTGCATTGATTGGGTAGCTAGTCCAATAGTCACGCCCAATACTTGAAATGTGCATCTCCATGCCCAAAATTATCCTTTTCCGTACCCATATCTATCACTCCATCGAAATAAAAAGACTAAGGAAATTTTCCATCCTTGCCTCAATCCTACTACCATCGTCCGATCTTCGTCAAGGAGATTCTCCACATCGTCTAAGCATTGCACTTCGAACCTACTGGTGCACCCATACTATGACTTCCTTCCATAATTTGGTCCATCCGCATAATGATCTCGGACCAAGACAAGGTTGTCCCTGACCTTAATTCACTATGGAGTCACCCCAAATCAAATTCATATGCGACAAATCGACTCCATTGTACACCTCATGGAAAAATTAGCCAATCTGCACCAAGAACTACATGTCTAGATTGCCTTTTCCCCACTACTTCATCACCCAGCCATGCTGCTGTATCTACCTCTCTATGCCTTGGAATGGTTAGGTTTCACCATCAACCATGCTTCCTAAAGCAAGAGAAAATTCCATCCCCAAGTAATCTCTTCATGCTGCAATTTTCTTGCCTGCACAATCCTTCAAACAAAGATAAGTTCTCAACTTGTATCCTTTCATCAAGTCACCTCTCCGCAACTCAACATATACAATGAGTCAATGAGTGGAAAAATATCCTACACTCCTCAAAATGTCCCAACAAACTATCCAAAGTGCTCCAAGTAGAATTATTTGTTGAATGGTGTTGTCATTGATGTCAAAGTCAGTCATTGGTGATCAACATGATGAAGCCTATGGGTTTACTTGAAGGTGTTTCCAAAGTGGTCCCCTTATGGCGTAGAGTTAATCATGGAACTCATGGGAATATGATTTGAATAATCCCATAATAATCCCCATAGGTTTCGTCAAGAAGCCCCTATAGTCAAGTGAAGAAGCCTAAAGATGTCCAAGATCAACATTGCAAGATGGAGATTGTTGAAAGTATTATTTGTGGTCAATTTGGATAACATATCTTTGAGGGATTTTTTACCCTACATAAATAAATAAAATGGAAGCACAAGTTACATGGTTGGAAATATTATTCTAATACCTTTACAATGGTATATGTAAGTCCCTCTAACTCCCTAGGAATGCGAAGATATGAATTTTTTCGTCCAACAACCCAGCTAGAAAATTGAGGTCAACTTAGCTAATTTTTGGGGACAAAATTACTATAAATACAGGATAGAATTTTGCATTTTTTGAGAAACCAAGAAAGATATCAAGTCTAATATGCGCACAAGGTGTCTGGGGTGTCTTCTGGAGTGCAAGATAAGTATAAGGGATTCTCTTAAGGTCTTTCTTATTCTCAAGGTATGTTATAAGGTTATGATGTTGTCGTAAGGTTGTGATGCTATCGTACGCTCTGCTATGAAGTTGTGATATTGTCATGATGTTGCCATGAGGCTTTTGGGGTTTATATGTGGGCCCATGTGGACCGAGGATCTCTATGTGGACTCAGTTTGTGAGGCTCATATTTTGGAGATTTTGGCGCAAGTTTTTATGTGGTTGTTGGGTTTTATATGTGGACCCATGTGGACCTAAGATCTCTATGTGGAGCCAATTTGATGATGATGATGTATTAGAGACAATGAAAATGATAGTGACATAGACAGTGACAATGACAATGATAGTGACATTCACAGTGACAGGTTGATTATTTTATATACATATTTGAGGGTGGAAGGAAAGGGAAAGGAAAGGGGGTTGGAGCCTCCTTCCAGTTGGAGCTAGAGAATCTAGGGAGTTGTAGCTTCATTTTGGTTGGATCCTGTAAATTAGGGGGTTGAAGCCTCCTTCTAGTTGGAGCTAGAAAATCTTGGAAGTTGTAGCTTCCTATGAATGTAATCTTGTTAATATATAAGAAAAACATTATGTGGTTTTCTTCCATTTGGATTTCCACACAAATCTATTGTGCACTGTGTATTTGTTATTTTTCTCTTTACTGTATATTGGGATTCATTTATTTGATTAAAAAGTTAAAGTCTTAAAAGGTGCTAAATTGCACTTGATACTGATTCAGCCCCCCTCTCAATATCAAAAATTGGTATCATAGCTAGGTTACCTTCAAAACCATCTAATCACTGGAAGGAAGACCGTGTGCAAAAATGGAAGGCCAAATTCCAAATGGGATTCCACCATTTTATGGAAACAATTATGCATACTGGAGCAACATAATGCAAACTTACTTGACAACTTCAGGAGTGGATATCTAGCTCTTATTTTTCAATGGATATGACGTTCCAAAAAATACTCCAACCGATCTAGATGAGAAAAAATTAATGAGTTGTAATTCAAAGGCTAGGAATGTTATCATAAGTGGATTGACAAAATTGTTTCTAGCAAGGTGATGGGTTTCATCACAACTAAATAGGTTTGGGATAAACTTCAAAATATTTATGAAGGAGATCCAAAGTTCAATAAGGTGAAGCTTCAACGACACAGAGCACAATTTGAAAATATGAAAATGAATGAAAAAGAAGGTATTGAAACCTATTTACTCAGAGTATATGACTTTGTCAATGACATCATAGGATTATGAGAAGAAGTCAAAGAATCCTTGGTTGTACAGAAAGTGTTGAGATCACTTCCTTTGAGATATCATGCCAAGGTCTCGGCCATTGAAGAAACTAGGGTTTTGACCAAAATGACAATGAATGAACTACATGGGACCCTCACAACATATGAAATGAGAATAGATACAAAAAATGGATAGCCAAATAGAGAAACAAATTTTAAATCCACGAAGAAAACAAGGAACAAAGAACACAAGGTAGAGGAAAGACCAGGCGATGAATCAGATGAAGAAGAAGCATATTTCACAAGGAGGCTCAAGAGGGGATCTGATGAATACAAAGGTAAGCTACCTTTTAAATGCTTCAATTGTGGTAGAGTAGGAAACTATGCTAATAAATTTCATTTCAAAGAAAATAAAAACTTCCATAAGAAAAACAGTCTTTACTCCAAGGAGGACAACAATTCTTTAGATGAAATCGATGGAGAAGAAAGGAAAGTAAGGGAAGTTCTCTTCAAAACTCAAGAAACTCATAATGATGACCATAACAATTTTGAAACATATGAAATCAATTCTGAAGAAGAGTATGATGTAGAGATAGAAGAAACAAACACAAAATATTTCTGGGGAATCAAAGACATCACAAAACTGAACAGGAAGATGAAGAGAATCTTGAAAAATTGAAGCATGTTGAAGAAGAAAATATCAATCTCAGAAAAAATAAATAGAGAGTTAAAAAATGAATTGAAAAATTGTGAAGAAGAGAATCACGAGCTTGAAAAGACAATTGATAGCTTGACGGAGTAGTTATATAAATCCAAGAAGACTAAAGATTATGAGAAATTGAAAGCAAAATTAGATCACAAAAGAAAAGAGATGATGTTGACAATGAAAAAGTTGAATTACTACAAGAAATTTGAAAGAAGTACTAAAAAGTTAGATGTAATTATTAGCAAATAGAGATCACCTACCGATAAGACCGGACTTGGATATGACAACAGTTTGAAGACATAAGACACAGATAAAACAGACTGGGAAGATGAAGGAAATTCTAAAAACTCTGCAAATTCCTGAAGAAGTGGAATCAACAAACAAAAGGGAGTTGAAGAACAACAAGAACATGACACCTCCAACTAGAAAAAAAGATCATAATTCAGAAGGGGTGAGACACCAAGAAGATCCTTTTATGCCAGGTATGAGAATATTTTTTTTGGTCATTGTTATGCTTGAAAAAACTTTGGACACAAAACCATTCACTGTAAAATCAATGCAAGAAACAACTATATGAGAAACAAAAATGACTATGGCACTACTACATATGGTGTTGAATTTTGACGGGGTGTTCAAACAGTGTGGACAAATACCATCAGACGTTACCGATCAATTCTCAAAATTTCATTATATTTTTTCTTGGTCCCTCGACGTTCATTGGACATACGATGTAGTTTAGTGTTCGAAGTATTTTCGACTCATATTCGACAATTTTCAAGACCGATGACATCACCATCATGACCATCATTGCCCCGTGGCCTGCCTATGTGGAACCTACATGGAACTGCCATGTCAACAAAGTTTTGTGTCATTGGTACGTTTGGCACCTAATTGGGCCTTAATTATGTCAGCTAGGGGGATACAAATGTCTATCACGAGATTATTATGCTCACATTAATGTCTCAATCGATATGTCAATTATTCATGTTATGACGACTAAAAATTTCCAACTTGGGATAATTATTCCTGCGTTGTCTTGATAGAGATGCCATTATTCCTCCTATGGGGGCTAAAAATGTTATGCATGGGCTAATTATGCCCACTTTTCCTCCATACGTCAATTAAATGTGAAGGGACAATAGATATGATTAATACATACAAGGATTAATGGATGAACATAGTACATATTAGAAGTTTGCATGATGTGGGAAGGATAAATAGTATCTGACCTAGATCAGTTGTGTCTCCAGATAGCCTATGAGTGAATTTCAATTAGATGTTGGTTAATATGACCTCTGAAGTCATATGATGGCTTGTCCTGATCGGTATTGCCATGTCCCAGATTTACGCTTTGTATAACGAAGGGACAATAGTCCATGGCATAATAAGTATCATGTTGTGTGCTTAATTCTGTGTAATCCAAGTTCCCTAGGGGTTTCTTAGGATGTTGAATCCATTTATGCATTCAAAAATGAAAGTTAAACAACATAAAATTGTGTTTTTTCCTAGATTTGGATCACCAGATTCAAGTGAAAAAATGCTAATTAAACGTAGAACGTTTAGACTACACCACCATGGAGGAAACTTGGGAAGGATTCAGGTGGTCTACTTAGAGGTCATAATACTGCACCCATGTGATGATGGTTCCACCAGTCAAGAAGAAGCATGCTCAATCAACTTCGACAGTCTAGGAGGCTGTAAGATAGAGAAAGGGGGATTCTCTAGCAGAAGTGGGAGGACCAAAGAAAATGGAGCACATCTTGAGAGGAGGAATCAATGATGCCAACAATTTCAAGGGAATGAAACAAGACAAGGAGATGGGATACAAAGTAGTTCGCGAGAAGGAATATGTCTAGGTTGGTCTAACCAAATGGGTGTTGAAGGTGTTTGACCCATGTATAATATATTGTGACAGTTGCTTAGGAACAAGACCATAACAATTGGTAAACATATACCCTTTTGGTATCAATCCTATGCATCCCCACCATAGTATTCTGCCTCAATCTTATCCCCAATACTTTCCCTACTCGCTTCCCGCCTAGTGGTGCACCCTCCATATTCATACTACATCCCATATCTTCCATTAGACCCTTCGATGCACTGCCAATTTTGGAATCCATTGACACTGTAAGTTGCTTCAGTACCCACCCATAGTGTGAAGCTGGTGACTGGATAAAACACCCTTTTGAGTATCAATTGCAACACAAGACTGGCTACAACAAAGCAAAGTGTGCCTCAAGTACTAAGCATTGCCTCAAAGCTGTAACATTTGGCTCGAGAACCTATGAATACATGTAAAGTTAGTTATGATCTACTTATGTAAGTGACCTATGGGTCACGGTGGTCCCCATGGGGAACATAATATATAAGGTTGTAACAATTGGTTGGAGGACCTATGAATACTTGTAAAGTTAGTTATGATCCACTTATGTAAGAAACCTATGGGTCAGGTTGGTTCCCATGGGGAACATAACATATAAGGTTGTAAGTAGAGAGGTAGCAAAGGAGAGGCTTGTTAGAGATTCCTCAGGAGGAATCTTCGTAGAGGAGAACATTGTATAATTTGTATTATAGTTTTCACAGTTTTGTAATGGAGATTGTATCTATGATGTCTGTCATGTAAGGATCCTTATATAATTACCAGGAAATAATGGAAGATCAATAATGTTTTTGAATCATACTTTTCTTATATGTGATGCTTGTTGTGATTTTTAGTGATTATCTGCAATCTTTAAGTGATCTTTAATTCATATATTTAATAATATATGAATCTACCTACAAGAAATATTAATATTTTCGGTTTTTTTTATGAGACAAAAATCATTGTATTGATATTTCTTGTGCAAATGGCATACACATTGACAAGATCCCTTCTACTTTTAATGTTAGCAACCATTTCCTTTATAGACCACCTCTATCATATAAGACTATAGCCTATGCTTATGAATTTGATCTTACAATCATCCTTATAAAAGTCATTCTTTAAACAAATAGTTCCACAACTTCATATTGATGCTGAGACAAAACCATGAGATAAAATCTCTCTAACTTTACATAAACAAAAATAAAAAAAATACCAGAAACCCATTCATCAAAAAATATGTAAGAGTATCAAATTTGTAGGAGTATGGTCCTTAATATCATGAACAAGAAAAAACACTTCCTCCAAAATGAGTGCTTCCTTTGATAACTGGTCATCTTTGTGGTTGAATTCTCGGTAGAAATGAGCGAAGGACACCTCTTCAAAAACTATTTTCTTTTCCATAATCCTATTGAAAATAGGCCCCAACTCCAAGTTAGAAATGTTACTTTTACCATTTCCCCATCAGAAGTTTGGAGTCATGAAAGAGTTGTAGCCTCTTAACCTTCCTGTCCACTATTGCAACCTTAATTAGGATCCAGATGGCATAGATTTATACTCTATTGTTTGTGTATAAAGATACCCAATGTTGTATTATACCTTAGATTTTAGTTGTGCAATTGTTTTGGGATGTTTTTCATCATAGTAGACCTTGTCATGTTGTTTATTTTGCAATTGCAAGTTTAAAAAGGGAGGTTGTGCAAAAGAGGCAAAGTTTACCTTGTAATTTCCAAGGTATAAACTGTACTAAGTGACTAAAAGAAAATGCACACCCAAGATTCCATGTAGCTCCAAAAGTTGTTTTATAAGTTTTAAGATGAAGTTACATAAATGGAAAATTTACCTATGCATCTAAAGTTCAATTGAAGAACATGATAGGTTGCTTTCATGCACCTATAATTCGGATTTCATGTAAATTTGAAGGGGAAACTGCCTCAACCTCAAATGCACACCCTAATCTCCAATTTGAGCCAACTTTGGTGGTTCATATTGCATAAGTTGTAGTTTGTGATTTCACACCTGTCTATAAACTTAAATTGGCATTTTGAGACATAAAGCTACCTGGTGTGCATAAAGGATAAAAACCGCATTGTAAAACCAAAGTGCCAAATTGTTACAGTTGAATATATTAAACTTCCTGCCCAAAGTTTGATAAGGATCAATAATTTAGGATTTAATTTGTAAATTGATTATTCCAACATGTGTAACCTATTTGTACAATTAGTAGTGCATCTACACTCCAAAAATGATGACTTCTTTGCACAAAGATTCATGGCATTTTTTATGAATCAGAGGATGATGGGTTAAGAGATAAACCAAGGTAAGTTTTGCATTAAGAGTCATCAAATACTCTTCTATGCAAAAATAGGCAAGAGATGCATAGTAAAACCCTAGAAATGCAAAAATTGTTTGTAAAAAGTAACCCAATGTTGTATTTGTTGGAAAAATGGTTGTCATTGATGTCAACCTTTCAGAAGCCTCTAGAATTAATGGATGTATTTGAATGAGTCTCCAAATTGGTCCCCTTATGGAGTAGCTTTATGCATGGCCCTCATGGGAAGACACTTTCAAGAAGTCTACAAGAATCCCTTGAAGTATGGTTAAGTGATTAAGTAGTTATGAAGCGCCAAGAGGAGTGGTCATGAAGCCCAAAGTTGATTGGAGAAAAAGAGGGTGAAGGACATTGCAAATACATAGGAATATCTCATAGATGGATAGTCCTCATCATGCCATTTCCAACGGTAGGTGGCATGCCACATGGTTCCTCATGGTTGAAAAGTATGCCCTCACAAAGATGAAGCCCCGAAGTATGGTCAAGAATCCCCAAGTCTAAGGACAAGAAGTTACAAGTTGGCCCCAAAATTAATTAAAGGAGAAAAATTGTTGCAAACAAGAAGTTAACAATCATCCCTAAAGTCAAATAAAGGAGGTACTTGGAATAGTATAAATACACATCAAAGAGCCTCTCATGATTACTAAGAAATCAAGCAAGTATGTGATCTCTTAATGAATATGAGGTAGCGAATATAAAGTTGTGCAGGAGTGCGAAGGAGGAAAGTCTCAGAGCCACAGATTGGGGAAGGGTTTTTGGTAACCTTAATTGAGAAGACCTCTGTGGGTCAGGTATAGGGTGTCCCATGAGGCTCCTGCAGGTTTCACAAGACTCGTCATGCGAGGCCCCGCAAGTTGCATAGTTTTTTCCAGCAAGGCTGAAGGAAAGGTTGAAGAAGGAGCTATCTTCTTTATGTTGAAGTTGAGGAAGGTCTGTTGGTTTGAAATCTCATAGAATAGGCTATTATATGATTAAAGGTATGTCTTAATGTATATTTTGATAGTCATATCTTGGAGAGTCTTGGTATATGCTTTGAAGCATATCTTAGAGGTCTTTGGCACATGGCTAGAGGCATGTCTTGGTGATTTTGGACATAAAATTTGAGAGGCATGGCACATGATTTGTTGTACATTTTGGAGATCATGGCTTATGCTTTGTTGCACATCTTAGAGATTTTTTTACATGCTTGAGAAATATTTTGGCACATGTTTGATGCATACTTTGGCACATGCTTTAGGCATGTCTTGAATGTTATTGGCACATGGTTATGTTACATGGTTTGAAGCATATGATGAATGTTTTTGGCACATGCGTACTTAATTTTTTAGCACATATTTGAGGCTTGTTTCTTGGATATTTTGGAACATATTTGAGGCTTGTTTCTTGGATATTTTGGCACATATTTGAGGCTTGTTTCTTGGATATTTTGGCACAAGTTTGAGGCATGTCTTGGAGGTTGTTTTGGCATATGAGGGATATTTAGGAGGTCTTGGAACATTCTTGATGCATATCTTAGCACATGGTTTGATGCATATCATGGTGATCTTGAGCATATTATTTGAGGGATTTTATTAGTGATATTGGCATAATCATTATCAGTATCAATGATGTTATTAGTGATGTATCAATATTAGTGACAGTTACAGTACATGTTGAGTTTGGTTTTGATGATGATGATATATTAGTGACAACAACATTGACATGTTGAATCTCACACTTATATTCCAGGGAGGAAGGAGGGGGAAAGTAAATGGGGTTGAAGGCTACTTCCAGTTGGAGCTAAAAAATCTAGGTAGTTGTAGTTTCCTTCAGGTTGGAGATTGTAAATAAGGGTGTTGGAGCCTCCTTACAGTTGGTGCTGGAGAATCTAGGAAGTTGGAGCTTCATTTAGTTTGGAGCCTGTAAACTAGGGGTGTTGGTTACTATTTCCCTTCTCGGGTTGTCTGAGTTATTGACCCAGGGTTCATGTCATTCGAGGTTCCAACAAAGCCTCTAAAACTATCGGCCCTCATGGTAATCCAGAAGGCAACGTAGCACCCGGAAGGTACTGTGCAGTCTCACCTGAGATAGCTTTTAAATGGGTGACTGTAAGACTCATGTGTTTACAGTCTAGGATAGAGTAGGGGATAGGGGTTTCTTGATTAAAGCCAGGCACTGTGAGCTGTAAGGTAAACTACTTATCCCTTGAAGTCGTATACATATATTTCCTAGTTTAATTCCAACAGAGTATAAACATATTCATAACAATGTGCTAACTCATTCATCATTCTTAACCATTAATTTCTGAAAGAAAGAAGAGACATGCATACATTCAACATATTACATGAGTATTACCGTGGTTCACCCCCTCCTGGGCTACGTCCACAAAGATTTGGCTCTTGGATCTTTTATTATGGCAGTTTTGCATTCCTGGCGCCACGCGCTTACAATTCTCCACAAAACTGGGTAAGATTTATGGGAGGCGAACTAGATCGCACCAGGCTCTATGGTCTAATCCTCAAATCTACCTTCCCTCATATATTCTTTGCTCAACAACTTACAAAATTGGTTCATACAGCTAAAAGCATTACATATTTCCTACGCTCCTGTGTGGTTACAGTCTCCAAAACTTAACTCTAAAGCCTAACCCTCAACAACAACAATACACTAACAAAACCCCTCTCTATATGATACTTTCGTTTCTATATTTATACATTTCGGGCTCTTCATCCTTTTTTAGAATATTACCAAAACCCTAACCCTTCTTACATTAGGTCTTTCTCCCATGCGTGTGTTGTTCGTCCTCCAGCTGTCGCTCTCCTTTGTGCACGCTTTCTAGCATGCGCGCGTGTTGTTCTTTTGCCAGTTGTTACTTCAGTTTTCTGCAGGCTTTCTTTCCCATGATCGTTCTTCTTTCCCCTTCGGCCTGGTGCCAATAGGCCCCCAACATTGACATGTGACTCGTCCCAAGTCACCTAATTTCTCTGTGCTTCCTCGATCTCCTTGGTGATCGTCTGGAACTATTCCTGCAACTCTACTGCTTTTGTCAGTGCCTATGCAGTTTTCTCCTTGATGGTTTCGACTGTCTGAGCTGCCACTTCCTCACTCATCAGTCCTGGGCATTCTAACTGAATCTGTGCTGTCTATTTTCTAGCTTCTTTTTCCTGCGCAAGTACTTCTGCTACCCATTCCTGCAACGGTTCTATTTGAGCCTGACGCTCCTATTTCTGTGTTTGTGCAGTGATAAGTTCTTCCTGTATCTTCTTCAACTCTTGTGTTCCCTTGACCCATTCTGGAATTGGTATGGTCTTCTATCGATGCTTGAGTTCTTGGATCGTTGCATTGATCCTCTCCTCCTCCTTGTCCCGGTGTTGGACCTGTGGATCCTCTTCCAGCCTTGTCCAAAGTTGTGTTGCATTGTTGCTTCCTTCTTCCTTTACTCCTTCACTGCTGGTGGAGTTATTGGTCTAATCTTTCCGCAAAGAGTCTCGATCTCCTTCTGATACTGATCAATTGCCTGCACAATATGGTCGATATTTTCCGCGGTTGGGAGTTCATTTCCTTGCGTAGTAGTTGGAAGTTTCCCAAAAATTCCTTCCACTCTATGTTCCAGCTCGTTTCTGCATTCTTTCTCCTCCTAAGTTTCAGATTTTGCCTGTGCACAAACTGTTTCCAGCGCTTCCCGCTTCTTTGTTTCTTGTTGTAGCTCGACTAAGTTTTTATGTGCTCGCGATTGCATCTTGTGGTCGATGCTAACCTGTAGTTTTTATAATTCTTTTGATGAAATCCATGTCAAGACCAATTGGATATGATCCAAATCCTTCAGTGGTGTCTGTCCCACAATTTCATCCATTCGCAACATGCTAGGATTTATGTAGATCGTGGAATGTGGGTGTGGCATCGGAAGAACTGGGTCACGTTCTTCTACCTCCACCCTTTTTGTGGTCTATGTGGTCGATGTATCTATGCCTCTATTGCTACTCCTAATCTAGGCTTCCCCAAATTTCTTAAGGGTTGTCCCATTTATGTCAATTCCTTCAGCAGTTTATCCCTGTGGTGAGCGACATGATCGAAATCCTCTGCAAGGCAGTCTTGGACCATTCTAGAAATCATCTCTCCATCATCCTCCATGAGTGTGTAGTCCGGTGGTGGTAATTGTGCCTTCGTTTTCTTGCGCGCACCTGCTTCCTGTACTGCTGGTCTCTTAGTTCCCCTTGGTTCCTGTGTGATGGGGTTCGATGCGGTTTCCTGTGCTCCCTCAGTTGGTTTCCGCTGTCCATTGGTCAGCTGAGTGGTTTCTGTCCTCCCCTTATGGGTCCCTGGTTTCTCTGAGTCATCGTCTTCTTGATTTGACTCAGTTTGGCCTGTTCTTCATTTCTTGGGTACTGGGATTTATGGAGGCTGTGTTTTCGCCTGTGCAACTCCTCCTTCTGTTGTTTGTCTTGATACTTCTCTGGGTATGGTTGGAATCCTCCATTCATCAGGTCATTCGCTGATGATCATGTCGATATCTCCCTCGGTGATGCAGTAGCGCATCTGTAGCCACTGTTTATCCAGATCCTACCTTGGTTATATCCACATGGCTTGTCTCCTAGCCCAGAAATTGGCGATTCCCTCGTATCGTGTGACAGCCTCTGGTTTTATTCTCCATGCTCGGTTGATGGCTTCTTGTATCTCCCATAGGTAAGCTTCGAATACGATTCCATTCTCCCTCTTATGCTTGGCTAGTGGTGCGGATCTTAGGACGTGATATCTTGTTCCTCTGGTTGTGGTGTGGTACAAAAGACGACATGTTCTGGTTCTCACCATCCCATGAAAGCTATGAGAGTGATCAACCATGAGTAATGAAATTATGTACCTGCATCCTGCGCGTCTTTGCAGTCTTCTTGGAACAAGTTTGATAGGTATGGCACCCAACTCATGGAGGTGCCTTCTGCGCACTGAGATGCAACAACAATGACTCCTACCGATACTTCGTCTTTGCGGCATTTTCTTATCAGTTTACAGGATAAGATCTTTGCGCCCAATTGCGTCGCGACATTGTTGATATGTTTGATTATAATGCCTTTGTTCCCCTGTCGGTGCCATATTTCTTCTTCATCTCTTCTGGCAATGTTTTTTCCTTGGACTTCTCGTCTAGAATCAGCACGGGATCCATACCCCCGATGGGTAGGCCTGTTATTTGCATGATAAGTTCAACCATTATGGGGACGGGTTTGTCCAGCCATACATCCCCTCCATGCATAACTGCTAATAGTTGCTTGACGCATGCCGACGCATATTGGCCTCTGCCAAAGTGTGGTATCTTCAGCAATCCTAGAATTCTTGTTCTATCCAGTCCAGTTTCCCACTGGTGTGGCTGAGTGATGGTTTCTCTGAGTTGGTTCACAACTACTTTCTGCATAAAGACCTGTGGTGCAAGCTTTGGATATTTGGTTTCATCTGCTACGTCATGGTCAAAATAGTTGAGCTTCCCGACGTGACCCAATAGTTGCGGGTCCACTTGTACTCCCTCTGGTATGCGAGGTAACACAATCTCTACAACTGGTTTCTCTCGAGGTGAGATCGATATCTGAACTCGGTCCTCCTGCTGTGTTGGCTGGCTCGAAGTTCCAACAACTCCTGGTTGTTTCCTTGTCATCCACTTTGGCCATGACTCGGTAGTTCTAGCGGTCTCCTCGGCTGGGTGACCTAAGTCGGGTGCTTGCATCTCGTCTGGTTGCTCCTCTGCTCCCAGATGTTGTGTCATTCCGTTCACTTCCACGATTGCTTCAGTATGTTCTGGTTGTATTTCCTGGTGGGTTTCTTCTTCTTTGTTCTGAGGCTCGTGCACCGCTACTGGTGTATCCTATTCCATGACCTCTGTTTGTGGTTGCGGAATCTCCTCTAGTATTGGTATGGACTCTACTGGGATTTCCTCTGGCGACGAGATTTCGTCAAAATTGATGATCTCTGGTGGCTACTACTCGTTTTCTTCCAGTGGTCCTCGTGACCTAGTCTGAACCCTGGTTGATCTAGCTGTCTGACCTGGTTCTGCGAGCTTTGGTGGTGCCATAATGTTGTCTGTCAAATGTTTGCTGAGTTCGAATGGCCTTGGTGAGCTCTGTGGTTTCACTCTATTTGTTCTAGCTGATGTTGCTCTTTTTCTGTTCTCCTTTCACAAATAGACTAACTGCTTCTGTGCTCATGTGTTGTATGGGCTCATCATGAAGCTTTTCGAGGACACTTCCTCCATCATGCGATTAATGCACCATAAATGTGGGTTCAATGCATCCGCGACGGTTTCGTATTTTCCATTACGCCTACTCTGCAGTCTCCAGTTGGCATGTTTAATGTGACATCCCATCCATCGTTTCCTTGCTTTAACTCTGCCTCATGCTGTCCTATTAGCCTGCTTTTTCTGACTTTCCTTTTCCCGCTTGTTTCCTTTTTTGATATCGCTGTTATCATTTCCCTCATTTTTTTTTTTTTTAACTGCGCGGTGGGTGGTCGACTATCCTTGTATAGCTTCAGCCAGCTCCCATTGATCATTCCTCTGAGGTCTATGACTGCTATATCTCTTAACTGTACAACTCCTCCGTCTGTGACATATTTTACCTCGTATGGTCCTAGCCAATGCATTCTGAGCTTTCTTGCGTGCTGCAACGATTTATTATCGTAGAACAATACTAGATCTCCTTCCTTGAACGTCTTCCTCTTGATGTGGCGGTCGTGCCAAGCTTTGTGTCTTGATTTCTATACTTGTTGGTGGAATCCTGCCAAGATTCAGTCTTCCTCCATTGATAGTAACTGATTCAGTATTTCCTATACTGCGCCTCGTTCTATCATGTGTGTGATAGCTGCTACACATAGACTGGGTATTCAAAATTCTAACAACACTACTGCTTCTTGACCATAGACTAGTTTGAATGGTGTGTGTCCTGTCAACTTTTTGCATGTGGTTCTATATGCCCATAACAATGCTGGTACCTTGAGGTCCCAGTCATCCCTGTTAACGTTACATATCTTTGTCAAGGCATTTTCTAGAATTTTGTTGAAGGCTTCTACCGTGCCATTTTCCTGTGGATGATACGGTGTGCTTTTTTGGTGATGAACTTCAAACTCTTCGAGCATCTCTCAGATGGTGCTGTTTATGAAGTGCGTTCCTTGGTCACTCATCAAAATTCTTGGGCACCCAAATCTAGTAATTACCTGTTCAAACAGAAAGTGTGCAACTGTCTCTGCGCTGCAATATTTTATTAGTACGGCTTCCACCCATCTTGTTAGGTATTCCATCGCGGTGATAATATATCTCACCCCCTTTCTTTTGGATGGTGGGTTAATGGGTCCCACAAAGTCTATCGCCCATTTTTCAAATGCCTGAAGTGTCACTTGCGATCGTAGTGGCATCTCGTCCCTTTTGTTGGGTTTGCCTACCCTTTGACAAACATCACATTGCTAACAATACTCTTTCGAGTCTCTGTGGATCGTTGGCCACCATAGTCCTGTGCGGTAGATTTTCCTGCATAATTCCCCCCTGTTATTCCCTTGTGGGATTTTGCTAAAATTCTTGGTCGTTCATGGTCTAGTACGTATCTTCGTAAGATGCTATCTATGCCCATCTTATATAAATGTCATGTGATCAATTGATAGTCGGCTGCGCAGACTACCGGGTTCTTCTTCTACGCAGTGGTATATTCTTGTGGCCTAGTACCTATTCTCAAGTATTGGATGATCTTTGTGAAGTAATCGTCAACAATCTGTATTGAGAATAGTTGTGCATTTGGAAAGTTGTCTTATAAATTCGTTGGTTCCTCTCCATTTGTGACCCTCGATAGGCGGTTAGGTCCTGCATTCAGTTTTCCTAGTTTAACTATTACCTCAAAGTCGAATTCTTGAAATAGCAATAACCATCGACAAATTCTCCCCCCCCCAACACTGGCTTGTTGACTAGGTATTTCAGGGTTGAGTGATTTGTAAACATCTTAAATTGTTTTCCCAATAGGTAATGTATGTATTTTAGTAGTGCATAAACCATAGCTAGGCCTTCTCTTTCTGTCGTGTTATAATTATGTTCTGAGTTTGATAATTTTTTGCTTGAGAATGCTATCGGGTGATCCAAGTCTCCTGATCCTAGTTACACTAAGATAGCTCCAAGTGCTATCGATGATGCATCTACATGTACATGGAATGTCTTCTCCCAATCTGGAAATACCAATATTGGTGAGGTGACCATGTTTTCCTTCAGGGTATCCAGACCGTGTTGGCACTCGTCGTTCCATTGATACTTTTTATCCTTCCTTAATAGTTTTTCCATTGGTGTTGTAATCTGGGAGTAGCCTTTGATGAATTTCCTGTAATATTCTGTATGTCCTAGCGTTGCTCTTAGTTGGCGGACTGCTTTTGGTGCTGGTAGGTTAAGAATGACTACGATTTTGGCTGGATCCACTAGCAAACCCTGTTTGCATACTATGTGTCCCAATAGTATCCCAAATGGTGTTCCAAATATGCATTTCTTGATATTCAGTGATATCTGGCACTGTCTGCATCGTTCTAACATCAGTTGTAAAGATTCCACGTGGTTTTTTAGTAAGCTATACATTATCCAATCATCCAGGTATACTTCGAGGAATTGATGGATGAATTCCTTAAATGCTGCAATGACCACTCTAGAAAATATTGCAGGTGCATTCTTCAGTTTGAACGACATGAATGTATACTAATAAGATCCCCATTCTGTCACGAACGTGGTCTTTTGTCTATCCTCATGTGCTATCTTAATCTGATGATATCCTGAGAATCCATCGGTGAATGAGTAGGCTTCGTGGCATCCTACGTTCTTGAGTACTTCATCCGTGAATGGTGTGGGGAATGGGTCGTGTAGGCATGCATCGTTCAACTTCCTCAAGTCAACGCATATCCTGATCCCTCTTCCTTGTTTCTTGTCCTATACTACCATCAGGATTATCCATTCTGATTCTTCGACTGGTTCGATGATGCCGGCCTCGAGCATCTTGTCGATATCGTCTTTAACTTTCTATTTATATATGGGGTTCAATCTATATGGTCGTTGTTTAATGGGTCTCACATCAGGTCTGAGTGGTATATTCATTTCTCCTAATTCTCTGGCTATGCATTTCATCTTTGTAAAGGTTGTGGGAAAAAGGTCGTTGTATTCGCACAACAATTTTGTGATGCTTTCTAGTGTCTGTTCGTCCCAATAATCTCCAATGCTGACCATTTTGGGTTTCTTGAAGGTCCCTATGTTAACCTTCTTTATCTTGATTGGCACATAGATGACTTCTCACTCTAAGGGTGGTCCTTCCACATCTCTCTCACCTTTGACTTCTTCGATCTGAATATCGTGTGGATCATCTTCATCCGAGGCTTCCTCCTGTACGTGGTAGCATGACAATAGATCCTTGAATGTTTGCTTGTTCCGCTGTTGTACCTCTGTGATAGCTTCTACTTCTGGTTCTTCAGTGAATATGACGTTTCTGATCCGTTTTAGGGCCACGTCTATGTTGGGATTCTCATGCTCCAATGAGAAAGTGACTGTAAAGTTCTGTTGGAGTGTCGCCCATGTCTTGGTTCCTTTACACATTTCCTGGTCTGTATACCAATTCGCTGGTATGCCCTCTAAAGTATGAATGAAGTGGTGAGACCATTCCTTCAGTGGCATCATTTTCCACAATGTTTTACATGCCTCCAAGTGTTCTGTTGGTGTGCCTAGTCCGTCATATTTCTGTTGTTTGTTACCTGTTTGTTCTGCGCCAAACCTTATGCACAATAATCGATTACATTGGTACCAATCTGTGATAGTCTCTTTGTGTGCACCCCACCATCTTGTGGGTGTAGCCTTTAGTGCTAAATCCAGTGCTAGAAATCTCTAGTTTTCTAATACTTCATCTTCATATTGTGTCAAGAAAGTTTCCAAATCATTTAGCCCGTGAAAACTGGGTGGTTCTCTGATTTATGTGCCAATCCACCTTATTGCGCGGTCTATTCTGGCACACCTTCTCGTGGATAATTCGTGTAGTCTTTGCTACTAGTTTTATAACCCGGTGTCTAAGTCTGTTGTACATGAAGTAATGCTCCGCCAACTGAGTACCCCGTTTGTAGTTGGGTTTATATAGTCCGCATCGCGTGTAGTTTTTCTGTACAGCAGGATGATCTCTTCTAAATCCAGACAAGTGGGTTCTACAAACCTCTCTCTTTCTGATGGGTTGAGTGGGGCTATGACCCTGTAGTCCCCCGACTCAAATGTCATTTTTCTGGTTTTTAAGTTAATTATGGCCTGGTTATCAAACGCCCAATCCAGACCAAGTAGCGTCAGGTAAGGTGTTATGTCGTCTACTATTTCAAAGACTTCAAAGCATGCCTTAGTGCGCACACCATCCATATCTACCATCACTCCTTTCAGTCTACCTATTGGTAGGACTCTATGCTAATTTGATAACTTTAATTGAATATTTGAGTATCCTAGTGTAGGCTCTCCCATGCATTTCCATGTAGCTTTTGGTAGTACATTCACTTCGGATCCTAGATCTAGTATAAAATCTCCCATATTGAAATCCCCAATATTAGCATTTAGTCTAAATTCCCTACTTGTTCTTCTTCTTGTATGTAGGTGGTTGACATTTTTCAATTGTGGCTTCTGTTCCGTCTCGCTGCTACATTTTTCTAGGATGTTTTGAAATATTATGACAAATGAAGGATCCCTTAACATTTTGATGCATGATTTCAAAAAGTATTTGATAGTACTTAATTGTTCCTTGGGTTGTATTCTGTTGGTATGGTCCAGTGATGGCAGAATTTCATATTCCAGAGCTTCCTTGCTCTATTGTGTGGTCGGCGCAATGTTCTCCTTCTGGAATTCTTGTCGGGCTTCTGTAAAGATCTCCTTCTCCTTATGTGCGTCGAACTGCTTCTTGGGGTTAGTGTTCTTCTTTACCCATTGGTTCTGCGTTGGTTCCTTTCAAACGACGTCATTTCCTATTTTCGTTCCTCCTCGAGTGATTATGTTGATGTTCCGTCCATCATCCCTTGCTTCGGCTGAAATCCACTGAACATTCTGGTTATTTTGGTTCCTTTTTGCCTGGATCTTTACAAGTAATGTCAGACATTCCTTCGTATCGTGGTCCAATGCACAACAATACATACAAGTCACTGGTGGTAGTGGGCACTACCGTGCATAATGTCCTGGTTGCTGGAAATTGTGACATGTGACTGGTCCTCTACCGGGTCCGAAACCTCCTCTGGCTCGTCCTTCTCCTCTATAAGCTGCACGATCACCTCGCGACATTTTATACTATGGTCCCTGATTATACTGTGCGGTATTGTACTGAGGCTGTGCTGGGTTGTACTGTGGATGCGCGTTATTGTACTGTTGCAGCACATTATTATACTACTGTTGTGCAGTGTTGTATGGGGATGGGGCTTGAGTGAACTGTGGTACTGCTTGCCCAGTCATCATTTATGCCTGTACCCTATATGCGTTTGATGTTCTTTCCTGCATCAGCTCCATAGTTCTGCAATATTTTTCGTCATGGCTGACTGACTTGCAAAAGGTGCAATATGAGTTCTTTGGGACTATTTAGTATTTCTGCATCAACGTGTAGTGGTAAGGGTCGTGACCATGTTTCTTGCATATTTCGCACCATAATCCTCCCTGTGGTAGTAGGTTTGGCATCCCTATCGCCATATACGATGAGAATGTTGGGCATTCATTCTTATAGTGTCCTTCCATCCTGCAGGTAGTGCACCAAATGACTTCTCGTTTTTCCTTGTTCTTATTCTGGTTTAGTTGAAATGTTAATCTCTTCAGATCCTTCTTCAATTCTTCGATAGATGGGTTCGTCTGCTGGTACTGATTCTCTTCCAACTGCAAGGTTGCCTGCAAAGCCTCTGTCTGCGTCTAAAACTTTTGTTGTCGTAATGGACATTTTAAGTGTGGGAGTAGTGAGTTGACAAACAGGTGTCGATGTTGCATATCAGTCATAAGGTATTTTAAATTTCCTTTTAATCGCTTGAATCTTTGATCAATCTCCCATACTGATTCTCCTGGTTTTTGTCTTATTTCAATCATCTCATTCATGTATTGATCCTCTGAGCTCGGCTTCTGTAACTCATTTATCAATAGTTTCTTAATGTTGTCCAGTGTCCTTGTTGTTCCAGGAACACTGTTCATGTCTAGACTCATGTACCAGTATAATGCTCATTCTCTTAGCATGATTGCTAGCTGCACGAGTTTGGTGTCTTCATCAGTGATCTGCTTTGCTTCCCAGATCTTTGTGCAAATTAACAGATGCTTCTCAGGGTCTTCTGTTGCTTCTCCTCGAAACTCTGGTAATCTGATAGTAGGATCGTGTCTTTCCATTCCAAATACTGAGCTACTCCCTCCTCCGCGCGGTGTAGATACTTGACTAAGGTTTCCTGAACTGGCTCCTCCCGTTGTTTCTCCTTGTGTAGATGTACTTCCTGCTGTCGGTCTTCCTCCGAACTTTGGTTGTCTAAACGGTGGTGTTCTCTTTGGTGTATTGGTCACACATGGGTTTATGGGTTCCACACTGACATTAATATGAAATGGATGGCTACCTTCTCCTCCTATTCTTGGGCATCTTTTTTTCCTCTCATACTTGGCGCACATGATTTCCTCAATCTTCTCCATAGCCCAGAGATCCTCTACCTCTTTCTCATCGTGTGCTAAGCCCTCCCTCTCAACTATGACTTTGTTCTTGGTATTCACCTTATATTGGTAGGGTGCTTTGCTATGCGTCGTTCCTGATGACGCAAAGATCCACTTAATCTGGTCATCATCCATCAAGATTGGGTCCAAGGGTTCCTCCTCCTTCTTCTCTTTATCCTTCCCTCCTTCCATTCCTCCTTTCTCTGTCAGTGCTTCCCCCCTTCCCCCATGCACGCAGGGAAGTCTAGCTGTCTGATTCCATTGTCATTACACCTTTGTTATATAGAAATATCTTGATAGAAGTATATAGTGATCGAATGTACCTTCCTCTGGGTCCTCGTAGGAACTATTTCTCGGCTGCGTTGTATGAATTTGCTGTGTCTACCGCAAATTCTGTGATAAATCCTGCCACAAGACTGTCAATCCAAAAGTCGATTGCGCGGGTGAATTTGTTGTTCACTTGCTGCAACTGCTGGATCTGTACTGGAGTCCAATCTAGCTGTCGAATCCGGATCGTCACGTGGTTATCCTTTAACCTTAAGATCCACTCCCATAGTAGATGCAAAAAATCACAGAAAAAGACTTCGTGTAAATCCGTAAATACGTATTTATCCAGGTATTTACGCGGTGTGATCCTGGGGTTTCTATTGTCTTTCTGTGCAAACTCTATCTCTTTAGTTCTCAACCAACCCTCGATTTTTTCTCTTGTGGGGATCCAAGGTCTCAACATTCCCATCTAACGACTCATTGCTCTTCTATTCTTCTCCTTCAGTTCTTATTCATTCTATCTCATCTACTCAGTCCTCTCTTTTTCCTCTTAAGATGACAACATAACCATTTGTTGGTTACTATTTCCCTTCTCGGGTTGTCTGAGTTATTGAACCAGGGTTCATGTCATTCGGGGTTCCAACAAAGCCTCTAAAACTATTGGCCCTCTTGGTAATCCAGAAGGCAACGCAACACCCGAAAGGTACTGTGCATTCTCACCCGAGATAGCTTTTAAATGGGTGACTGTAAGACTCAGGTGTTTATAGTCTAGGACAGAGTAGGGGATAAGAGTTTCTTGATTAAAGCCATGCACCGTGAGCTGTAAGGTAAACTACTTATCCCTTGAAGTCGCATACGTATATTTCATAGTTTAATTCCAGCAGAGTATAAACAAATTCATAACAATGTACTAACTCATTCATCAAGCTTAACCATTAATTTCTGAAAGAAAGAAGAGACTTGCATACATTCAACATATTACATGAGTATTACCGTGGTTCACCGCCTCCTGGGCTACATCCACAAAGATTTGGCTCTTGGCTCTTTTATTATGGAGGTTCTGCATTACCGACGCCACATGCTTACAATTCTCCACAAAACTAGGTAAGAGCTATGTGAGGCGAACTAGATCGCACCAGGCTCTACAGCCCGCGGTCTAATCCTCATATCTACCTTCCCTCGTATATTCTTTGCTCAACAACTTACAAAATTGGTTCATACAGCTAAAAACGTTACATATCGCCTACGCTCCTGCGTGGATAATTCTCGATGGTAGGTCCTAATTAGACCCACTCTCATTTAGGATAGTGTTTCCAACCAAAATGTTTTCATGGTTTCCGATCTATGCTAATTATCTAAATATTAATCTGAGAACAAAATGTTCTCGGGTGAATTAAAATTATAAAGAACTAAACTAGACTAAAATGATTAATTATTGTCCTAAGATGCATTCCTATTATATCATATCCTATCTTGATTATGAGAGAGCTATAAAAACAAGTGCATTTAAACATAATATCACTTGCACATAAATATTTAGTGGAACCAAGAAATAAATAAACTTAACAATATAATAAGTCATATACAAATAATTGATTCACCAAGTTTTTATATTATCACTGCACTTAGTATGAAAATAATGGCAACAATGGACATACAGAAATTAGTCTAGAAGTATTTCATGTAACTAAAATCCACACATTCACATAAATAAATATGCATAAACAAAATAGTCTCATTCATACACATTTGTACCAAAATCTTCAAAGTGTCTCTTGTTCAAATTCACATACAATAGTAGTACTGTCCTAATACAATCCGAGTCCAAAATCCCAGTCTCATTTCTAGTCATGCCTTTTATAATTATTTGGTGACTATTTACATTCTCAAGATTTCGTCATAAGTAAAAATAAGTTTACAAAAAGAAACTCTTCACATTCCTATCCTCATTAATATTACAAACAAAAAAGATGAGACATGTGGAGCAGTTATGAAAATTGGGATCATCATGGGTTCTTCTGAATTTGCATCTGATCCCGATATTCCTTCCAGAGTGAATAATTTTCCATGATGTTCTTTAATTTATCTTACTGCATCTTTTCAATATCCAATTATCCTTCACAAACCTTGGTGGAAACCTCTTCTTTCAGTTCTTGTCTTGTGCGTTTAACGAAATCATGAGTCATAGTGATGAGCCTGACTGGTTTCAATAGATATTCTTCTAGGAATTCTTTATTTACTTCAATTAAATGTTCAATATTCAATATTCAATCTTCTATTCCCCCCATTCTCCTCCACCTCAACTATCCTGATTTTCGAAGTTGTTGCTTCATCAATGGGGGGCATTAGCTACATCTTGAATTATTCAAGGAGATCATATGAACTATTCCATAGTCGTTTGAATGCCTTAGATGTTGTCTTTTGGAAGAATTGGATATATTCTAATAGGGGATTCCAAGTATCGAAGAATACTCGATCTCTTATCCTTTCTTTTCTTGAATAACATGACAATACAGCTGAGGGAATTTTGTATATTCCTTTCCAATTGGCGATCCTATCAAGGGAATCATTTTCCTTTTGTTATTGATCCATGATTACAACTATTTGGTCTTCAAGTCTCAATTGGTCGTCCTGGTCATCCTGCATATAATTAAGAAGGAATACGCATTTTTTTTCTCAAATCTAAGCTTTTCTTTGAGGTATAATGCCTCTATCTTGATTGTTTCTAAGGCAAGAGTATTTTCCTTATTTTCTTCCAGGACTTCTTTAAGCTTTTCATTGTCTCATTCTAATCCCTTAATATGAAATATTTTCTATTCAAAAGACCATTTGGTTTCATATAGCTCAGTTTGCAAATGTGATATCTCCTTTTCATGTTCCCTCTTGATATGTTATGTTTCTTCACCAAGATTTACCTTCATAGATTCCAAGTCTTTCAAATGAGTGTCTTGTTACAATTGTGATTTTTGATTGAATTCAACATTCATTTCATTCTTCTAGGTTTGAAATGCTCTGTTGAGTTCTTCTGTCTTGAAATTATCAACAACCCTGGTGACTCTTTCAAATTATGAAGTCTTCTCATCCCTTACAACTTACACAGTTTTCTCAATTTCTTCCTTGTGCAGTTTGTCCTTTTGCTCAATATCTTTTAGGAATTCTGCATAGATGTTATCCTTTTGTGTTTACAGATCTATCTCCAGTTCGATGATTATGGTTAGGGATGCACTTAAGGCAATGGTAACCTCAAGGATGGATGGATCATTCAAACCAGAAAATGAATGGAGAGAAGAAGTTTCTTGTATTAAATTCTCTTCTGGGTCAGGCCCAACTTTCCATTCAACAACTCTTCCTAGAGATGACCTAGATTTAGCAGAATTTCCCCTTTTCCTTTTTTTTCTACTTTTTGTCAATGCTATTAGTTCTATCACTGTAATAATAGTCTCCAGAAACCACGACAACACCTTCAAAACTCATAATTTTTTAGGAAAAGGTGGTATTACTTGGGATGGCATTAAGGGAGGTGTATTCATGGGGTGAAATGTTCACTATGTCCAGATTAAGATTCGATGGGATGCTTGGGGTTTATCTTAATTCATTTTTCTTATACTTCTCCAATTGCTCGTCTACCTTTGTTTTATATTCTTCTTTAGTTGTTGCTCTTTCATTTTCTCTTCTCTAGGCCCTAGCTTCTTCAACGAGTCTTTTGGCCTCTTCTTCGACTGTTGCTCCAATTCCTCAACTTTCTTGATTTTCTCTTTCTCTTTGGTGATTAATTTATTTTGGTCCTCTTTCAAAAATATTAGAAACTGGTCCTAATAAACTTCTTCATTCATTCTTGTTTAGCATGGAGTTATTTCCTGGCCACATCATCAGGAAATTTCTGTAATACATCTTCATAAAACCAAACTCCTTTGAACCTGTCTTCATCAAAATCTACCACATGAATATTAAAATGATTCAGACCCATATATATAACATGACTCACTACTAGATCATGTGGCTCATTCCTTTTTTCACTTCCCAGGTATAAACATAAATCTTCCAGAGCCTCTACTTCTTTTCTAGCATTTTTTCCATTTAATACACTATAGTTTCCTACGTGGATAGGAAACAAAGGGCAAATGTTTTTACTATTGCTCATGAGAAAGGAAGTAACCCCTATTCTTATGGTATGATAGGCTATTTCTCTCATTAAAAGGAGATCTGGGACAAAGTATGAAAAAATATGAGGGGCTCATGTAGTGCCATATACTCTGACATAGGTATAATATTTTCCTATATACCAATCAACTATCCCTTCCATCCCAACTCTAGCTTCACTTGAAATTATATACCTTGGTAACTTAAAAATGATAGTGTAAAGAGAAGAGAGGAAATGATCACAAATATCATAGAAATACCTCTTGTAATTTATGTTCCAAATATTAGAGAAATACACATGGACAAGAGGTTGATCTAGATCCCAATTCCTTCCAAGGTTGGGAAATGGAATTGAGGAACAGATGGCATCAATTAAATAAACTGACATGTAGAAACTTGGATTTTTCATACCTAGTACATTTTTCACATTGAGACATATTTTGAAAGTCAATATCTCTTCCCATTTGAACAATTGTCCTATATTCATAATGGTATGGGCCATGGGTATCCAATATGTCTGAAAATGCATCCATTTTTATTCTCCATATAATAGGTTCAACATCACTATCAACATTTTTTATGGTGCCTTGAAATCTTGTGTGGGGATAAGCTTCTACCCTTACTTGAAAATGTTTTCTTCGTTTGTCCACCAGTTCTTCATTAACTTGGTTGGGCCTTTGTTATTTTGAGAAAATCCCTTTAGGAATGGATCATTGAGGGAGAAAATAGGGCCAGGAAGGTAATATCTTGTACTGACATATCCAGGCTGCAAAGATGTTATCAGTCGTCCAAATTTATTAAAAATTGTGGCAGTACTAGAATAAAACTACTTGACACACTAGTGGGATGATTCGTTGTAAGGGAATAATGCAGGATGTGAAACTACCAAGTGAATTCTACTCTTCTGTAGGTTTTGGTATACTTCGAGGTCTTCATCTTTAGGAGGAAAGTCTCTAGTATTGAAGATTATGTATATCTCATCATATATTAAGAAATTATATTCTCTAGTATGATGTCGTATTAGTCTCTAAAACCTATACCTGGCAAGCAAAATTTTCAAGAGCAAAAGGCACCAAATTCCTGGATCTCCAGGTTGTTTGACTCACCATAGCTTGTTATTTATATCATGCATTTAACAGATTGATCATCAATTATCTGAATAACAAAAGATAATTCAATAACACAATTAAAAATAATAGGAAACCTATGATTGTAATGAAAACAATGTTTCCATGGCGTTACAAAGTTTATTAATAAAAAAAGGAGCAACTACTTAACATATGACAAACATATATGATCTCAATGAAGGTTTTAGGGTCATAATATAGGCATTTAACTACGATAAATAACAAATTGAATGATCTTTGTACTATGACTAGTTCAAAACCAGAGTGTCATTGCACCATTAATGTGATTTGAAATCCCATATTTCCCAAATCCGTGTATCAGAGTGAAAAGGAGAAAAAAATTGAAACTATGGTCTTCAGAGCCATTTCTTTCGGAAGAGAAACGTTGATAGAGTAATTTGCACTCCAATACCCAGATATCGAAGAATATTTCATTCCTGGATTTGATTTTCATGCCGAAATTTTTGGGGGCACAAACAGTTATATAAACCTTCAGAGTTGTTTCCGTCAGAATGGAAAATTTTACTATTGTATTCACACTCCGATGCAATAGCATCGAAGAATATTCCCTTTTTAATATCAATTTCTGTGTCGAAATATTAGGAGAGAAGATGGTTAATTATAAGTCTTTCGTA
The DNA here is from genome assembly GCA_009831015.1 of Picea engelmannii. Lineage (NCBI taxonomy): Eukaryota > Viridiplantae > Streptophyta > Pinopsida > Pinales > Pinaceae > Picea > Picea engelmannii. The sequence continues at coordinate 543,974 of ML781551.1, read as the reverse complement.
GTCATTTCTTTCAGAGTGAAACAAATCACCCTTTTATTCACACTTCGATGCAAAAGAATCAAAGAATATTCCTTTTTTTATATCGATTTCCATGATGAAAGTCAAAGTTTGAAACAGGTTAGGGGCATGTAGTCAGAGCTTATCGATCGGACTTCAATAAATTGGGGAATTTTCACTCCTCTGATGAGAAGGGTGTCGAATAATATTCCCTTCCTTGGGAAAAGTTCTATCTCGAGAAAAATGTACAATAAGTCCACAAATAAATATATGTTTTTCACATCATGGACCATTTGATGTAGACCAAGTCATAAAACTATCATTGTGTAAGCAGAACATCTCAACATCCATGTGATTATCCCTCCACCAGTGATCGATTGACATATTTATCAACAACGGAGTAAGTTGTAAACATGGGTCATTAGACTGTGTTCTTCGGAGTTGGAATTTGATCATGAGAAATATTACTCCAATACAGAATATAGTAAGAATGGGTGTTGATATTAATCCGGAAATACTTTGAGGTTGAGAAATAATTGGTAGGTGTATCATGGAAAGTGATAACTCGACTTCAAAATGCATATAGTAGTAAAAATATAAGACATTCAAACTGTATAAACAAAAGGAACATTTTCCCTATGCCAATACCTTTCCAATCACGTATTAATATAGTACCTTGCAAAAAATTTCAGAAAGAGGGAACCCAACTAAAATATCTCTTGAATAAGATATTTTAAGTGGGATTTTGTGGGGTGGTCACAACAGAGCCTCTTCCAGTTGGAGCTAGAGAATCTAGGGAGTTTTAGTTTCCTTCAGGTTGGACCCTGTAAATTAGGGGGTTGAAGCCTCCTTCTAGTTGGAGATGGAGAATCCTAGAAGTTGTAGCTTCCTATGAATGCAATATTGTTATTTTGTAAGAAAAATATTTCATGTTTTTCTTCCATTTGGATTTCCATGTAAATATGTTGTGCACTATGTATTTGTTCTTCTTCTCTTTACTACATATTGAGATGTATTTATTTGATTGAAAAGTTAAATTTTAAAAGGTGTTAAATTGTACTTGATACTGATTCACCCCCCCTCTTACTATCAACATGATTCATCTCAAATAAATTCCATGCCTTAGGCATGTTCGCACCAATACTTATTCCAAATCCAATCAATGACACTCCCATATCTCTGAGCCATTGCACAATTGTCCACAAGTCACTAAGGTGCACTCTACCTCATCCAATGTCCCATAAAAAAAGAGAGAAAAAACCACCCGATTCACTTGGTATGCATTCTTCCCATTAAGGTTGCCCGCTAACAATTCTTGGTCGACTTCATTGCTGACTCCATCTGTCTCTTATAATGAAACTTCCTTACTCCTCCTGCAAAGGTCCAAACTTTGGTACTTTTTTCACGATTTTCAAGTCATCGCATGACCCAGTGAATCTGGATAAGGCACCAAACATCAGGGTGCCTTATCCATCCTCTCAAACTTAGCACATCCAGACCTCACTGCTCACTTCACTACAATGACCTGTCCAATGCACCTCATCAATGATTTAGAAAACTTCCTTAAGCCACCTCCATGGTTTCATCCAAAGATGCTTAAGTCCACCACATGACTCATCCAAGGAGGTCACCCATGCTCTCTTTACATTATCCCAACCAAGGCATCCAAAACTATTAAAAAAAATCTTCGACAAATATAAACCACTTGAGTCACCCTCAATTCTATCGGTTTTCATCGCAAAAACATAATGCACTTGAACCACCAAGTCATCGAGCTTCCCTTCAAAGAACTCATTGAAACACTTAGGAAATTCAAGAACTTGAAACCAACCATACCTTTATAATGACATCCTTCATTGCAACCATGTTCTAATTCTATTGTATTGGATATTCACTTACCCAAGAAACCGACTCTCCATGTGAAATCCCCTCAATCACCATCTGCAACTCTACAAATATCATGACCTTCATTGTAATAGAAGGATGAGTCCATCTGTCTGCTCCAAAAATCCATATAAGTCCAAAAATTCACGTGTAATCAACCTAACTCATCTCTAATGCCTTTCCATATTCACACTTGATTGCTTTCACTCCAAGGAACCATGCATACACCACCCGACTATCGATTCATATGCTACTAACTTCCTTTTGTAAATATACAAAGATTCAACTCGTTTGAAGTCTACGATAAACCCACTCATACAATAACCCATATCAACTCAATGTTTATCCTCGGTGATGCATGAAACAAATATTTCATGATGGAAATGCTCCAAACAAACTTTCTACTATGAAGTTTCTCTATGTCACCCCAGGTTCTCCAAAGCACCTAAGTGATTTACCTTGCTACAACTTGGAATTTCTCCTCTTCATGATCACTTTTGTGATCACCCTTTATGTTCACTTTTGCAATCACTTCTATAGTTAGAGATGTGAAATACATGCAACAATCCTACATTCAACTGCCTTTCCCAAGTGCTCAGTTCACCCAATGAACTCTACGTATGGTCTCTCCAAGGTGTGCACAATATGCATGGAAATGAATTTTGTCACACATCAATCAACCAAGTCAACCTCTATGATTAACTCTGCAACAAGTTCTGCGATGAAATCTACAATGAGTTATGCGATCAACCACCCTATCCAATTGCTTTGTCTTACCACAAAATCTTCTCTCGGTCTACAAAAGGTGTGTGCCCAGATCCACCTTCCACGACACTGTCATGCAAACCTCTGTCGTAATTTTGATGCCAAGTATGCGATGAACCATTTTGTTGCACCAAATTTTTCACCAAGTCTACGAACATTCCCACTAAATTGACTTTGCAACAAACAACCTTCTCAACAAGTTCTCCCCACCAAAATTGTTTTGACTATAAGAGTGGTGAAGAGCACCAAAATTATTTGATACCATCTATCATTGAGATAGTGGTGAATATCTCCCCATCCCTTCTCCAAAATCTACAACTAATCCACTCTGATACCATCTATCGTCGACGTAGTGGTGAATATCTCCCCAACCCTTCTTCAAAATATGCAACGAATCCGCTAGGATACCATATATCACATCTCCACAGTGTGCCTAGTTGAATCTTGCAATAGTTTACCTCTTCAGAGCATGCGAAACCACAACATTTCTCACTTGGCTTCTTGGAAGCACCAAGGATACTTCGTCTAGACTACACCTCTTCACCTAGAGCATACCCATACTTTATTCTAGGCTACCAGTGAGTCACATACCTTCTCTAGTGCAACTCTTGTATACATAGACAATTGTTAATAGTTTAATGCTTATTCATATTTAAGCATACATCCATGAAAATGAGAATCCAAGAGAAAAAAATGAAATAGACAAGAGAAACATAGATATAGTGCAAGTGGCACAAACTATGCCTAATACCCAACTAATTATTTGTTATTGTGAAACAATTACAATATGATTACTACTGGCTCAGTTTACAACTTGGGTAGAGTCAAATGACTCATCTCACCTCACCAAGACACTCATACATAGATTCTTCACACCAAGAATATTTGTTACAAATGTCTCTACAACCTCCTGTGGTGCACCTCAAACATGCCCTCAGCCGTAGACTTGTTGTCTCTTCATTTTCACAAGCTACACATATTTCAGTTATGCCTCACACATGCCTCCAACAAACCTACATTTCAAGACTTCCCAAAAAACATCCCAAGAGAAGCTCACCCAAACCTATCCATTGAATCCACCTCAAGGAAGCACAAGTCCTCCTTAGCTCCTTGAGGGAGCTCGCCCTCTTCATTTGCCTCAGAACCACAAAGCTCTTATTTCTCTCCTTGTCTTCCAAACTCTTCCAATTTTCCTTCTTGGTTGTGTTCCCTCTCTTTTATAATGACTTCAAGGGTCACTTGTGCGAAAATTCATGTCTCTTGGGTGGGTCGCACCCCTTCATGAATCATTGCACTCAACTGAATATCACACCCCTTCCTGGACCTAGTTCTCCCTTCTATGACACGTTAATCATACCATGTGCACTAAAGTAGATTAAAACATCTTATATAAAATATAATCCAATTATTCAAAAAATTATTATCGTTCCACTAAATATATTAAATAACACTGGTGCATAACCATAATAGGTGCACCATGCTAGGTCTATAATTTTTAAACAACTTGAGGGTGCACCCAATACACTTAAAAACACTAGTGCATAAACCTACCACACACACCAAGGTAGGTTAACATGTTTTTAAAAATATTGATAATTTTTTTTTTTTTTTTGGTCAATGTGCACAATAAACATAACACCAATGCATAACCATGATAGGCACACCAAGTAAGGTTAAAATATTTTTTATAAATCAACCATTTTTTCAAAAATCATTCTATTATGTCTTATAGATTTAACTACATCGGTGTGTAACACTCCCATGCAGACCAATGTAGGTTTTAAAAAAATAAAAATAAAAATATAGATTGGGCACCTGATACAAATAAATTCACCAATGTATCGATATATTAGGCACATTGTGGTAGGATAAAATTAAAAAATAAATATACCAAACTATAATTCAATTTCAACTATCATTCATTGTTTCACACCAATAAAAGCATTGATGCTCACTAACTCCCTGTGACCACTTGATTGTGCAGTGCTATCAAATTGTGGCATTGCTTGATTGCTTTGCTTCCATGATGGGTATAGTTTTCCTTAACCCTTAAACTTGAAACACAACCACACACACACACACACACATATATATAGAAAGAGAGAGTATAATTGTAGAAAATTAGATACAAGAGACAATAAGATGAAATATGCAAAATATACCCTTGTATTATGAAAATCATAAGAGAGAAATAAATATTCACTTGCCTCTTAAGGTGGGGCAACCTTTCACTCAAAAAATCTCCAAATACAATGATACATGAAAAAACATTCCATAGCCTCCTATCATTTTAAATAGGTTATCAATAGAAAAACCCTAACTACTTCTGGTCTATTCACTAACGGGTACCAACTACCTAATGGGCCTTATAAAGTGGACCATTTTACATTAAATAACTATCCCCTACTATCTAATGGGAATTTTTCAAAGAGGATGGTAGCAAACATCAGTTAACTAACTCCTAGATAGCCTAAAGCAGGGAGGTTAGGGTATGACCTTAACACGCCCTCTCCCTTCAAAAACAATGTTTTCATTGAGGTTGAATATGAGGAAATTGTTGCAGAATCATGGACCAGGATGGTTGGTTCCCATGTGGCATATTTAGATTGCATATATTTCCACTAGATTAGTACTTTAGAGACCATGTGTTGGAGAAATTGATGCTCTCTAGTATCGAATATTACTTCTAGATGGAGCCAAATGGAGTCTTGTAATAAACTTCTAGTAAGTTGTTTTGCACCTTGCACTCCAATCCCACGACCTTATTTAGAAAAGACACCTAAAATATTTGATCAATATTGGAGTTGGATAGAAGAACCAACTTGTGCGCCATTTGTCCAATGTGCTAGATGAACTCATAGTGTCCATAGACCTTTGGTGCTAATTTATGAGGTGTTTTTTCTTTGAATGATGTTTGTTTATAGGGTTGAAGGTAAAGAAACACACGATCCCTTGTTTGAATAGAATATTAAGAGGGATTATGGTTTTCTTGTTGCTTCATTATATTTTTAGCCATAACCAAATTGTCCTTAAGTGTGCAGAGGATGGGTTCTCTGATGTGAAGTGTGTTATCCATTACCTACACCTTAGACATTCTTTGTAAATAGGGAGCCACTAAGAAGGGTTTTGGGCCATAGAAAACTTCATATGGGGTCATTTTGGTAGCTCCATGATAAGAGGTATTGTACCACCATTCTGCAAGAGGAAGACATTATTCCCATTGGAGTGGTTTTTAGAAGAAGAGCATTGCAAATAAATTTTAAGCACTTGTTGACCACTTCTATTTGACCATCTATTTGGGGATGACATGTAGTTCTCATGTTCAACTAGGTACCCTAAAGTTAAAAAAACTCCTACCAAAATTTGTTAGTGAAGGTAGGGTCTTGATCTAAGACAATGAAAGTGGGAATGCCATGTAAATTAAAAATATAATCCATGAAGACTTGGGAAACTGAAGGGGGTTAAATGGATGTGATAAGGTATAAAAATTAGCACATTTGGAAAGATAGTCAACCACCACAATGATCATTGATTTGTTACCTGCTCTTGGGAGTCTCACCACAAAATCTATAAAGATGTCAATACCTATAGGTGTTGGAATTGGTAGTGGTAGCAATGCCCCTAACATCTTCATTGTCTTCCCCTTATTTCTTTTTCAAGTGTCACATGTTGCTACAAAATACTAGATGTCTATTTTCATGCATTCCCAAAAGAATGAATGTTTATTTCTTTCATAGGTTTTATAAAAGCTAGAGTGACCTATTCTAGGTGATGAATGCAACTCCTCTAAGACCTTTTGTCTTAAGGTGGAATTATTCACCATAACAATGTGTCCTGTATACCTCAATGAAAATTCTTGCCATGTATACCCTTTAACAAGGTTGGGATATTCCTTAATCCTTTGGATAAGTTGAATGATAGTGTCATTTTCCAACCATTCTCAACAGGATTCCTCCAACCAACCTAGAATGGATAAATATAAGGAAAATAAGGATTCATCCTCCTCAAATTACTTAGATAAGTCATCAATCACCGCATTTTCTTTACCCTTCTTATAGATAATCCCATAATCACGCCCCAACATCTTGGTGACCCACTTATGTTGTTCTAATGATGATAACCTTAGTTCTAGAAAATACTTTAGACTATGATGGTCAGTCTTGATCTATAAATATCACTCTATGAGATATGTACATCATGTCTCCACTGCATGAATGATAACCATCATCTCTTTTTCATATCTGGATTTACCCAAATTGCGATCACACAAAATCTTACTAGTGAATGCCAAGGGGAAATATTCTTGCATCAAAACCACACCATCAAAACCACACCAAAACCTATATCTGAGGGATCACATTCTAATATAAAAGTCTTGGTAAAAAATGTAACTACTAATACTGGAGTAATGCAAGTGGTATCCTTTAAATTTATGAATGCTTTCTCGATTGAATTACCCAATAAAAAGGCATTCCCTTTTAGCATTGATGTTAAGGGAACAAATTTTTTCCCATATTTTTCTACAAACTTGTTGTAGTAGCTAGTAAGTCCTAAGTGACCATGTAGGCTCTTCAATGTCTTAGTCTAGGGCCACTCTTGCATAGTTGCAACTTCCTTGGGATCTACATTCCATCTTGATTGACAATGTAACCCAAGTATTTAACCTATGAAGCCCTAAAAGAACATTTGAAGCATTTTAGGAATAGTTGGTGGTCCCTCGAGAGTTGCAAGGATATAATGACATGCTCTATGTGGGAATCCTAGGATTTGATTTAGATTAAGATATCATCAAATAATGTCGGCACAAAACTACATCAAAATGGTTGATTTTTATTTTTTTTCATGAGTCTTTGGAATGTGGATGGAGCATTGCAAAGGCTAAAGGGAATCACCAAAAATTCATAATGACCCTCATGTGTGTGGAAGGTTGTATTTGGGGTGTCTTCCTCTTTCATATTTATTTGGTGTTAGTTGGAACATGGGTAAAGTTTGGTGAAAAACTCGGCTCCATGAAGTTCATCCAAGAGATCATTAATAACTAGGATGAGGAATTTGTCTTTGATGGTTAACATATTGAGAACCCTAAAATAAGGACACATGCATCGATTACCTTCCTTATTTAATACCATGACCGTTATTGATGAGTAGGGACTAGTATTGGAATGTATGGATCCAACCTTTAATAGTTCCTGAATAATGTTTTTGATTTCATTCCCCTATGCAAATAGGTTCCTCTAAGGATGCACATTGGTTGGTAGGATACCAAGAATCAGTGGAATACCGTGGTCATGATCCCATCATGAAGTTGGTAAACCATAGGAAACTTCAAATACTTGTTGATGTTTAGAGAGGACCAACTGCAAATAAGGGTGAATCTTGTGCGGTGGGGAGTCCACAACTTGTATGACATTGAATTGTGAAATCATGCCTGATTAGTCTTTCTTCAATAACTTCTGCATGTGAGGAGTGGTGATCATTTCAAGGGAACTATATGTAACCTCATTGAGGTTATGTTTGTTCCCTTCCTTAGTGAATCTTATGTATAAATCCTTGAAATCCATGGTGACAAGTCCCAAAGTGTGTATCCAATCTACCCCAAGAGCTACATTGCAACCACCCATTTCAATAGCAAACTTGTGGGTTTTGAGATGATGCTCACCCATTTGAATTTTCACATTTTTGCATCGACCACCACATTTCGTTGTACCATTGTTGGAAATAATAATTTGACAATTAGGTACAGGATGGGCAAAACAATTGGTGTCCTCAACCAATCTCCTATGAATAAAATTGTGGGTGCTACCACTATTAATCAGTACAATCAATTTGTGGTGCCCAATATAACCAATCAACTTCAATGTTTGGGGTGTTAAGAAACTGGATAAGGAATTGAGAGAAATTTATGGTTCCTTGCAAGGATCTTGAAATTTTTTTTCCTCATCCATGGGAAGGGTGACATCGTCCAAATATGGTTTAGGAGTGTCTTCAACAAATATGTCTTTGGAGTGTTCTTGTGGGAATAAATCCATTTAAAATAATTTATATTATTTACATTTGTACCCTTTAAAATATCGCTCATCACACTTATAATAAAGGTGGAGGCATTAGCATTTTTCCATCTCTTCATGAGGTAACTTGTGGGTTCTCATTGGTTGAGGACTCGGGGATAGTCACCGCAGGGGGCTAGCACAAGTAGTGAATAAATGTTGTTTGGTTTGGGATTTGATGAGGATCTAAACTTATTTAGCTCATTCACAAGCTTCTGACCATGATTTTGGGTGTTTCATCGTGACATGTGCTCTAATTACCTTCATAATACCATTAATGAAACATTCTTTGAAAAATGAATCGGATAGGCCCTATAAGTGGATTGTTGATTTCTCAAAGGTGGAAATATCGTACAAAATTGTTCCTATTTAGCGAAATTTTGTTAGTCATCCCAAATAGTGAATGTCACATTCAAAATGAGCATAAATGGCCTACACAAATTGGGTCTAAGAAATGTAGCCTCCATAAGATTTCTTATACCATTCCCACCACTTCCAACGTTCTAAATCAAAATATATTACCCCCACTTTGAGTTTTTCTGTGTCATTAGTAATGCCATGTTGAGAGAAATAATGTTCCATTGTGTTAACCCACCTCGAAGGATCAAAACCATAAAATGTGTTCATGTCACCCTTTGGAAAGAGATGCCACAAATTGTAATCCTGAAAGTGTGAGTGAGGATTATTTGGAAAGAGCATGTAAGTGGCTTAAACTTTGTTTGGGATTCGTCTTTGGTTGGTGTTGAGTTTCGTATTTGACACATTCTTGTATACCTTTCTACCTCATTGTTCCATCATTCCACCATTCCTATCATCGTAATATTCCTCATTTCACCATTGAAGCATCCCAAAGTCACCCCTTGTCAATATTATGTGAAATTTGTTATTTCTAATGAATTTATGAATTGGATGATGTGTTTTTATGAATTACTGCACCACAATTCAGTTCCGGTACCCGACCTCATAGTTTAGCATACATGCATATCTTGAGAGAAGAATCCAAGACATGGGATTTGTCACTAAGAACCTCAATATGGTTTTATGCTCTTCAATTCATACCTAGGTCGAAGGTAGCCATCTCTAGTGTGTGGTCAAAAACCTGGTCAAATTTAGCAGTAGTTTTGAGGCAACGATCTTCAGAGATGATTTATGAATTGATAAAGGAGAATCTCAAAAATTGGAGACATGAGTTTTGTGCAAAACAATCCCATTTAGGTGACACGCGAGCACATTTCTCAAAAAATGAAAGATATGGGAGATATGGGCAATTTTCTAAAACAAATTTTCCCAAATCTATTGTTGGGGCTGGTTTGAGGATCCGTAGGTTTTGGATATCCATGATCCCATTTGTAATATATAAATATCAGTCCTGAGAACCTTTAGAACAACATTGGAAATGATATCAAATTGTTTTACACATGTATTGTTGATCATAGATTAATACAAATCTGGTTACTCTCCATTACATGTGTTGAGTGTTTTAGTTATCTAAGTTTAGTTTTATAGTTTTTCTCCAGCAACGTTCATTGAGCCATGAGGGATCCCTAAGTGAGGAGTGCATTGCTTCTATTGTAGTTAGTGTTATTTCAATTTATCAACGATGTGATTAATTTATGTTCTTTCAATTCTTTTATTTCATTTGTGATTTTTGTTTACAACACATAGGAATAATAATACGCATAAATTGTTGATTGAATAAAGATTGTTTTACTTCAGTTACAAAAACCTTTATTAAGAAAAATGATTGAAAAGTTGTAATTGTCTTGCAGCTAAAAATCTAGTAGGTTAATGATTTCAAGTGTTTAGAATTATTCCTTTGATTTTTCATTAAATATGTTTCTTTAAATTTACATTTACTCTATTTTATGTAGCTAAGAAACAACTTTGTTTCTACAACTAAATGTTAACAATTTTTATTTTTCATAGTAATCATTTAGAGATAGATTAGAAGCTAATACATGCACATGTTTTTCATGTACTTCGTCAGTTTACGAACCCTGGGTTGATGATTTAATGTAGTAGAGTTCACCTAATTGAACTGATTGACATTTTTGGCGTTGTTTCTAGGGAAGTGAAAAAAGTTATTATTATTTTTATTTTTTACCATTTAAATGCATATATGAATGAATGAAAGTGAAGAGATATGGTAAGACAAGAGGTACGAACCTGCACATTCACTATAAGTACATTTTTAATGAGTCTCTCTTCAACCATTTAAATCATGTTAAGTAGAATGCATGAATAGTTGTAGATATCCTAGAGGTAGATTCACTAGCAGTAGGAGTACACCAACCACCAATTCATGGAAAGACTAACTCATGTCAAATGATGACCTGGTGATAGTAGGGTCTTAGTAGCATGATGTATTCAAGATATAGTGTGTTTCATTTTTTTGTAGATTTCATTCAAAAAATAGAAAAAATTCAATTATTTTTTAGTGTAGTAAGGGTCCCCATACTCTAATCCATTTGTGATTAGGATCTCCTAACCAACCAAAAGAAATTAAATATTCTTAATAATTTATCAATTAAAGAAGGAAATGTTACTCCAAGAAATCCCTCAAGTCCTAACAATAGTAGGAACCATATATGCATCTCAAGATGAGCAAATCCTGACAACATTTAGGAACATGCCCACACTTCGGGAAGTTATAGAAGACCAAAAATTCCATGAGAAACATCAAGAAGAATACCTAGAAGAGATCAAATACCCATGGAAAACATTTTATGGAGAGCAACCATTAGAACCTGAGATAGAGGAATTTCTACCATGCCTATCATTAGATCATTTATGCATTCAAGAGACTAATCAACAAATAGTAGAAGATTTGCATGTCATGACAAAGGAGAACATACAAAGTGGTGCTAATGAACAAGTGAACCAAGGGAATCATAACTACATTGAATTATGGTTCCCGACAACTATTAGTTCACAACATTCTTTCACTCTTCAACAATTCTTGATATCGTATCAATTAAAGTAGTTGGTTCCTCATATTTTGGTATCTAACGAAGCATATCTTTCAAACTTGAATATGATTTTATTTGTAATATGCACATAGATCCATTTTAAATACTCCTACACTTGGGAAAATAATTTTTTTTTTCAATTACAATAGGATAGTGTAATAAATAAATAAATAAAATAGTAAAGAGAAAACTTATTCCAGTTGTGAAAACTAGTTTACTGGCACAATTGAACATGAGTTTTGCTTGGAAACTAGGCAACCGGTGGGGAAAATTCTCAATAAGTTTTGCATGTTAGTTTAATATTGGATCTTCAAATAATTTTTTTTCTATGCTCATACTGGATGATGTGGGATTCCTTAAGGACTTCCTTCTAGTAGGTCTTGTCCCATCGATTTCAACACTCTATCTATGATCAAGATCATAGATTTTATAGTGCCTTGGAGCTTGCATACATCAATGACAGGTTTCCTTGCTGACAATAGTGGGGCTACATTAATGTCTTCTGACTTTCATATTCTATAGGTGAATTGGCTTCAACACCTCTATTTGTACCTATCGAAATGCACTAAGGTACCTTGACACTCATTGTCATAAATGGTGAGTGATCTCGCATTGGTTAATGGCATACATTAATGGTTTGTAATTCAATGATTTCTTTCCATGCTCTATGCCAGCACATCCATTCACATGGAAAGGATTGTACCATGGATTGGGGTTACATATGAATATTATGAGATATACCAGACAACAATTGCAGCCTATTTCTATTCTGGCAGTAATTTCAATTAAAAATCAGCTCTAGAACTTTAGTTTCAAAAACACATCTTGTTACAGATCCTGTAACAAGTACCAACAACAAGAAGCCATCAGGTCAACCATCTAGACATCCAACATGTACATTTGCAACAACTTTTGATTATCAATTCATACATAAATCGATACAAGTAAAGTGAGGTAAATAAGTTTTTCAATTTGATTTGTTTTATCAAACATGGGGAGACTTAGGAAACTAGATTGAAGAGATGGAAACCAGATTGGGGTATTAGGTCATATACCTTTCTAGGAAGAGGAAGATTTATTTTATTGAAGGACATAATTTTTTTTGTAGTGTGAGTGTTGTGCTTATGCTACTTGGATCACTTTTTTGAACTAGTGAAATGATGATTAGTGAAGCCTTTGTGATTTTTTGTATGAGAAACATAGGGTTGGATTAAAGGATATGCTTGAGGCTTGACTTGTATTACATGTTAAGGAAGATTCAATTTCCTTAAATAATCTTTAATTTCTGATAATTCTCTAAGAATTCACTCTTCAAGTTGTTGCATGTAGGGAATGTGTTTATCTCATGTCCTACGTACAATACTAGGTTCTTTGTTAGCTTAGATAGGCGGGGAAGGTAAATTTGTATGATAATATTGGCTTGGAGAAAAAATTTGAGTAGTACTGGGAGAAATTGATGTGAATCCTCCATGTTTTATATGGTTCACATAGTAGGAAAGAGGAAGGTTCCCTATGTTGTAATGTTTGGTAGGAATTGTTGTATGAGTACTTGAATAGTTATTGGGTGGCATATTCATATTATTATTTTGAGCAATATTGATTAATATAGATATGTTTTGAGTATATAAGTGGTTGAACCCAAGATGCAAGGAGCCAGAGAAAAGGGAGCAATAGGAAGGACAAGAAGAGGACTCCATAGTTCAATAAAGGAGCAAGGAGGGAGGATACACGAAACATCCTTTTTTGAATAGAGGGAAGGGTTAATTTGAACTCCCCATTTTAGTCACAAACATGTGTTGTAGAGGTTAGAGTGAGGCACCATTCTACCATGGTGAAAAAGGAGAAAGTGGAGTTTTTCGATTGAATTAGGTTAAAATCAAGAAATCCACAAAGAAGGAAGAAAAATATAAGACGGAAGGACACTATATCATTTAAAGTTTTATCCTTAATTAGTTATATAGGGTTTTAGGTTAATTCAGGTACTTAATTGGGTTTCATAGAAAATAGATGGTAATACAAAATTAGAAAAAGAAACCCAACCACCCTATTGTTAATTTAGCTACCTCCTTTGATGAGGTAATCAACCTAAGTCTTGGAAATGAATGAGAGAAGAAATGTAAATAAATCACTCAGAAGAACATTGTTGTAGGTGTCAATGCTACTTGAGTTGAATATGAGAGTTGTGATAAACCTCCAAGAGAGTTTTCCACCTTCCAAATGAACCTACATATTCAACTCGATCATCTTTCAAAAAATACTTGTATCTGATATTCAATACAATGCAATATATAACACTAGATCTACCACACAAAACAATTTAGCAATGAAGTACAAAATGGTGACATAAAGTTCCTTTAGAAGGGTTGATACCTCCCTTTTCCTAGTTATGTTGGAATCTCCTTTTAGGCAGTAGGGTTGAAACATTGAAGATGTTGGAGGGGACTAAACCAATGGAGACACCTTATGACCAAAACAACAAGCCTTAAAATTTGGAGCCAAGATAACAACACGATTTATCTATAGAGGTTTTGATATGATAGGTGCAAGCATCCAAAAAGCATGGAAGAGGAATTAAGAAGCTAGATAATCATTTCAAACCAATTTGGGTGTGTGCCTATAAATCTCTGACTAATACATGCCGGGTGGCCAAATAAATCTTTGACTACAAAATGCACCAAGTTGATGTGGGCAAGCCTATACTCAAGGGAGAATTCGGACATGATCATTTAACCATGATCCTTCGAGGGAAATCTTGAGGAAGGATTCGATTGAATAATCGACTTGGTCGATGGACAAATGGATCTGGTCGACTCCAACCCCCAAGGGATTGTCTTCTTCTGGAGAAGTGTGGGACTTTGATATTGAGGCGAATATGTGCTCTTCTTCATGTTGAATATGTATTCATTCTATGACGACCCAATATTCAAAAGTTCCATCATGATCCTTATTGAGTGTGTGGAGGACGCACATGGACGTGATCGACCATTCTGCGCTTGTGCTCGGGTCTCCTTCATTGGAAGGAGAAGCATATGCTGCGTTGGAAATTTTTCTTAGAATTAAAATCTGAAAGTAGATAGAAGCGCTATACCTAATCGATCGACAAAGATATGCAAAAACCCTTTTGATGGTCGATATATTTGTTGATACAGTTGATGTCGAGCGACAGTTGACCGACTCAGTGTTATCTTCGTCGATGGACTGCTAGTGTAGTCGATGTCGAGTGAGAAGAAAACTGATTGAGTTCCATAATGGTCGAGGGAGCCAACTAACATTCAAAACAAAGGTCGAATGATCTACTTATTGTAATGATACGAGAAAAAAGATAGCATGAAATAGTTATGGTTCAACTTGCAGTAGTCATGGTTCATCTGACCATAAAATAAAAAGTCAAATATGATTTCCAAAACCAACCATAGATGTTTTTCACATTTTATTGTGGCATGCGACATGCAAAAGAGCTGGTAATTAAGTCTTGTAAAAGGATAAACTATATAAAGTTTGGTTGTTTTGTAAAAAATATTACATAAAAGGAATGTATTATTGTTATTGTAAGATTTGCCTCACCCCATGCAATCTTTCACAGAGGGTTTTTTTCCATTTCTCTATGCAGACTTGAAGCCCCTTTTTAGCAAATCCCGGAGCTAAAAAAATAATTTTTCCACATATACACACCTTGTCTATATTACATAATGCGTATACGCAGGGTGCACCGCTACAACCTGCGTACATCGAGAAATGTGACCAAAATGGAGAGTATCTCCCCTACCATCACGATCGATATCTCTCGTACCCCTGGCAAGATTGAAAGTGTACACATCGGTGTGGATTGTTCGCCAGAAGAAATCCTAATCTACACTGAACTCTTCAAGGAATTTTGAGATGTATTCGCTTGGTCATATGAAGAGATTCCAAGAATCGACCCTCGAATTGTCGAACATGAGATAAAAACTTACCTAGATGCTAAGCATGTTCGACAACGTCTTAGATCTATCAATCCCCAGAAGGCCCCTGCTATTAAGGTAGAGGTAGAGAAACTGCTTAATGATGGCTTCATCTACCCGGTTCCCTTGACTAAATGGGTATCCAATCCAGTTCCTATGAATAAGAAGTAAGGAACCATCCCTATATGCATGGATTTACATGACCTAAACAAGGCTTGTCCTAAAGACAACTTCCCAAAACCTTTCATCGATCAGATCCTCGACTAGTGTGCGGGAAGTGAAGTTTTTTCTTTCATGGATGGATTTTTAGAGTATAACCAAATTCAAATTAAACCCAAGGATCAACATAAGACAGAATTTATTTGTCCTTGGGGTACTTTCGCATACCGGAATATGCCTTCCGACCTTAAAAATGTCGGAGAAACCTTCCAACATGTCATGACCTTCACATTCCATGATATTAAGCATATAGTCGAAGCTTATCTTGATGATCTCGTTGCTCACTCTTGTAAGAGAGTGGATCGCCCTAAGCACCTTCGGCTAGTTTTTGAAAGATGTCGTCATTATCGCATCCGATTGAACCCTCATAAATGCATCTTTTGCGTTAGGTCTAGACGTCTTCTAGGATTTTTAGTCTCTAATACTGAGATCATGGTAGATCTGTTAAAGGTTGAGGCAATAATTCGATTTCCTCCCCCACGCACTATTCGACAAATTCAAGGTTTATAGGGGAAAGCTAACTATTTACGTCAGTTTATAGTGAACTATCCCAATATTACTAAGGGTTTCATGCATCTTTTGAAGAAGGACACCCATTTTATCTGGGATGAGCGAGCCCAGGAATGCTTCTATGCTTTGAAGAAAGACTTGGTATCGACGCCTCTATTGAAGTCTCCTGACTATAGTAGAGATTACTTTCTTTATGTCACCGCATCCGAAGAGACGATTGGTATGGTATTGGTTTAGGAGGATGATGAGCTCCATGAGCACGTCATATACTATCTTAGTCGCAACTTAGTCAACCCTGAGCTCAAATATTCTCACGTTGAAAAACTAGCTTTGGCTTCCGTTCACACAGTCCAACGATTATGGCATTATATATTGCTTTGAAAAACTACTATGGTTGTCGATTTCAATCCATTTAAATACGTCCTTACCAGGCATATAATAGGGGGGACGTACAATAAATGGATTGTCATTTTACAAGAATTCGATCTCGATTTCGCTTCTGTGAAATCCAATAAATCACTAGTCTTTACAAAGTTAATATCCGACTTCCCACGATTGGACGAGGATGTTATTCATGTTGATTCTTTTGTGGATAAACAATTTTTCCTTGTCTCATCGTCCGACCCCTGGTATGGAGACATTGTTCTCTATCTTCAAACTTTGAAGTTCCCTCAGCATCTCTCACGAGATGACCAACAACGTATAAGATACCAAGCTAAAAATTACCTTATCGTCCATGACACTTTGTATTGTCAAGGAATAGACAATATCTTGCATCGTTGTTTAACTCACGAAGAAGCCGAGTCAGTTCTAAACAATTGCCACAGTGACGCTTGTGGTGGTCATCTATCTAGGATTGCGATAACCCAGAGAATTTTGTGAGCCAGTTATTTTTGGTTGTCTATCTTTAAAGATTGCATTAAAGCGGTCAATAAGTGTCACCCCTGCCAGGTGTTCACTCAGAAAATGTGTTTGCATCCATCCCCTCTCCATCTTCAGCTGGGGGGAAGCATCACATTATCGTGGTCGTAGACTACTTTACTAAGTGGGTCGAGGCCATGCCTACAGTTAAATCCGATGGGAATATTGTCACCCTATTCGTATTCAATCAAATTATCACCAAGTTTGACATCCCAAGTGAGATTTTCACTGATCATGGCAGTCACTTTCAGAATGAAATGATGGAAGCGAAACCATCCAAACTTGTGTTTAAGCATGGTCATTCTTCCCCTTACTACCTATTGAGTACATTTTTATGCTTCCTTTTTGCTCTATAAACCACACTTTTGCCTCTATATCCATCCATTTTGCCTTCATTTCATTCCATATTTTCCATGAAACAACTTATGCAAGGTATATTTATCATTCTTTAGCTTAAGAATTG
>ML781551.1:465671-518143 GCA_009831015.1 Picea engelmannii | reverse complement strand
CTTTTTAATGCTTTAAATTTGAGAATTCTTCCTAAGCTAAGAAATGATAAATATCCTATCTTTCCTTTCCCCTACATCATCTTTTCATCACTCCATTTTCATCCTCAAAAGCATTAAAAATGGTACTTAAAAGAACCACTTTTTGGTTTCCAAAGGAGTTATAAGGAGGGATCGGGTTTCAAATACAAAACACATTGTTTGTTTTGAGCTATCAAATGCTCTGTTTCTGAAGACATAAGTTGCATACACAGACTAAAGTATTGTTGCATAGATTAAAGGTGGTTTGAATTTAAAAAGGGGTCATAAGAAGAAGGGTCCATGCTTGATGAAGAAGTTGGAAACAAATTAGGGAGTTATAAGTCAAGTAAACATTTAAAAAAAAAGGAAAAAAAACCATTTCTTATAATGATTGCAATGAGGAGAAGAGTACAAAGGTACGAATATAGCAGCACCTTCAACTATGATCGCTGTACAATCCATTTTTAAAATAAAGACCCTTGTTTAAAGTCTCCTCCAACGTTTTTTTCTCCATAAAAGCAAAACGACTCAAATGATTTTCATATTTGTTGTGTCTCACCAAACGATTTTTCATATTGCACGTTGTGTCTCACTTGCACACTCCCAGACTCGAACCGCCGACGCACCTCTGCATACACTTACCTCCATTTCAAAATTGCATGCTCTGTTTCACCACGCCAAGCCATCCCAAATCCCTACGCTCTAGCACATTGTTCCTCCTACGCATCCCAAATCCCTATGCTCTAGCACGTTGTCCCTCCTACGCATTCCTATTCCAAAATTCTCTAATAAAAAAGCGAATTGTATGTTGACAATTTCACTGTCAACATACAACATTTTCGTTCTGTGGAAGAAAACGCAGGGGGTTGAAGGAGATACGTGGTGAAGCAAAGGCAGAGAACGTATCCAAATAGGAGTCAGCCACTGAAGGTAAGCCCGAACTCAAATAATTAAACAACCAAGTGTAAATTCAACGTCCTGTGATACATTTTTAAAACAAGACAGTTCATTTTTAGCAGAGGCCGACTGAAAGAGGGGAAATTGAGCTAGAATTCAACAAGAAGCCTGAGAATTTTTCGAAATTACCAGGTATGCCCTTGTATAAAAAAATTTATGAATAGAGAACAACTTAGGAATTAAAATAAAAAATAAAAAATAAGAGATTTCCTTTGCTTATTGAACATAAAATCTTCTTGAAGACCATACACAGAATTAAATCCAGTCAGAGTCTGAAAGTTTAAGAAATTTTGGTCAAAAGAATTGCAGGGTTGAAGCTTTTAGACCTCCTTTCTATAAACAATGGAAATATTTTAGGTCTTGCTCTTAAAACTTGGAAGTATGGTATCTAGATATGAACTAGGGAAGCTTGTTACATCAGAAATACACAGGGATTGTATACAAATTTTGGAGCAAAAACAGTGGATAGGTTTCTTTGAAAAATTTGATGGATCTTGTGAAGGAGTTGCCTTAGAATTTTCTCACTCATTTGATGGGGAAAGAGCTATTGTTGGAAACCTTACCATTAGGATCTCTGAAGATAGCATTGCACATGTCACTGGACTTCCTCAAATAGGAGAGAGATATTTCAAAACCAAGCATTTCAAAGATAAATCATGGGCGCCTTTTATTTCCATGTCAAGGGTAGCAGTAGTAAATTGGAAGAAGGGAATTCCAAGGAGTTGGTTGATTCATCCTTGGGATGAATTAGCATACCTCATACAAAAATTTATAACTTGTGAGGGAAGGTTTAGAATCATCTACCTATATCATATTAAACTGCTACAACACTTAAAAGGTGATTGTGAAATCAATATGCCTTATTTTCTCTTACAAAGCCTTTCTAAAATGGCTAAGGCTGTCCAGAAACAAGGAAGGAACACAAAAAATAGTTTATATCACTGTGGTTTTATTAAAATGATCATTATATATGAACTATAGAAGCAAAATTTGACTTGGCAACAGTTTGTCATTGAAAATGGTTTTGAAACAATAAAGGAGGAAGAAGAAGAGGAACAAATTTTAGTTGTGACTGATGATGAGGAAGAAGTACAGCACCCCAAGGAAACAAGCTCAAAACCGCCTATGGGGAAGAGAAGAACAAGAAGTATGGTGATAAAAGAGAAATAACTTGAGGAAAAAGACAAGATTTTTACCACATATGAAAGGAAATCAAGAAAACTCCAACAAGTTCAAAAGGGCCAAATACAAGAAAATGATGATGAAGCACAGTATGCACATTCAGACTCTAGTGGCACAATCATTGGGAAACGATGGTTTTGAAGAACAGGAAACATCCACATATGAACAAATGAGAGAAGATGTGGAACAATTAATCAGGGACATGAAAGAATAACCTCAAATGGAAGAAGTGGTTGGTACATCCACATCTGAACTTGATAGGAAAAATAAGAAAATAAGGAAAATGAAGAGAAAAATCAAAGAAATTGAAGTCTTAGAAAGATACATAAAAATAGAGAATGAAATGCTAAGAAATAAAAGCCACAAAACACAGGAGGATAATGAAACTTTGAAGAAGAAGAACAAGAATCTTCAAAAACAGAACAAGTTAATCTCCAAATAAGCCTATAAGTGGTTCCAACAGAAAAAGGCATATAAAGAAAAATATCAAAGAATGAAAGCACTTCATACAGCTCAGGTGAATGTGGAAACATTATTGCAGGCAACAGAGGTGGTATAATATCAGTGACAGAGGTTCAGGGACATTTTTGTGCATGAGGACATGCAAGGACTTCCTCTTGGGGGAGATGTTGAGTACATTTTTATGCTTCCTTTTTGCTCTATAAACCACACTTTTGCCTCTATATCCATCCATTTTGCCTTCATTTCATTCCATATTTTCCATGAAACATCTTATGCAAGGTATATTTATCATTCTTTAGCTTAAGAATTGAGTTTTCTAAATTTTGGCATTAAAATTGAAAATTTATCAGAAATTACAGGATTTGACTAAATCCCGTAATAGCTCCGAGGTTCATGTACTTGCGGGACACCTGGGTGAAATGTAATACTTGGGTCATGTTCCTTGATGTACAAGGATGGATAATGAGCTATCATCTTCGAGATCTGAGCCTTCTAGATGTCCAGTCAATGCTGGTCAAACAGGGCCACTTCAGCAGAAAATACCCTGTTTTAGCCTTAAATCATGGACAATTTTGGATTTTCGTGGGATTTGGCCATATATTGTGGATCTGAAGTAGGCATTCAACCCTCCTAGGATATATTATGGATATGATCATTATATTTAGGAGACTTATTAGCATTTTTAGTTTTTAAACTCTTGTATAAATACTCTTAAGCATAGACTAGTATGACAACCTTGATGTGAATGAAGAAACTTTGGAATTTGCACTCTTGAGATCAGTTATGTGTTCTGATTCTGTTAATGCCTATGATATGATGATTTGAATGCTGTTGGAGCTCTTTCTTAGCTGAGACAACTCAAATGTACCGATGAAGCATTGGAGGGCCCGCTTTGCCAAACTAGTACACTCTTTCTTCATGTTCTTTTCAAGTAATCTTTGATAAATGTTTTAGATCAGATCTTGCTGTAGATGAGTTTTATTCATATCTTGTTGTAGTTATATGAATTCCATAGCTAAGTCATATGCTTAATGTTTCAAAGCCTTACTCATATTGTGAATGATTTCTTGAATAAGAATTCAATGTGTAGTTTGCCTTCAAGCATTAAGATAGTCATGAATACTTTTTGAGTTATTTACGCTTCTAGTACTTTTGATTTAATTTGATGATAGTTGATAATGAATGAATGAAATAAGACAATGAATGCATCTCTTGACTAAGAGTTTTGTTCTTCTAGCATTTGATAAATCTTAGAACTAGTTCGAACATCTCTTGAATGCTTACTATTGATACTCTTTAGAAAAACAATTATTGATTACTGTTATGAGATCTATGAATAGGACTTCTTAATAGAAGCTTAGCATCTCTTCCATATTCATCCCTTAGAATAGGTTTTGGTTTATCTCCATTAAAGATAAAAGCTATCTCTAAATCCATATACTTTGGATGTGCCTCTAAGTCTTACAAACATCGGATTGACAATCATTTGTACTCTAATTTACATCAGTAGATTGGAGCCTAACACTACCCCCAATAAAATGGACAAGTAGAAGCCATAAACAAGTTTCTCAAGACCATTTTTCATAAAATTGTCAGCCAGAGAAAATCTAACTGGCATATCATGTTATATCTCGCACTTTGGGCATACCAAACCTCGGTTAAGAATGCCACTGAATTTTCTCCTTTCTAGTTAGTACACGGTGTGGAGTCGATCTTACCTATTGAATGTGAAATCCATTCTCTTAGATTCACAATTGTGCTCCTACTTGACACTTCTGATCTCGAACGACGCCTCATGCACCTTAAGAGCCTTGACGAGTAGTGTCGAGATGCCTTTACGACTATCAAAGAAAATAAAAGACGTGTCAAGGTCCAATACGATAAGTATGTCTCTCCTCAGTTGTACATTGAGGGTGACTTGGTCCTATTATATGATCGATCCAAAGAACCACTAGGGGAAGGCAAGTTCAAACCCATGTGGCATGGTCCCTATCGTGCGACGTGTCTTAGAAAAAGGAGCATATGAACTAGAATATTATGAAGGGAACATGTTGGTTGAGCCCATGAATGGGCTCTACTAGAAAATATATTACGCTTGATCCCCAAGCTTGGGAATAACTCTTTGTATACTAATGTAATTTAATGTATATATATTTTCCCTTTATTTCTTGTCTTCAGCTTGCTTATCAAGTTTTCCTTTGGTTGGCAGATGTCAACGGAGTCTTCAGTCTACTTAGGATTCACAGATGAAGCCAATCGTCATACATGGAACTTGGCTTCTGTTGCTTGGGTTGTTTACTCACCCAAGGGTCTTCTGGTGTCTTCAGGTGGCGTATGTCTATGGCCATCCATGAATAATGTGGCCAAATATAACATCGTTATAGAAATTTTGTGCGATTCCATTTCATATGGTATTCACTCTTTGGAAGTTCTCCTGGATTCCCAGTTAGTAGTATGTCAGTTGAGCGATAGTTACCGTGTGCGTGACCCTACGTTACTCCAACGATTCCTACAGGTATGCCTTTTAGAATGACAGTTTGGTTTTATTACTTATCATCACATACCTAGGAGTTCTAATTATGTATCTGATGTATATGCTAATTTTGTTTTAGATTATCATTTGTCAGATAACTAAAAAAAAGAAAACATTCTTATCAATGTACACATTGTAACATAAGTAAAGTCGAAGAACCATGTTTTTATATATAATTCAAAAAATATGATGTTTATAATACAAAATTGGGGCTAACACCCTCAATACACATATACAGCTGATAATAAAAAAAATCATGACATCTATGCATGTGGTGTCAGATGTGTCTCATGATAACAAACTACAGCGTTTGTGAGACACCAAAAGAGTCGCACCCAAGCTTTGGGCACGCCTACCACCTGCCATTGCATAGCCTTCGACAGATCCTCCACCTAAACCATTGAAATCCTTTGTGTCAAATGAGATAGGTTGCATTGCACGTTTTGAAGGACTCTCTCTGTTTTTCCTCCCTCCGCGTCATCACCCCGATGCCTCTGAAGATGTCGTGGAATCTCATCCGGCTGTCGTGGATCTACGTCTGTGTCACATACGTGTCTAGTTAGTACTTAAACATCATCCAAAAATATTTTTGTTTTCCTATACAAAAATACAAAAAAAATTAAATATTTAAAAAACTTTGACATACCTATGTCCCCGTAGGAGGTCCCTGGTGGTAATGGAATGTCAGGCTCCCCTTTGAAGTTGATCCCTGCATAAGCGTAGTCATTCAGAGCAATGATCTGTCGTCTCCACCATGGATGATTTTAGGGGCTAAATTTCGCTCATGGGCTAATTTTCCATGGTTTTTCCAAAAATGAGATTCACTATTTTAAAAATGATTCGCCCAAATTCTATAGGATAAATTTCTTTTACCTTAAAAATCGGAAAAAAAATTATAAAAAATATATAAAATCCTTATAAATTTGAATATTTTTACAAAAATATCGCTAAACATTTATAGTTGGCATATGAAGGATTAGTAAGACTCGCCAAGGTTTCTACATTTAAAAAAAAAAAACCATCCTTAAAATCATCCCTGGTCTCCACCAGTGAAAGAAATAATCCTCGTAGGGTGTGGGCACCCTACCTCCCCCCTGTCGTCTCATCACCTCGTTCCATCGTGCCATGGCTAGATCGCGAGGTCCTCACGAAAGGATCTCAACTCTAGGTCCCAAACCTGGAACTCGCTCGAAGAAAAATATACATAAGATGGAAGCGAACCCAAAGTTACTCTTACCAACTTGTTTTCATTCTGTCAACTAGCTCTTCATGTTAGCTAGTAGTGAGGTGCACCAGTTATACACCGTGGGTCTCAAACACTCTATGGAACATAAGCGACCTCGATTACTACTGCAACAAGGTTGATCCTGTGATCTGTTTCAAAATGAGGACAACAATCTTGAGGCTTATATTTTTTATCACTCAGATGGGAAGTTGACTCCCGACCTTCTCGGTCCCTGCAATGCAATGAGTAGCTATGTATTCTTCTATCTTCATACCGCTCCCAGCTCCTCGAGCTTTGAGTTTGACCACCTCACCCCGACGCAACAACCCTGTCAAGAAATAGATATCTTCAACTTCAATCCTTAATGGTTTCCCATCAAGGTTGAAGCTCTCATTATCTGGATCCCAGTAATCCATGAGCAACTGTAGCAATCTCACTTGGGATCTCATCCCTTTGAGAGCCTAAAAATTATACAACCCACATCTTTTAAAGGCCATTTGGGCACCTAGATCTCTTTCCACAACATCATCTACCTCCTCATGTTCCCTTTCCCTCCACTCTCGCACCATCCTGCAAGAGAAAGATCAATTTTTGAGTTAGAATTCACTAAAAAACATTGTTTACGAACATATACACGGGTTTCATCATTCACAGTCGTGTATATATCTGAGTATACGTTGTATTTCTTTTAGACAGTCGCGTATAATCACACGTATACGTGACCCAATGAATGGTAGCCCACATACACCTAAACTTATAACTTGTTCCCTAAATAACTTAAAATTTGAAACCTAAATACAAAATGTAATCCACTAAAAAGAAAGAGGAGGGGAAGAGGAATTACTTGGTCCAGACGGTCGTTGATTCTGTCACTCATAGCTCCCACAATCATCAGTTGAAGATCAGAGGTAATTTGGTCCAAAATCCACTATTTGGGTAAAAATCTAAAATGTTATAGTAAATTTTTTTTTTGTTACTATTTATAGAAAATTTCTACCCACTTTTCATAGTTTCAGATAATATTTTCGCCTAATGGACTAATACAACAATGGATTGATTTGGTTTTTGTAGTTTTTTCCAAGGATTCTTGTGGTTTTAAACGTTATATCGACCGTTCGTAACTTTGGACAGGTATTTTCGCTACCCAAAATATAGGATAGGTATCCATTCCATCATGCACATTTGCATTGTCCTATAACTGTCACTCATATGCCTTAGGTACAAACCCATTTTCTAGTGACATGGAACTTTCTATCTGTTACTAAAGTGTCATTATCAAATGGTAGAGACTTACCAAACATGGGTACCCTAGTTAGATCCTCTGCTTCATTTGGTTTCCATGCAGATATTTTTCCATAGGACCGGGAGTCCCTTATAGCTAATACATGACTTTATGATGAACCTCATTTCTCACTCATAAACATGCTGACCTATACCTAGATGACTCCCAGACGAGTCTTAGTTAAGCTCTTGTCCGACTCATTTTAAAGAAGCGAAAATATTTCCAAGTGAACTTGTCTCTTTCACACTCATAAATTGGATTTGAAAGGATGTCTATTTGGTACAAGTTTATCCCTTTTTCAAGCCAAGTAGACTAAGATTATGAAAAATGACATTTTTGGCGTTAATTTCTGATTGCGTCTCATGCCCTTGCTTGCAGTATTGAGCCTATTGTTGGTTCTCGCTTTGTGTTATAAACCATTTTCTCAACAGTTTTGCATCCTCAACCAAGCAGAGCCTTGTTTATATCCTTTGCAAATTGACACCTTATACCTAGGAGGGAACATTCCCCCGAGTGTCCATCTCTCGCATGCACCTCCTTGCATTGAGCATAGGTATGTTCCACTGCTGGAACTAGTTTTTCTTACTTGTGACACCCGTTCCCTCCTTTGTATCATAACATTCATTTTACTATGAAAAAACAAAAAATATCGGCGGGAAGGGAGTCTTATCTTATATTGGTAGTAGTCATGTCTCCTTTGAACATAGCACAAATTTTTTTAGTCCACTTGTCATCATAATTTTGGGTTTAGCATGGCCTTAGGAAGTTCAACTCATTACATAGAGTTTACTCCTTCGACTGGTTACTCTTCCAGTCCCTATGGATATTTTGATTGATTCCTCCTGCATCGCATGGATTCATCATTGAGTCTATGATGCCCGAGTCTTCCATAAGTCTCATGCTCTTGTTCAAAGGATGTCTATCAACTTGTGTCAGACATTCCTTAGAACTATTGACTTTGCATGTTGGCCATACCCTCAGTTTGTCTCAGAATCACATGAAGTTGTAGTCCTATTGTGCACCCTGGTCCTACTTTCCTCATTGGTAAGTAACCTTGAACCCAACAGTCGAAATTTCATCATTGGTCATTGATTGGGTGGGTTCCCTTATGTTCGATGGCAAGACATATATTCACACATTGGGATTCATGCAGTGTCTTGGATTCCATTAGCCTTATTGGTGTTTCCTATCCTTTGTCAACAGTTTTTCTCATCGGCTCATATTCAGAGGGTATTTTTCATGTACCACTTTCACCTGGCACACGCAAAAGACATAGAAAGTCATTGGTTCGTGAACATGTTCTTCATCTGATTTCCTCCAAATCATTAAGTTGTTGCTTTGTACCTCATGCTGAATAATGATCTCCTTTTGGGGGGTCTCCTTCCATCAACTTCAAATCATCTATTCTGGAGATGAGACCTAGAGTCCTATGAGTACCTAGAGGCTTGCAGTCATTAGTGGCAGGTTCTCCTGCCATCGACAGTTGGGAATACATCAATGTCTCTTGATCGATGGATTCTTCAAGTGTTTGACCCTGACTCCTTTATTCACACTTGTAAGAATGTACTCAGTTCCTTGACACCTAATTTCACCATTGGTAGGATGTCTTGTGTTTGTTAATGGTATACCTCAATGATCAGTAATCAAACGAAGTCTCATTGTGTTCGACCTCAACTCCTTTATTCACATGATGTAGAATTGCACCTTTGGCGGATTGTGTAGAATACTTGAAGACATTAGTTCATAGTCCCAGCTTTCCTGAGTTGTTGCTACCTTTTCATTGGACCAGTACCTGTGTGACTTCAGTGATCATGGGAGATCAGATTGTACTCCATTGTATATATATATCTTCACATTGATTTTGAGACTAGTTTCATTGGGCCTTGTTCGTGACTATGAAAGCCTTTGGCATGTAACCACATTTGTATTTGCCTATTCGTGGCCATGGATAGTTGTTTGGTATATTTTCACATGGATCTGCAGTGTAATTCAAATTGTCAGCCTTGTATGCAAAGTCAATATAGATTGTAATGAGCAACTAGTTCTTCTAGATGGGTCCCCTTTACTCCACTTATGGGTTTTTATAATGTCTTTCAGCCATCGCAGATACTCCTCTAACCTCACACATTAGGGGGAATCTGTTATAGAAAGATTTGCCTCACCCCATGCAATCTTTCACACAGGGCCTTTTTCCATTTCCCTATGCAAAATTGAAGCCCCTTTTTTGCAAATCTCGGAGCTAAAAACATAATTTTTCCACATATACACACCCTGCCTATATTACAAAATGTGTATACGCAGGTTGCACCACTACAACACATGTACATCGAGAAATGTGCCCAAAATTAAAAAATGGTGTTAGGTTTCCATGTCACGTCATGAGATCTATGATCCTTGACCTTCCAAAAAATGGAAACGTTCTGACTTAACCCTTTAGTTCCACTTGAAGGCTACAAATGGGCCAAATCCAAGCTATAGAAAAGAGGAGAAATAATTCAACTTTGAGAGCAAAGTTACTCTAGAGAAATTATTCACTTCATATTGAGCCTGCATCCCTTTCTCCTTTAAGTTTGAACACATTGTTCAGCCCCCAAGCGCTTCCCTTATTCATTGAGAACTCCTTTGTATCTCTTATATGAGCTTGCCTTTGGTGGAGGATTGAAGTGGTGGAGGCCCAGCTGGAAGGAACTTAGTTTCTCGGTTCTGATCTGTGCCGACACAGAAGTTTGTAACTCATTCACTTCTGTTGATTACATCTTAATAGAAATAATCTTTTCTCGTCCAATTAATATCTCGCAAATATTTGAATTATTATTCCATGGGCATATTTGTTATGAATGTTGATGGATTATGTTATTGAATTTGCTAACATTATATATTATCACCATATGCTTGTGTTTCTTGGTTGTTGAGGACTAGTTGCAGGTATGTTGCTTTGGGTCAAGTGCTCAACGATGGACTTCATTGAACATCTGGACGAGGTAGGCTTCTTATCTTGTCTTGTTAGAATATTTATTATATTATAGCATACTTGAGATTGGATTTTATTTTTACAATCATTTTTGTCTGTTGTGGTTTACCCCTAGCCATATAGATATTTTCCTTGTAACCATTATATGAAAGCTATCATAGTCTAGTCAATGGGCTCGTGTCGAGTCTATAATATAAGTTGAGTTGAGTCTGATTAGTCAAAAAGAAAAAGCATCATATTGTTGATTGTGTCAGTTTCAAGAAGTATTGAAAAACCTGAGCCAAAGAAGAAAGGAGGGGGTTAAGCGTGATACTTTCATAGGCAGATGATCCACTCCACCAATGTAATGTAAGTCATTCTTTAACTAACGAGATTGTTTCTTCACCGAAGTAAGTCGATATTCAGTAGAAAATACTTAGTTGATTTTGTAATGTTCATGTAAATTCGTAGCCAAGTCCTCCTTCATATAATATAAAATGCAAAGACAAGAAAAGTGTAAAGAATCACATCCAAGTTTAATGAGTAGAACAAAGTAGTAAAAGATCAAGTATTGATGATGAGTGTGTTGGAAATGGTTAATAACATTCAAGAAAGAGACATCTCAAGACAGACACACACGAGAGTTGAAAAGACATGATGATGACACAAGATAATATTAATTGATTGAGCCCCCTTGTAAAATATTTGTAGAACAATTCTTTGGGTCGTGACAACGAAAGCAACAGAATGGTAGAATTGACTGATGTCGCAAACCCTTGTCGATTTCATAAAAATAACCCCCATGATATGGATTTATGAGTGGAACGAAATGAAACCATGGGTTTATAATGTTAACACATAGACACAGTGAAAAATAACAGAGATGCAATAAAACTTGACTTCTATTAAATAATAAATATGTTGAAAACTATAAAATGCACATTGAAAACAAGTTTGCTAGAATGGTGGCTTATTATCTATGAGAAGAGATGTGACGGCTACACTCATTCGCAAGAAGATTAGTACCATGAGGATATGAAGTCCTTTTTACAATAAATATGAATTCCAAAACCCTAGACATCCAAAAACCTAACCCTAGGAGACGAAGCGCCAAAATTCATGTGGGCCCCGTTGGGTTAATTTAGTACATTAATTCCATGGGGTCATAAATTTTGCATACGATCTTCATTTAGGGCGCACAATAGCTCGTTGGAAAGGAATTGATGAGGAGATTCATTTAGGGGGATCAATAATAGTCTTTGGATATCATTGAGGTGCCTGATCGTGAAAAGACATCATTTAGGCCCTCAAACAGGCCCCATAAGTTAAAAACTACTAAAAATAGTAAATTGCCAAAATTGCGAGAAAATAGTTTTGATCGTATTGGAAAAGGTGGGTGGCCACCGATATCCACCTGGATCAATCCTCCCTCCTTGGAAACAAATTTTATCCATTACATTGAGTGACCCCATCAAATGAGGAAATTTCTGTTGAATTTGGCCCTGGGTGAGCCACTTTCCTTGGTGCATGAGCTTCCCTGCTTTGACAACCCGATAAAGTTGGATCCTCTGTTGGTGAGTGAATTTGACCTATGTGTCCACAATATGATCAGTGGATGCATGTTCCATAAAGTTAGGTTTGATCTCTATTGGTGTCAATTTTTCTGCTATCACTGAGGTGTCCAATAATGGTGGAAAATAAGGTCAAAGGAGGTCCACATTGAACACTAGGTGCAAGCCAAGGAAGGGGGGAAAGTTGAGCTCAAAAGAATTGACACCCACAACCTTGGTAATGGTCTAAGGCCCATAATGGAGTGGATGAATCTTCCAATGAGGCCCTATAAGGCGTTCTTTCTACAAGTGTAACCAAACTTTGTATCCCACCCAAGACTAGTGTGGCACCCAATGTTGATCATGGCGTTGCTTGTACTTGGCATTGGACTTCCGTAAAATATCTTGAACCTATTGACGGATGTGTTGGATTCACTCAATGAACTAGGTGGATTTGTCACCTACAGTTGGAGCATGCGACGAGTCTTCCTGGGTGGCCGCAAGGGGTAGTGCAACATCCATCAGACCCAATGGTTGAAATCCCAACCCCACCTGAAAGGGGTTGTAGTCGGTTGAGATCTGTATGGCTCTATTGTAGTTGTGCTAAACATAGGGAAGACTCTCATCCTAGGTGAGAGAGTGCTTGGAATTCTACATGCGTAGGATGTGCATGACCATCCAGTTGATGACCTCGGTTTGGCCATCCATATGGGGGTGAAAGGCAGTGGACTTGGTGAGCTTGGTGTCCAACAATGACCAGAGGGTCGACCAAAATGTGTTAAGGAACCAGTTGTCCCGATATGAGATAATAATTTGTGGGATCACAAAGTGTACCCATACTCATTCAAAGAAAATATTGGAAGTTTCCTCCTCCACGGTGCTCTTCTTGTAGGCGGCCAAAATCGCCATCTTGGAAAAGAGATCAACAACCACAAAAAAATTGTCATTTCCCTTCCTGGTGGAAGGGATGCCTGACATGTAGTCCATTGAGATGGATTCCCAGGGCCTGTCAAGAGTAGGAAGAGGAGTTTACAAGCCTTGTTTCTTGATGGTCAGTTTGGAAATAGCGCAGGAAGTGCAAGACCAGATATACTTGTTGACATCCTGTCGAATTTTCGGCAAGTAGAAATGTCATTGCAGCACTGGAACTGTATTTTCCACGCCGAAGTGTCCTTCCATATGAATGTAATGGGTTTCCCAAATCATATTTGCTTTCTCTCTTGATGGAATGCAGAGATGGACCAGATGGCATAGCATCCCACCTTGAATATGGAAATTATTGACAATTGTGTTGGCTCCCAACATCTGGTAGGTGTTGGTGAAGTCGGGATCCATCTCATAGAGATGGGACCACACGCAGGTCTCATGGTCGCAAGATTCTAGCACTGTGGTGAGTGATGTAACTGGATATCGGCTGAGGAAATCAATGACTCGGTTGGTACTTCCTATTTTATACTTGATGTTGAGGTGGAACTGCTACAAATATGTGGACCACTTCTGATGGAGTTCATTCTACAATTTGCCTTATGTCTGCATGAACTGCAGCAGCTTATGATCAATGTGGATGACTGTTTCCTTCCTGAGAATGTTATGCCTCCACTGGCAGTAGGCTTGCACAATGGAGTACATTTCTTTGTCATAAGTAGGGTACTTATGGATGACATCTGATAGCTTCTCACTATGATATGCCATGGGGTGGTCATGCTGAGTGAGGACTTCTCCCACAACACAGTCTGAAGCATATGTCTCGATCTCAAAGGGTTGTTGTAGGTTAGGTAATGAGAGCACTAGTGTTGAACAAAAGCGCTGATTCATATCATCAAACGCTTTATGTTGGGACATGCTCCACACAAATTTTTCCTTACCACCACCTATGGTTATTTGACTGAGGCCCATGCAATATGGGAGAATCCCAACACGAACCCACGATAGAAATTGGCAAGGCCTAAGAAGTTATAAAGCTCAGTGATCCTGGTTGGGGTTGTCCAGTCATGGATGACTTGGATCTTGGCTGGATCAACATGCACACCATGCGCATCAACAATTTATCCTAGGTATTGGAACTTTTCCATGCCAGATGATCATTTTTCCAATTTGGCATATAACTTGTGTTGCCATAGAGTGTGCAGAACCTATTGAATATGTTGCAAGTGTTCTGCCCAAGTATTTTTGTAGATGAGAATGTCATCTAGATACACCACCACAAAATAATTAGTGAAAGGTCGCAGGATATTATCCATCGACCTCATGAAAGTTGTTGGGGCATTTGTCAAACCAAAGGGCAAGACCAACCATTCAAAAAGACCTTCTTTTGACTTGAAGGAATTTTTCCATACATCTGTCTGCTCTATTGGGACCTGATGGTAGCCAGACTTCGAATCAATCTTACTAAATTATTTCCCCCCCTTGAGTTGATCAAGGAGATCATCGATTCGGGGAATCGGGTAATGGTTCTTGACTGTGATTTTATTTAGGGCTCAGTAATCAATGCAAAGTCACCAGTTCCCATATTTCTTCTTCACCAATAGGATTGGGATTCCACAAGGTTATGATTTGGGTCGGATGTGCCCCTTGTGGAGTATTTCTTGGATATAATTCTTGATCTCCCTATTTTCTAGCAGAGAGCGATGATAGACTGGCCAATTTGGTAGTGGTGTGCCAGGGGTCAAATCAATGGGATGCTTGACCTGACAATATATAGGTACTCTAGTAGGTAATGAGAATATGTCTTTGTATTCTTCCACGACCTTATACACTTGCTTATTTTGCATGGAAAGGTTGGTGGTAGAGGCCATGGATGTCGCTGCAACCTTTTTCTCACTCTGAGAGTGAATCGCAAAGAAGAAAAATTTCTCGATTTGAGAAATTACCTTCCTGCATTGCTTGGTAGAGATCAAGGAGATAGCACTAGGTGGGACTACCTTGGGTATCCTGTATAATTTCTTGGTCAAAGCAATAATAAAATTGTGAGGCCTAGACTCATATACAACATGAAGTTTCCATAAATAAGGTTGGCCCAAAAGAACATCAAAAACTTAAAGGGGAGAAACATCACAAAATACCTCATCTTTGAATAACTTGATGTCATAGGACAGGTGACACTATTGGATGATGCGATGATCGCTCCCTTGAAGGAGCCATCCGATGGTGCAGGGTTGAAGGTGTGGTGTTGTCAGCAAGGCTAGTTGCTTGAGGACCTCTTTTGATATGAGGTTCTTCTGGATACCACTATCAATGATGAAGTGTAGTGGAGTTCCTTTCACCCACATATGTGAATGAAAGAGGCGCTCGCCTTCCTATGGCTCATCAAGTTCACCAGGTTGGATCTTGGTGGTAGCAATGGTGTCACTGGGTTCTGCGTCAATGATCTGTCTCCTCTTCTCTGGTTTTGACTCGGAGTTAGAACCCACATCTGATTCAGAGGCGTTTACTTTATCCACTAATAACTTATTTTAGTGGCAATCAACATTGTTATGTCAAGGGATCTTATGGAAGTCACACCACTTCTCGGTATATTTCTTCTTCTTCCCATTGTCCTTCTTTGATTGTGGCTTGGAATGGTTTTCATGAGGTTTCCCATATTTTCTCTGTCCTTTTTTCTATGGTTTAGGACTACTCTTGCCCTGCTTCTTTTGTGAGGGTTTCCCAGACCCAAATTGTTCCATCTTTTGTTTAAGCTTCTGCTCGATTTTGATGTCATATCAATAAGCTGTGCCCAAGGATGAGATCTCCAAAAACTCCATTTTTTTCTGGATGTATCTATGCATACCATCGCGGTACTTGAGCACCATATGTCGCTCAGAATAATTGATACCCATATTGGTTCAAAAGGTATGGAAGACATTGGTGAACTCTGGGACTGTTTGGTCTCTTTCTTGTCATAGTGTGGTCCATCTTGTATCCATAGTGTGGTCTCTTTCCTGTCATAGTGTAGTAGTGTTCCTTAATACCATCCCTGAAAGAATCCCAAGTGAATGAAACTACAAATAATGTGGATCCTTTTGTTTCATTTTTCTAACAGAAAGTCTCCCACCAACCTTTGACACGGGGGATGGCCTTAAGGAGTGCAAATATAATATTTTCTCTATCGAAAAAGTTGTGGACAGAAAAATACCCTTCTAGAATATTTAACCATTTATCTATGACATTTGAATCTATTTGACCTTCAAATATAGGAATATATAAACTTATTTGTACCTTGAATGGGGTGGTGCTTCCTCTTGAGGTGGATGCATCGCTTGTTGACAGTCGTCGAAGGATTTGTGCGAAGTTGTCAATCATCTCGTTCCTCTGTCACTCAAGGGATTCATCGAGCAACATTTTGAAAGGATCTCTTGTCCCATCATATTTATTTTTGTCCGCCATGGGCGGTTTCTTGGGCATGTGAGAGAAGTTTTCCTCAAGAGAAACAATCTCAAGACCCAACTCTCTATACCCTGACTGCATCGGGGACAAGAATTAAAAAACAACAAGGAGAAGATCGCTCTGATACCACTGATCCAGATTTATGAGCGGAACAAAATGAACATAGGTTTATAATGTTAACATAGAGACAAAATGAACAATAAAAAATATATAGTAAAACTTGACTTCTATTAAATAAGAAATATGTTGAAAACTGTAAAATGCATACTAAAAACAATCTTGGTAGAATGGTGGCAACTTATCTCTGAGAAGAGATGCGACGACTAAGATCATTCGCAAGAAGATCAGTACCATGAGGCTCTGAAGGCCTTTTTACAATAAATATGAATAGGAAAACCCTAGACATCCAAAAACCTAACCCTAGGAGACAAAGCACCAAAATTCATGTGGGCCTCGCTGGGGTAAGTTAGTACATTAACTTCCTGGGGTCGCAACTTTTTCATACGATCTCCATTTAGGGAGCACGATAGCTCATTGGAAAGGTATTGACAAGGAGATTCATTTAAGGGGATCAATCAAAGACTTTACTGATCCTTGATGTGCCTGATCGTGAAAAAACGTCGTTTAGGCCCTCAAACTGGCCCTAGAAGTTAAAAATTGCTAAAAATAGTAAATTGCCAAAATTGCCAGAAAACTATTTTGAGCCAGTTGGAAAAGGTGGGTGGCCACTGATATCCACCTGGATCACCCCAGAAGTGGCATATCATTGTAGAAAGTATAAAGAGAACCCCGACAGTTCCTGTGAGGAGTAGACTTTGCAGTTGGTTGCAGGAAGCAATGGGTTCCCTTTAACTAGAAAAGAATGTTGGAAGCATGGAGTCGGGATATGTGATATGAAATCAGTCATAGCCATTAGAATCCAATCACAGAAAACATTTTATTTGTATCTCCCTATACAAATGGTTGTTGTTGCGAATGATTTACCTATGTAGACCGGTATGCATGGTTGATGCATAGTAAGGATACTTTTGCAAGAGTAGATATCTAGGACATTGTTGCACACTTGCTCAGGACGAGCAAGGATTTGAGTATGGGGAATATGTTGGGAGGCCTCTTAGGCCTTTTTAATAGTCGTCATACATTAGACATTAGATATTAAGTAAATATATGAAGATATATGTAGTAAAGGATAAATATATAAGAGAACTTAACGAATGATTAGTTGGAGTGGGTGCAGTCGCTCCAACCATCCATACAATGTATAAATACCCTTGAAGAAGGAATATGAAAGTGGATGGATATCCTTCCCCACATTTATCTCCTTCTTTCTTGGGATTATGTGTGTGTATTGATGTGCTTAATATGTCTCTCTTGAATGCCTTCCCTAATTCCCGAGACTACAATAGAGAAAAATCCAAGAGGTTTAACAAAGAAAAAATGTGTTATGATCCAACACCTTAAAAATGATAAAAAGTCAATGATTACACTCCACTTCGAGGGGGATAAATCCTTCTACAATATATCCAATTTAGAATACAATATGATATTAGATAATATTATCTTAATACTAAGTCTCATTGATCTATATATAGGAGACAAAGAGTACAATTCTAATGAAAGGGTGCAATGAAGGGTTCTAGCCGACATACAAATATAACACTAGAAATGTAATAATTCGATATCTAGGGATTAATAAGGGGTTTTATACATAAAATGTGGCTTTGTATGGGGATTTTTCTTGGGATGAACATGCCCGTCCCCTTCAAACAAGTGTTTTCTTCAACATTTGACAACCGTGGTTGTGTTTACATGAATAAAGCATCTTCCCATGTCACCTCTTCCGCTGGCAGGTTCTTCCATTTGATGGGGTACTCAATAATTGCTTAATTTCGTAGCTTATTAATCCCTATTTCAAGGATTGTTTCTACTTATATTATTATTTTCCATTCTCTATTCATTTCTGATAAAATAGTTTGCACTCGGATCTTGTCACTAATTTTCTTGTTTAAGAAAGAAACATGGAAGACTATATGTACGCTTCCTAGTTGTAGATGAATAGCATGGTCATTATCTTGAGAAAGTTAAAGACCCTTAGGCATCTCTCCAAATACCATGGAGTTATTGTTGATAACTTTTTGGAGATCCTTTAAAGAAGAGGATGTAGATGTTTGAACATCTAGTGAGCACAATTGTGAAATTACACCATCATGTCCATTTTTGAGTAATTTTGTCATGGCGTTAGAGCTTATTACTTTAGAGGGTTTACTTTGTATACCTCTAGGATCAATTTCCTGTTGGAATACTAAGAGGAGGGGGGGGGGTGAATCAGTATGAGCACTTTTTACCACTTTCAATCACAATATATATACTTCAACTTTATCAATAATATTCAATATATTATCAATTATGCATTCAATATATCATATTATCATCAACAATATCATTCATCAGTGCATAATAAACAACCAAAGATACACAGTACACCATAATTTACATGGAAATCCAAATGGGAGAAAACCATGGAATTCTTTCTTATATATATCAAGAATACATTCATAGGAAGCAACAACTTCCAATTTCTCCAGGACCAACTAGAAGGAGGATCCAACCCCCTATTTACAGGCTCCAAACTAAATGAATATACAACTCCCTGAATTCTCTAGCTACAATTGGAAGCAGGCTCCAACCCCCTGGTTTACAAGATCCAACCAGAAGGAGGATACAAGCTCCTGATTTACAGGTCTCATCCTAAATGAATCTCCAACTCCATGTGTTCTCTGGCACCAACCCAAATGAGGCTACAACCCCTTTTCCTTGCCCCATCCTACCTCCCTAAAATATAAGTGTAGAATCAAACAGTCACTACCATTGATCAACCTATAAGTTCCATTGTCATTGATATATCAACCTGTCACTGTCACTATCACATCAACCTTTCACTTTCATTGTCACATCAACCTTTCACTATCACTGTCACTGATATACCATCATCATCCTATACCATATCATGCATCAACCATGTACCAAATCTATACCATATCATGCATCGACCATGTACCAAAACCTGTACCATACCATGTACCATACCATTTACCAAAACCTATCCCATATAATGCATCAACCATGTACCAAAACCTATACCATATCGTGTACCAAAAATTGTACCATACCATGTACCAAAATCTATACTAGACCATGTACCAAGATCACCAACAAGTGTCTCTAGCAATGTACCATACCATCATCAACTCATGAACCATAACATAACCAAGATGTGTCTCAATATCACCAATCGTGTACAATAAGATATGCCAAGTGTAGGTACCATAACATCAATGCTCAACCATATACCTCAATTCTATACCAAAACCATGTACCATGTACCAAGAATCAACTATGTACCAAATGATGTGCCTCAACCAAGCACCAAAGAATGTGTTGCATACATATGCCACCATATACCAAGTGTATACCTCAACCATGTACCAACATTACAAAGAATTCCTTAAGAATGTACCAACACATCCAATGCATGTACCTCAAAT
Organism: Picea engelmannii; assembly: GCA_009831015.1. Lineage (NCBI taxonomy): Eukaryota > Viridiplantae > Streptophyta > Pinopsida > Pinales > Pinaceae > Picea > Picea engelmannii. The sequence continues at coordinate 498,074 of ML781551.1, read as the reverse complement.
ATGTGCCATAACCTCATGAATAAGTGCCTCAAGCATGTGATAACATCACCATGACATATACCAAACCAAATACCAAGATAGTCAAGATATGCTCTAATCAATGTACCATAAAATCACCAAGGTATACCTCAAGCATATGCCCAAATCTCCAACCATGCCTGAAGAATGTATCAAGACACAACCCTCAAAACACATGTAAGGCATACCTTTAATCATGTAGTAGACCTGATACACAAGATTATAGACCTTTATCTCTTCCTCATCCTCAACAACCTGGTACTAGCATCCTCCCCAAATTTACCTTAGCCTCGCAGGACTAAGACCAGTCAACTAGCGGGGCCTCGTAGAATGAAGGTCATACAACCCGCAGGGGTGCCTCATGGGACACCAGTAACCTGACCCATGGGGGTCATCCAAATTAGATTTTCTTAGAAAAACCCTCTCACACCTGCAATCCCAAAACTTTCACACTCCTTACTCGTTTTTTGCCTGATATTTTTCATCACAGCTTCGCAAATATATCACTTGCTCACATAGAAGATATTCAATGATGTTTTTGTGTGAATGTACTTATGAGAGACTTCTTGAGTTGTATTTATACTTTTCCAAGTGACTTATTTCCTTAAATTTAGGGACGACCTGTACTTTCTTGTTTTTTTTTTCCTAAGAATTTAGCATGGGAATTCCCCGAGTACTTCATGGATGGTAAATGAAGTAAATCCTCGACCCTATGAATAACATACCTAACCCCAAGGGGGCACAAGAGATTCGAAATCATGACCTCCTCCATTGGGGATAGTTTCATGTCTAGCTTAGAACCACTTTAGCTAACCCTTGGGGATATGAACTTTCTTGTTATAACCACTTTACCCTTTAATTAATGACTTGCAACCATTTAGGGCTTCTTAACCATTATTCGGGGCTTCCAACTTCATGACCTCATAACTCCCCAACAATGAGGAAATACGTGACGTACCACCTACCATTGGAAATGACATGAAGAGAAAGTTTTATCTATGAGTGTGTTGCATGTATCTATATTATCCTTCATATCCTTATTCCTCAAAAAACTTTGGGCTTCATGACCACACCTCTAGGGATTCTTTTAGACTTCGTCAAATGCACCCATCACATCTGTTGACATCAATGAAAACCACTTTTGGTCACATCAATGACAACCAACTATCCAACAATACCCCCCTTTGGTATTGATGGCAACACATACTACCCATGTGGCCATTTCTCTTAATCTATATCTTATGATGTTTCTCTCCCCCTTTGATATCAATGACAAAGGGTATCTCTCTTTTGGGTTGCTCCCACTGTCTTCATGCTTCTGATCTTTCTCTTTCTCCTCCTTTGACATCATGGGTAAAAGGGAAACTCCTCATGTCGGTATGTCTCCCCCTGTCTTCATGCTTATGATATTTCTTTTCTGATCTCTTTCTCTGGTGATATGACACCCCAGTTTTAATACCTATGAACTAGAATGTATCATGTAAATGCGACATTAGGATAGTGAGTCAGTAAAGTGGAAAAGGGGTTGAAGTGCCTAGCAAATGCAATACTCCTATATACATTAATAAAAATACATTGTTGGATGCAAGGAATACAAGGAATACAAGGACAAAAGATAGGGAGCTATGATTCCATGAGAGAGGGGGCTTAAGGGGCTAAATCTTTTTATTATATTTTATTTGTCCATATTGGCTTTAATTGAGAAAATTGGTTACATGAGATTCTTGGGGGGAGGCCGTGTAGTTCTTGATTTCATGTAATAATAGGATGATTTTAGGGGCTAAATTTCCCTCATGGGCTAAATTTCCATGGTTTTTCCCAAAACAAGATTCGTTATTCTAAAAATGATTCACCCAAATTTTATAGGATAAAATTATTTTAACTTAAAAATCGTCAAAATTTTATAGAAACTATATAAAATCCTTAGAAATTTGAATATTTAAAAAAAAAATATCGCCAAACATTTATAGTTGGCATTTGAAGAATTAGTAAGATTCGCTAAGGTTTCTACATTTTAAAATAAATTTCCATTCTTAAAATCATCCCTATTAATATATAAACATCCATTGTGAGTTGTTTTGGGGGTTCTTTTCCATTTACTCTTACACTCTTTCCTTGGGATTCTTCATCATTCACTCTTGCTAATTTGTGTGATCTTGGTTGGAGTATGGAAACGAATGGATGGAGGAGGAGAGCCATTATGAGATGGATATGAGGAATTATTCATCATTCCATGTGGGAATGGATGCCTATGGGCATGAGTTTGATGGTAGTTCTCAAAGAATTGTCACAACTAAGAATCCTTGGAGTTTCCAGCCTGGATATTTCCTGACCAGTAGCATTGGATATCTGAAGAGAAAAGGAATAGCCTGAGGGACTGCATCATAGGGAAATGAGTTCATTTCTTTGGGTTGTGCGGGATGAAGGGGAAAGAGAGATGGAAATTAGGATTTTTGTGTGGTTGGGAAAACCTAAGAGATAGTTATCCAATTGTTGTGTGTTTTATATTTGGCCTAGGACCCATCCTTGTGGATTCAAAGCCCTAACTCGGGGGTGACCTGTTGTTGAGAGTAAACGAACAACAATGTCTATGGTTGGGAGGAACGTCCTTGGTCTGTAGCCATTTGGTGAATGTTTACTTGAAAAGATAAGTGATCTCAATGTTTTATGTATAATGTATATTATGTTGTGTATTTAATTATCTCTGAGATATGTATTTATAATCTGCCTGCCTGTTGGTTATTTTTTGTTCATGGAACATTGTTCCTTTCTTGGATGGTTTAACATGCTCTTGTTAATTGCATGTGTTGAATCCATGTTTCTTTATTTTAAATAATGGAAAAAAAAATTGTAATCAGACAATGAGGGTGAATCTGTAAGTACTCGGGTAATGGGTATGTTTCAGATCAGTACCTAGGAAAATCATTTTGGTATTTGTTGTACCAGGTATGTTACAAGTTAGTTTTAGAGAATTCTTGGAGAGAATTTTGAGGTAGCGTGGCCCATCCTAGTGGATGGGTACATTACAGATTGGTATCAAATCTTCTAGTTCAACACCGAACTAGTATGGGCTAGAACTAGTACGAATTTGACAAATTCATTGTTGCAGATTTGTCTGAGATGAATTTAGGGGGAAAACAAAGAAGAAAAAAAGTGAAATCCCCAAATTTTAATAAAATTTCAAATTTCAGTGCTTCAGAGTAGTCAAAGAAGTGATTTATGGCATTGATCTACAGTTGCAGAGATGAATTCAACCTTGGAAGTCAAATTCCTATGAGTTTCAAGGAAATTGTGTAGTTTTGTGGACGTATGCCCCATATTAATTCAACCTTGAGAATCAATGGTCAAGATTCGGTCATAGAGTATGTGAGAAGGAATTCCCAAAGGGCCGTCGAGAAGGACGTGTTGGAAAGACTTCAGAGTCAGGAGTGAGGTTGAGTCTGAAGGGAGGAGTATGATAACACAAGCCCAAAATAACAAGATCTGTCAAATCAGTCATATCCATTCTTAGTCGTAGATAAGCATGAAGTCTGAAGAAGATAAGCACAATCGTAGAATCCTGAAAGAATGAGAGTAGTTGGATTAATCGGGATCATTCTCAGTTGTATACTTCTAGAAAGGATGGTTTCAGAAGGTATGAATTCAGACAGAAGTTTGAATTCTAAAGAAGAGAAGCTCGATGGTAGAAGCCCAAAATAACGAGATTTGTCCTATCATTCGAGGTCATTATCATCTGTCAGATATTGCAGAGATGTTCTTTCGGAAAAATGTTTTCAAAATATATCATTCATAAAAGTTCCAATGAATTCAGTCCGGTCGAGTTAACTAGTGTGCAATTTTGGATTCCGAGATGATTGTGATCATTGATCGACACGATTGTTGACCATCTGATCTATCGGATGAGCATGTTATATTGGAAGGGCCAAGGGTGGAGGAGAATGCCACGTAAGCCACCACACCAATATGTTGTGGCAAAGGACATGCCATTAAGAGTGGTTGAATCCACTACTTCCATGTAACTGTCAAATGCAAGTCATTGAAAGGAGGTTGTTGGAGGATTCGTTCAGGAGTGTTTCCGATGGGCAAGTTCGATTGAGTGAGCCCGATAAGTTATCGCAACTTAGAGTTTGGAAGGGTCATGGATCATGGAAATTTTCATTTTCTGATAGAGGTTTTTCAATGAAAGGAGTCTGATAGTGCTTTGGACCATGGGTTTCCAAGGGCTCTGTGTACCCTGCCAATTGGATATTCTGATGGATGAAGTCCGACATAACTAGTCCAATAAAGGTTCAGACTATGATTTTTGGGGAGTTCACGTAACCAAAAATTTAAGGTTTTCTGATGGTTATATGTTCTATATAATATTATTGGTCTAGATCACTTCCAATTTGAGATCGACGGTGCAGATTTCCACATAGGAAAATTTTTCCATCAGTTTAAAAAAAAAAAAAAAAATTTGGAGCCATTTTTGTATTTTGGCCATAACTTGAGAAAATTACATAATATTGGGATGAAACATATGGTTTTTTTCTGCATATAGGATAGCTACAATATTTTCAGAGAGTGCCCTTGTCTGTTTCTGCTTGGATTTGTCAAAAATTGCAAAATAGTGATTTTTAAAGATCTGAGTCCAAATCATTGGCAGAGCTCCAAATTAAGCTAAAATTCATAGAGAGTGTCCAAAACGTAGACACATAAATGAAGAACAAAGGAAATTAACAAATACTAAGGGGATTTGAATGGGGATGTTGAAATAGGCCAAAATTTTCCAGAAGTGCACAGATTGTTGTAGTTTTTGACCAGAGCATGAGATTGCAAATATGAGGGTTTTTATGAATTAATTTTCATTATTATTATATATGGCTCATAAAAAAGTTTCTCTATTTCCTGACATATTTTTTTCTATAGTTGACCGAAGTTTCCCTTTCAATAAAATTGCACCAGTGGAGAAAATGCACAAAAAGGATAAAAATGACTTTTTCAAGATGCTGTAACTTTCAGCTCAGAGATCAAATTGGGGCATGAGTATAGTCATTGGAAATATAATTAAGAAGAGGATAACCCGGGATTATTATAATTTGGATAATTTTGATATAAATCTTCATGAATTGAAGATAAAAAGGACATGTAGCCTTAATTGACAAAATTTGTATAATATGTATAATTCTAACAAAAATGGTTGTTTGCAGATTTGGCAGAATTAAAGGTATAATTGGATAAATTCAATCCTAGGATTGGATATCAGAAGTAACAAAAAAGAGACTTCAACTCAAGACCTTTTGCTTAATAAAGCAACTTTTAACCAAATGAGCTAGTGAAAAACACATTATAATCTTAAGAAGGAGGATTAGGGTGGTTGTTGTTCGTGCTGAATAAAATTTTATTTTTATGCATTCACACACACACAAAAATAAATTGCTTCTCAACAACAGCAAGGGTTAGATCTTGATTAGCTTACTCCAAAAAAACAAGTTTTCCCTCTGTTTTGTATTTACTGATATCACACTAAGTGCACGACAAAGTGAATATGTAGAGAAGAAAACTATTTCCACTCTATTTCTGGTTTACTGAGATCATAGAGAACGCAGGGCAAAGAGAATACATAGATTGAAAAGAGTAGCAACCCATAAATAAAAAATAGAAAACCGAAATATTATCTCTGTAGATTTTAACCTTGTACAATTAGTTATTGCAAATAGATTCTTAATAAAACAAGAAAGATACAATAGAACACACACATTACACACATTTTTTACCCTGGAAACCCAAACCAGGAAAACCAGCAACCTGTTTAGAGACACACCTCTAATATTCTATTCATCATATTCTTCATTGTTTACAATACAATATACATATAGGATATCGTGGCATCCATACCCCTAATCCATTGACCTAAATTAGTCAACAAACCTAATTCCTTAATTGGAATTAGAAAATCATCGGCAAAAACCAAAAATGGATGTAAAAAACGACAAAAAATGGACCAAAAAGAAAAATTTTCAAGGGATCCCTCCCCCAAACCTCTACAACCCTCTTGACTAGGGGGTGATAAGCACCCCCCAAACCCCCTTTTCTCCCATATTAGTGTACAATACATGAGATCAATTTTTCAAAGAATATAACATATACCCAACAATCTCTGCAAAAATTTAAAAGGGAGTATTCAAGCTGTATACCTCTAGATCTGATGGAAATGGTCGTATCTTGAGCAAACGAAAACCTTTTCAAGTGAAATGAAAAGAATTTATAGCTGAAAGAAGTGCTTTGAATGCAATATAAATTTCCTCTCGACACAGAAATATATGAAAATGGTAGAAACCAAAGATGCAGCAACGCGGCTTCAAGATCTCAATCTACAATGAAAGTGAGTCTTTGGTGAGGTCATCAAAGGCTTCCCTGGTGTTTTTCACACAATGTATTCTATTTTGGTTTTCAAATCAAATCCCAAGGCAAGTTTTTTTTTTTCCAAAATCCCCATGCACATAAATGGGTGGAACTATGAACACACAAGTTACCACTAGGAACATTCATAGTTCCAACCTACCTTTTCTGCCAATTAATCATTGAGCATATCCATCATTTTGAAGGTTCACCACTCATATCCATCTCAATATAAGTATAAGTTTTGAGATAGATGAACTTGATTACACACTTAACATTCTTCTTGATTCAGGAGTGTATGGTCTTCTAAAATAGATGAAACAAGTCCACTTCTAGGTGTTTCACTGGTGTATATTTCTAGAGAAAAATTCAACATAGCTTCAACTTTCGACAGTAGGCCAACTTATTCAGTTGAAGGACCTAAATATTTACTTCCTACTTGTAATGATATAGGGTCTTTGTGTGACACTTTATTTCCAACAACATCCTCTTGCCCATATACTAAACACGAATTAAGTATGAGTATGTCTCTGCAGATTCTTGGGATGTTCTAATCTACATCATTCTCCTTAAAGATAGATATGTACTAGAACCTAGTCCACGTCATGGTTTTCTCAATATACATCCTTTTGTATATATGAAATCCTTGAAAAAAAATCTTCAATAATCATTTAGATTAAAATAAAACTAATGTAATTATTTCCTCTCAAAAATTAAACTGTTATATTCCTCTATCACCTACTATTCCTTTTATTCTATCAACTTAGAACATATCCAGAAGACATATCTTGTCCTTAAATTACAACATAAACAAATATAATGATGAGAGCTTATGCACTTCTCCTTATTACTATTAGTAATCACAATTACCAACCTTTTCATAAATGTTTGACAGAGACACATATGTAGCAACATTTTGAGGTTCCAACTTAAAAGGAATTCTACTGATAATTTCCCTAGCTCCATATTTACATGGATTTTACAAGCACCAAGCAATTCCTCCAAACATTAGTGTTAGGTTTCTTATCACACAATATGTATATTGGGAAAATCCCAACCCAATCCATGGAAGTGTGATAACTATGGGAGTACCTACTCACTATCACCTTAGATAGACACACCCATCTCTTTAGTGATGATGAATCACCACAAGGGGGGAATCCCAGTGACCCTAGGGGGATGGAGATGGAAAGTGAGATGATTATGATGAAGTCCCATATGGATCAACCTTGGAAGTGAACAAATTCTTGAGAAAGAGTCTTGTGAAAGGGTAAATGGTTGTCAAAGGTCATGTACCTGCAAAACAATGTTATCCCTGCCTAGAACAAGAGAAATGATAGATGCACAAGCCTTTTATTCAAGGGGATCAAGCAAGAATACTTGCTGTCCCAAATTGTAGAAGTATGGGAATATATATATTAGCAAAAAAACATTTTAATAGCTGCAAAATCAACCATCCAAAACATCAAATAATTATTGGGTAATCAATCCCTAAACATGTAGATAATATCCCAATATTTAAACACAAGTTTTGATGGGAAAATAGGGTTGAAAAATGATGTTATCAACAATATATTAGGACATCCTTGTGTCTGTAGCAAACTTTTGCTACAGAAACAAGTTCTAGCCAATGAAATTCACAAGAAAAACACTTAAATGAAATCCCTTGACAAGAAGAATAATTAACACTATCTACTTGCAATTTTCAGTGGTAGAAAGAGTGACAAAATATGATAAAAGAGGGTTTGCAACAACCCTAATGGCTGTAGTAATAAGTTTATAACAGCAAGAGAATCGCTTGGCCAAAGAAGACACCTTAGAGGCTCAAGCAAGCTTGTAACGTGAAGAACAACTTACAACTTAGACACTTGCAAAATCTATATATTTTCATGTATACCAATGCAATGATTTTAGATCTCCAATGCAAATTAGACTAATGCCTTATCAATTGGGTTATGGGGTCTCTTGTTGTAAGATCTAGTTGTGTTACTTCCCTAGGGGTGTAATTATTTTTACTCCCTAGGGAAAACAAAGTTAGCAAGGTAAATATAGGAGGGTGTAAGCCTTTATACTCCTACTGGAAACCTTTTGCAAATAAACTTATCCAAGACAAATAGGATATATATTAGTGGAGGGTGTATGTATTTACACTCCTCCAAGGGTTTAGACAAGAATAACCATGAAACAAGAAGAAAAACCAACAATATGTAGAAATTTCCTTACTAATTTCACAAGATAGCAAGATAAAACCCTTATCTACCAAGAACATTCCATCACAAAGCAAGACAAGCATCCAAGAGAGGTAGTGCACCACTTATTCCACCAAGAGACAAGTACTATCATTCATGAGAGAACAAGAGAGAGAATATGTGATTTTCCCAAGAGGGACAAAAATTTCATCCAAGAGGAATGAAATCCTCAAGTGAGTTATATGTCAAATGAAAGTGAGAAGGTCTCCTTTTATACATGACCTTGTAAAAAAAATTGTCCACTTAACTTAGGGTAAAACAAAAATTAGGGAGGCCGACCTCCTAATTTTCCCCTTTACAAATTATAATTTAATTTTACAAGAGAAAAAATCCCTAAAATATGATGCCATGCCCTCTAGGGATGACATTTTTGGCATAGTGAGTAAGTTGTTGAGATATTTGAGGGAGACATTGGGCCTTGTTATCGCACAATTTGTACTTTGATAGAAGAGAAGGTAAATGGAGAGAAAATTGGCGTAACGGGAGACTATCATATCATTGTCACCTCAATAGAATGTCCCTTTCTATTTAGGGTAGTAGGCCCAAGGGAGGCGTCCCTGGTGATCTGGGGTTTGAGAAGGCAAAGTCAAAGTGGCTAGGTAAAGATCCCCTCTCACAAGTCACCACCAATCAGAAAGTATGGTTTTATAACCAATGAAGAGATAATATGTCAAAAGTATACCTGCCCATAACAAAGCAACAAGAAAACTATATATTTGCAAGTACACTTGTTGGTTAGCACTTCATAAAACCATGGACTTTCTTAATAAAAGCAATTTGTTGAATATGATGAAGTAAACATAAATTTTATAACAACAATCTTTATAGAGCAATACTCCACATAAAATGTCTTGAAAGTAGTTTCAAAATGACCTAAATCATTAAACATTGAAATCATAACACTAACATTTGATAGAAGTGCATGAGACAACTTATAATTCAGCTTTTTCAACTGCTTTTATGAGCTTTTAATGCTACACATAATGATTGTAGGTTACTTCAGTAACAACAACAATGTTGTTAGCAAGTCAAGCTATTATAGGGTTAGAAAGTGTTAGTAGGTTGCTTGAGGTAAAAGATTTGAGGGTAGGTTTCATCAATCAAACAATTTTAAGGTCTAAATCAGTGTCTTTTAGGGCTAATGGAGTCACTCATAGCAGAAAAACTTGAAGGAAACAAATTATAATGTAAGAGCTAAGGACTAAGATGGGTGAAGATTGAGGTGTTAGTAAGCCAAGGCCTCAATCAACAAGCCTTAGAAGGAAAACGACTACTAGGAAGTAGGTAACCCTAGGCCCTAGCGGTTTTCCTTCTTCTTTAGCTCAAAATTGAAATAATTAATGTCTTGATGAAGAAAATGACACTAGAGTTATGCAATGGAAGAGCTCTAGTACAATGCCTCAAAGGTAGGGTTTCTAGCACAATCTAGTAGGTGAAAAATTGTTAAGACAAGGACAATAACATGTGTTTGTTCTTCTAGGGTTTTAAACTAGCAATTTCATAATCTTGGAATAAGTGCAAAGTAAATACACCATAACCATTCAAAGAAAAGAAGGATTGCAGAAATTCACTTACATCCACCAAGAATAATCTAGCAATAAGCCTAGTTGAAGATTTTCCACCAAGACAAATGCCAAGAAACACTAAATTAATCCTCCTCCAAGAGATGTGCCTAAAATTTCAGCCAATAAACCGTAATTAGGGCACAAATTTCAGACCTCACTTAAGTGTGAGTGAAAGATGATGAAAAAGAAGAGGGATTTTCCCCCTATTTATAAAATACTAATTACCATAATTAGGTCAAAAAGGCCGACATGGCCAGTTACAAATAATATCCAATTTTTACATTAAATGTCATAATTAAACCCTAAAACATGCTGCTAGCATGACATCATTCCATTTTAGGGTGACGTTAGGCCCTTTTTGGGCAACGTTGGCCTCCTGGAGCAAAACGTTAGGCCTCCTTGGGCCTCAGGAACTTGCCACATGTGCCACTTGGCACACAACTGCCTCCAAAACATCCCAAAACATTAGATGATGTCATGGGTGACTTGGGCGATGTCATGGGCCTTCCAAGGCCTACGTCACGGTGGAAAGGGAACAACCCCCCTGGGTCCAGGCCTGCGAGGCTACCCCTGGTGAAACGTCCTCCTCTCTCTCTGGTGTAATCCTCTAATCTGTCTATGCCCCCAGCTGGGGTCTCAGAATCCATCTGGTGGGATTTTATCCTCATGGAGGTCCGAACTAATCATCTCCCCATGTGTACCTATCCATCGAGTGTGGCCCTGCAACATCAACAGATATGCCCTCCATGGGATCATAAGTCACATGGATCATAACAATGTCAATCACATATAATCATCAAGTTATTAAACATGTGCATAAAACCCCATTTACCCAGACAAGTGCTCAATGACATTATGCTAATCCGCAAGACAAGTTTGGAGGGAACGTTAGGATGTCCTATTGGGATAATGCTCATTGGATGTGGAATGTTTCTGGGAGAATTCAAATCTAGGCCATGTGAGTGGATGAGGTGGTAAGGGATGTCTAGGCAAGGGGTTCACTAATAGCAGGGAAATGTATGGTTTACCTGTGGGTTCCTCTGAAGAGGGTGAGTTTCACCTTGTCATGGATGAAAATGTTTCCAAGCCCATTCATGCCTTTTATATTTTATTCTTATTGATTTTTCTTTCAAGAGGCTAGTTAGGGGACACTTCCCTGGCGTGGTGACCAGTGGTGGAAATGTTACCCACAAGCATTTCATGGAAATGACAAGGTTGTCTCGTGATGAGACCCCCTTTCTCTTGGATATGCCACCAAGAGCCACTAGTCTGGCGTGGTGACCAGCTGTCGGTAGTTTCATACCACTACATGCCCATGGACCTAATAGGTTGGCTCGTGATGAGACCCCCTATCCTCTAACTAGGTCTTGTTTTATTATTTTTTATGGGTCCCTATGTTTCTTGCTGAGAATATTTGTATTGCTTTCTCGGGGATCCCTGGGTGAAGCATCTCAAGGTTTCATTCTTTTGGCTTTTATCTTTTGCCAACTACTTTTACCCTCTGGGCCTTTAGCCCCTTCTTCCCACAAGGTAAGGTACAACCCTTAGATATTTGGCCAACCCAATGCCTGGACCAGTGTAATGGGATGGATGAGCGGGAAAAAGATGAAAAGTGGTAAGTATGGTGGGAGCGGACAATGGCCTTTCATGAATCCCCCCACTAGAAACTCAAACCCTATGGGTACCGGCTTTCTAGGGCATCCTGTCAATCCCCCCAAGTGTGGTCAAGTGGAAAAGCATAAGGTCCAAGCACATGTTAGAAGCAAAAAGAACTAAATGGACATATTCAAAGGTTTTGAGGATCAGAGAGACACATACCATGATACTTGGACTCTTTACCTCATGGTGCAAGATCCATTTATGCTGCAGGACCAGGCCGATGTGATGGATGTTGGTGCTACTGACAAAGTGGAGGTGCTGAATAATGAAAGGATGGGCCCTCCAGTGTCATGCTCAAGTCGATCTAGCTCTCGGTACTCCATCTCTAGGACATGTGGGCCTCGAGACATAATCTCCTTAGTTATCCCTAGGCTAGGGGATAATAGGCCTCTAAAGGCCATATCTTCAAGGTGCAAGGGTCTTCCTCCATCCAATCATGCTAAGTCATCATCGAATCTTCCAACACTATCACACCCTAGCCCTCCAAGTATGACGCCATGCCCCAGAAGAGAAGGATAAGGCCTCCAAAAGAAAACATTGGGGCTAAGAGGGTTAGCAAGTCACCTCCAAGGGGTAATCAAGTTCCTGCAAAGGAAACGTCCCTCTTCCAACATGTGAAAAAGAGAGGGGGTGCATCATCCAACCTGTGGGCTTCATGCCCCAAATGAAGGTCCAAGTGACCTTGTGCCTTCACGATCAAGCTTTCACCTGTCAAGGACTTGAAAAGACAAACAAGTACGCCCTTCAAGGGTCCACGACTCACAATATCATGCTAAGTAATCCATATCTAATAAAAGAACCACCCGAACATGTGCATCAAATCCCCCCTTTTAAAAATAAACATATGCTCAAAGACCTTATACAATTTTCCAAATTTAGATATGGGAGGGGTGTCATAGTGCCCTAGGGGAAGTTGCCAAGGAGAAAACTCTCTAGGTCATGTAGTGAATGTGAATTAGATGTGTTTGTACTTCTAGCTATGGGGTTTCGTGACATACAAGAGCTCGTATTGTCTCATTTATGGGTGCCTTTGTTGAGGGATAGCTACATCTCTTCTCTCTTTTTGTTCTTAAGGCGTATTTTTTCCAAACCCTTTATTAGCCATTTACTTTACATGTGTCATAAAGTTGAAGAAAATAAGGGGCATTAAAAAGGAAATGTATAGCCCACATACACTCTACCTTGGTTTGCATGCCTTTCCAAGTTGAATTCAATAAGGGGCACTAAAAAGGAATTGCATAGCCCACAAACACTCTACCTTGGAAAGTTTAAGTAATTGATTAATTATTTATTTTATGGGTCCCTTACTTTTATTTTTTGAGAAGTGTTTCATTGCTCTCAGGATCTCGGGGTGAGACTCTATTGCATAATGTTCTTTCTAGGGCACCTCTAAGTCTAATGACCCCTTCTTCCCATGAAATGAGGTACATGCCCTTCTTGGTTCAATAAGATCGAAAACCTAAAAGGTTGGGAAACGGAAAGGAAGAAGAGATGGAAGGTGGCAAGTATGAGCCGGAATGGTATGATGACCCTTCAAGGAGACCCCCTAGTAGAAACCCTTTCCCCAAGGGTGGACACTCACTAGGAAACTATGACACTCACCAAGGTGAAATAGGGAAAAAGGCATAATTTCCAAGCAAATGTTTTCAAAATCAAGAAAGAATCCTTTGCAACATGTTCAAATGCTTCAAATATTAAAATGACACTTACCACAATACCAGACTTGTTACCTCATGGAGCAAGATCTGTTGTCCTCTGTGATCCAAGCTAGGTGTGGTGGACAATGTTGCCATCAATTGGATGATGATGTGTGGTGAATGAAGGGCTCTATGTGTTGGGCTGTCTCTTGGTACTCCACGTCTGCAACCTGAGGGAATTGAGACATCATCTCCTTAGTTATCCTTAGAAATTGGTGATAACAAGGTTGACATGGCATATTTTTAATCAAATTTTATTCCTCGTCAATTTGACCAACGTAGCCATGATGGTCACCCATGCAAGTCTGAGTGACTGGCCTATGGTGAGATGTCATAGTCTTGATTCATGGACTGAAAATAGAATTGGCTTGTGTTTAGTAGGCACACATGGCTACGTGTTAACAAAATACAAGTAAATGTGATGTGGTTGGGATTCTTAATAGTTTTTGTGTCTTTGTGGGCTCTTCTTCCTTGTTGCATAGAAATAGAATGAGTTGTAACCATATATCCAAGTATATTTTCAAGATGGATGAAATCAATTTCTATAAATTCATTGATCTAGTGCATCATGGTTGTTGACACTATGCTTAAAAATTATCTGTATACCAACCCACTGGATAGTTTTAATCACGTTTCAGGGTTTTATCTAAGGTTTTGAAGTACATTAAATACTATATTAGTAGAGAGCTTGATGTCAAGAAGATTAATTCTTTTCCAATCTATTGACACCAATATCTTTGTTTTTTTTTGCATTAGGTTCATCAAAATAATACCATGATCTCTTCTAACTACCCATTGTATCTATAACATCCACTTCCTTATTATAAAATTGACATCTTTTTCTTCATGTCCCCAACCATAATGTGGTTGTGAAGGTGAAATGTTGTGGAGAGAGGTATTATGGTAAGGTAGGTTTAGACAATTAGCTATCTTGATCGTTTCTTTCCTATCAGTAATGGGGAAGAAAGCTTCTCTTCCTATTCTGCATGCATGGTGAAACAACCTCGTTTGATTTCATGTCACGGGATCCAAGGCCCTCACTTGTAATGCAATCGAGCAATAAGTTTATAATTATGTAGAGTAGGTTGTTAAAGATATAGAAAATGCTCAATGAAAACACTTGTGATTTCAAGACCAAGGACACCTTGTTGATGAGCTTAGCCCCAAAGAAAAATAGAGTTTCAAAACCAAGGACTAGGAACAATGTACGTTTTTTATTTCCTATTACTGATCATAATGATCATTGTTGTGATCTGCATTAATGGGTTACAATTTTTTGTCGAGGAAAGAGTTATTATGAATTATTAGCATTGAAGAAGAAAAAACTCATCTTTGAACGTAAAATGATTCGTTTGAAGCCATAAGTGACTAAAACTAAAGGTGAATACATAACCAAATAATCCATCTTAATTGAAAAGAAGCAACTAAGTGAACAAAATAAAACCATCAAGTATAAACACTAACCCTTTGGAAATATTCGTTAAATTGAAAATTACAAACTTCCACGTCAAACATAATAACACTAATAACCGAATTCAAATAGAGCAATTATCATTTTGATGAATATTGAGATAGTATGGAGAAGGTCCAGTTATTTTTTATAATATAAATGTTTTATAGGCTTTAAAATAATTTAATGTTTAATATGTAATAGCAAAAGAAACAAATGTCATATTATTATTTTGAGATAGAAATTTATGATACAAATTTAGATAAATTATTATTTAAATATGAGGGAAAATATTATAAACTTAAAAATAGTTTTTATATATATATATAAATTTAATAGAATAAATAAAAATATATATGAAATATGAGAAATTTTATAATTTTAAAATGATAAATTATAAAATATTTTTAAATTAATTTAATTTTATTTGAAGTCTCAAATTATATTTGGTTAATTTTAATAAAATAATGAATTTTCAATTTTCAAGTATCATTTTCTCCACATTTCACATGGACACCTAAATATGTGTAGACAACAAATTTTCAAATATATTATTATTATACAAAATCAGAAGAGTTTTTTTCCCTTAAATTCACTTGATAATAATTTTATTAGAATTAAATTTAATTTTTTCAATAAAAATATATCTATAAGTAAATTATACCATTTTAGAATTTATATCCATAAAAATACAAAACTAAATTATATTGTTTTAGAATTTATATTCATAAAAACACAAAATTAAATTTACACCCAACTTCAAAGCTGGAATACCTCTATGATATGATAGTAGAAACTCTTACAAGTTAGAGATATGAAACCAACTTCTTCATGAAGTATTAGTGGAGGTCTTATATGAGATCAATTTTTTTGATGCCTTACATTTTGGCTCAAGGGATATCTGGATAACTATATTGGGGTGACTGACATATTCATTTTTTGTCGTGAAATAAGGTTGAGATGGAATTTGATGGGCAAATTGTCCATGACATGTTATTTTCCTGTTAAATACTGTTAAAACCATAACAGACTCGGACTGTTAAAAAAATTCATCAAATACTGATAAAATCCTAAAAGACTTGGACTATTAAATATTCCCAGTCAATTGTCTAGAAGATTAGTTTGAATTTATAGAGTTTTTTTGTGTCCAAGAATTTATTTCCTTTCTTTGGGTAAAGATGTTGGATCCGAACAAGCCTGCAATTGCATTTTAGAAGGCGTCGCTCTTCCTCTTGTGCACGACAACTAGGGTTTAGGGTTCAAAACAAGATTATAGCCCGCCTTCACCTTCAATGGCCGCAGCTACGTCCCTCTTTGCGGGTGCCCCTGGCAGCGGGGTTGTTCCTCTACCTTCTTCATTGTCTAGGCCAGCTTCTGCGTCGAAGTTTGGATCCTCTTTTTGTGAGGTTGTTCAACGGAGCTCTACTTCATTTCCTTCATCTCTTTTTTTTCAAGAAGCCCCTCCCCTTGTCATTCCTATGGGTCAAAATGTTGAGGAGGAGGAAGAATACTACAGATCAGTGAGTTTGGTTTGTCGTTTCAATATTTTTTGGCCAAAGTTAGTTGATCTCAACAGTTGGATCTCAACTTCTGGATTCCTATCATGCGGGAGAAAGCTTTCATTCATCTTTGTGCTAAAGGATTCTTCATTGTCAAGTTTGACATTGAGGAAGACCATGACCTGATTCTCAATTCTCGTATGTGGTTTTAGGGAAACTTAGGTTTGTATATGAAACCATGGACTCCTTCTTTCAATCCAGCTATTGGCATTCTCTCTTTAGCTCCATTTTGGGTGAGGCTTCCCAATCTTCCCTTGCATTTTTGGAGTTTACCTTTGCTTGAAGCCATTGGTTCGACGTTGGGAAAATTCCACTTTGCATGTCATGAAAATTCAAGGCACAACACTTCCACTTTTGCTCGTATTTGCGTAGAAATGGAATTCAATAAAGGTTTCCCAGCCGAAGTTATTCTTACTAGAAAATATTATTCTTGGTCTCAGAAATTGGACTATGAGAGAGTTTCCTTGTGTTGCATTTCTTGTTTTGAAATGGGTCATCTTGCAATTGTTTGTCCCAAAGGGCCTAAGAAGAACTGAAAGACTTGAAAATACACTTGGTGGGTGGGATCAAATGAAGACCATCAAATTATCTCGAAGCCCCTCAAGTCACTGAAAATACGTCCCAGTCATACCCTCCTCCTCATCCAACTCCGCTATCTAGTCCAGAATCCAATCATAAATCGAAGAATGAGGCGTCCTCTCCTCAAGTTTAAGATGAGGGACCTTGAGTCCAGTTTCCCCCCCATCCATCAGCTCGTTGGGAAGATAAGGATGATGATGTTGGGGTATTGGATGAAGAAACAATTGAAGCTCCAGATCAAGACAATCTAGGAAACACAGACACAACAAGTACCTCAATATGTGAAAATAAAGTTTGGACGGTAGTAATAAAGAAGAAGAAATCACATTTCACTTCTCAACCAATGGTAACAAGAAGTCAAGCCCTTAAGTTATCCAATTCGGTGAGCTCCTCCCCAGCAGACTAATTTAGATGCAGTGTGTCTTCACTTATATTCTCAAAGTTTTTCTCTGTGTGTATTCAGTAAGGTTGTTTTATGTGAAGTTTTCGTCTGAGTATTTGAAACAATCATCGGTAGATTGTAATAGTGGTTTAATTAAGGCCGTTAATTGATGCAAATTTTGAAGAACTTTGTAACTCCTCAGCGGTTTCGACCGCGCCTTTTTGATAATATAAATTTTCGAGTTTTGTAAAAAAAAAAAAAAGCTGTCGGATCCAAATGAAGGTTTATATTTTCTTAAAACGGGGGTGGGTTTTAATTTTTGTCATAAAATATAGTACTAACATGTTGTTTTCTATTGTAGGCAAGCTCCCCCAGAATGAGTTGCGGAGTAACCACAAGACACCAAGCGATCCCCCTCTAGTGCAGGTGACCCTAGTCAACAAGACACCTAAGTGACCCCCCTCTTTATGTTGCAGGTGAGCTCCCCCAGTTTGAGATATGCACAAGACACCAGGGAACCTCCCTCTAGTGTAGGAGACCCTAGGTGGAAAGAATACGAAAAGGAAAATATGTGGTTCTTTTTCGTTGAAGAGTTGGACCAATATTTTGAAATGTTGTAAAGACATATTTTCATCTTTGATGAAGTGTGTAGCACCTTTGAAGAAGTGCATGGAATATTTGAAGAAGTGTGTGGCATCTCAGATCTAACTTACAAGACTTATGGGGAAAAATTGCAAGTAGCAATAGGGTACAAGTTAAAATCGGCATAATGGACTGGACATCAACTCTACTCCCTCACTATCTCAATATACAATGTTGAAACATAATTTAGATCCAAAAACCTCAAGCTGGTATCAATGCAAAGCTTTGTGTTTTCTTCTCATCTAGTAAACCAAACCCATCTCTATATTTAGCTTAAAAAATTATCTATCATGGCATTTACATATTTTGTTAAAAATACACAAAAAAGAATCAATCTCATTATCTAGAAGAATTGAATCAATGGAATATAAAAATTGTAGAGGCCCATTGGACTTCAACTATTACAAATAGACACAACTCTCAATTTCATGATCTGGTACAAACAAAACATTGGAGTGTAACAAATTATAGAAACCCGTGGGTATTAATTACTTTGGTTGCATGATATTGGAATTATTTATATCATGATTCTTAATCTGATTTAGGTAATTCATTTATTTACCTGTAATTTGCATTCCAAGTGTGCCTCTCATGAATCATTTCAATTCGTTTGTTTATAATACAAAGGGATGTGCAAGTGTAATTGAATATTTTATGCAAGGTAGGCATTCTTTGAGAGGATGGAATGTGATGTGTACACAAAGCCGAGTATATGTTGATTTCTTTATTTCTATGAAGAAACTATATGAGGGTAGCGAATAGGCCAAGCATGATTTCAAATATGAAAGCTTTCCATTTTTTCCAACTTAATAAGCTAACTAAAGTTGTTATGTCATTTCAAAACTTACATAGCTTTTCCTTTACATATTTGGTGTTGCAATGTAGGTTAAATGTTGTGCTTTGTTTTTATTCTTTCGAGACTGTTAAAAGAATATTTGTTGAATTCCTCTTCTAGAACAGTTAATGGAATTTATGAGCAAAATCGGAGATCCAAATTTTTTTTCTTTGGCAAATCTTGTCCAAAATCATCTCTTGGTATTTATTTCCATCTCTAGCTCAAATGATTTTTCAACATTTCCTAACTTATGGAGGCCTTCAATTTATAGTGCATAACTAGTGGCATTAGTGGTAAGAAGATGTGGTGACAAGGACATCATATCCTTTTGCAGTTGTTGAGTTAATTTTGTATTTCCTACCATATAATGACTATAAGTATTGAATAAGCAACTAATATGGAAAATATTATGGAAGTCAACATTTGATCTAGAGGCTCCTACGAGGATATGAATTCTTTACTCAGGCCACAAATTATGCCATGTTACTCCATAGTATAAGGATGACAACAAGCATGTTTTATCTGATCTAAGAGATTATGGACATCAAAATATTTCCCCACCTTACAAAACTGATTTATCAAAACTCACAGGTCACAAAATTAGCAGCACAACTTTTCTCAACCTTCTATTGTAGAAATCTAATAGCTTGATCATTTTTTCTTGCTTTACCAAGACCATCAATCATGGAATCATATGTAATGACATTTGAAGGAAATCCTTTTTCTTACATCATGGTGAAAATATTATGGGCTCGCTCAATCTTCCCTACCTTGCAAATACCAATAACAATATCAGTGTTGGTTACAAATGCACAACTGTTGTCGATCATTTTCAAAATATCTGTAAGAGTTATATATAACCTCTTGTCAATCAAGGAGATGTAAGTGTAGACATATAGTATTATTTAGTATAATTACCTCCACCCATCTTCAAAAATTCCATCACACTTCCTCCAACTAGCCAACTTTGTGTAAACCATGAATAAGAGAATTGTAAGTGACATTGTTGGGCTCACAACCAACTTCTAACATGTCCTTCCATAGCTCATGAGCCTTCTCTTATATGTTAACACTACAGAGAGAAATAGCCAGGGCACCACCTACTCAAAGTAATTGTCTACATTTGGAAAAAATATATTTTCTCTCATTCTATTATATATCTTAGATGCCTTCTCCAAATCTCCAACCTTACAATGTCCATCAAATGGCACTATATAGGCGACAATATTAGGAGCACAACTAGAAGCAATTACCTCGCCTACTATTTCATCTACCTTAGATGTGTTACCCATATTTAGATAACCATGTATAAGTGTAGTATATGTCACAACATTGGGAGGAAACCCTTCCTTTTTCATTTCATGAATGCACTTACGAACCTACTAAATGAGGCTTACTTTGTGAAAGTCAAAACATTTGGAACAACACCATTCTGTTTCATCTCCTTTGAATATCAAGATATATTTATTCACCTTATTATATTGGCAAAGTAAAGTAATAACTTTAGTGTATGTACTAGTAGCAGGAATGAAGCCCTTCATCATGTATTTTATAACACTAGAGGACTCCTCATATTTACCTCTTGTAAAGAGACATTAGGAAAAATGTTTCACAATTACCTTGTTTAGGACAAACCCATAATCGATCTTTTAACCAAATCAAAATTTATATGCTTTGGGAAGCCTCTTCCTTGTGAATGCCACCACATAAGGTTTTGTAAGTTATTTAACTTAAAGGATGACCCATAGGTTCTATCTCTTTTGGAAATTTAAGAATATGTAAATTTCCCTTCCTTTATGAGAGAATTAAATATTGAACTATTGCTATGTGTTTGAATTCTTAGGTAGCATGTAGGGCAGAAGATGATGGTTCATAGTTCCATTATCTCCAAAAGGGTTTTGTTTCCCTAATTCATCTGCCAATGAAGAACTTGAGTAATGTAAGGCACCAAGGTCATTGGTCTCATCATAGTGATCAATTACTAGATATTTGTTTAAATCTACATTTTCAATAAACATGAATGGGTTTTTGCTTTCAAGCATTTGAAGATTAACCCAATTGAGATATTTCATAGATATAGAATCGAGTATGTTGTACCTATTAATCATATTATTGAACAATATTTTATCTACATATATCCTGAGCTTTAAAATTCCTTGAAAAATTTATGGGCATCATCCATTTTTCCAAGTTTACACAAACCATCAAGAAGCCAACTACCGGTCATACTATTTAGTATTTAGTATTATGCCCTTGGATGTCATTTTAGTTAAAAAAATGAAATTCCTTTTGCATGTCACCATGCTTGGAAAAACCATCAATCAAACTATTATGGTTATATATATCGAGAGTAAGAACCTCATTTTGCATCTCTAAAATATTCTTAGACTTACTCAACTCACCATCATGGAAAAACTTAGGAATCATGACATTATAAATATAATCATTAAATACAAAACCTTTCTTTTCTTGTCTCCGTTGATGGGTCCAAATGATTTGTCAAGCAGGTAAGGGAGAACACCCAATGATAGGTCCCAATTAGACCTACTCTCATTTGGTATAGTGTTTTCGACAAGTATATGGGCCCCGTTGTTGCTCATAATCAAAAGAAGAAAAAGGGGGAAAACAATGAACTATCCCCCAAATATTTCTAATTAATCCTAAGACTAGTCTAACTGAAAGAAAACTAATCTAATCCTAACTACTTCTAACCTATCTCGATAGAAAAGATAAAAGAATGAGTACAGTGAGAGATAATATCATCATAACCAAAAATAATTTGTGTATGCTAATGATAAGTGAAAACAACAATGCTACAAAAACACAAACAATTATTTGTACAATGCATTCACAACATTATTCATGTATGCATAAGGAAACATATGACAAGATGAGCAGATAGAATAGAGTGAAGAAATAGTTCATACAACAGAATTCTATGCTACTCAGGTAGAATAAAAATGCACAAAAAATAGTCTCATGTGCATCTACTAAAATCACAGATTTCTAAAATGCCGCTTGCTCTTTATTCCCTCAGAAGTAATAGCACCATCTTTTGTTTACAAAGGGGAAAAGTCTCTTCACAATTCAACAAACTCTCTTTTATAAAACACGAGAGACTCTTTATCTCTCTTGGTTGTTCATTTCATTTTCCCCTAATTTATTTTGCATTTTTTAAACTAAATACATAGGAGTTACAAATGGAAGCTGAAGAGATCCCTAGGTGGTTACTTTCTCCCTAAGGAAAATTACAAATGATTTTTATTTAAAATTATTGTTAACTTTTCCCCTTGACATTTTATTTTGTTCTTTGAGATGTTATTGGGTGTTTTTTTATGTTTATCTCTTGACTAAATTCATATTTCTTCCTTCTTATATATGCCATCCTTCTATTGTTCTCTTGCTTTCCTGCTTTCAGGTCTTTTGGCTTGAGATCTGACCACTTCAACATGCATAGTTCGTTCTTCTCTCAAATTCGGGTTTCTTATGTGTTTTTCATTTTCACACCATTTCTACTCTCAATATTCCAACACTTTATATCCCATCTTTTTCTTCTCTCTTCCAGTTTTTCAACGAGCTATATCAGGCCTGCTTTTGTTTCCCATAGCCCCGAATATGGTTGTTTGAAGTTTGCTCATCCATTTTTCCCCCAAATCCGTGGTTTGTTTTCTCTTAATTTTCTGACATATTATGTCACCTTTCTATCCTAGATACATCTACCACTACATTATTTTTGTTTGATACCTTTCCAACGAGGTATCATGGGCCCAATTCAGACACTTGTAACCCAAGTTATGCTCATTTGGAAAACGTCGCTTAGCAGTCGCCGATCAAGTGTGTGGGTGAATCTGGGTCGTTGATCCTTAACCTACAAACATAAATCCCACATGCATAAGAGTGTTCAAAATTTAGTGATCTAAACGGTTTTAACCCCTATGGATAGTTTGATAAGAAACCAGGCAACATGGGACCCACGACTTGTAGTAAAATCTTAGTTAATTCTCCTTTTTTTTAAATTAAATTAGGAAAATAATTAAAATAAAATAAAATAAAACCAATTACAATTAATTTACATTAATTACAATTATCAACAAAAGAACTACCCCTAATCCTATGTAAAAAATTAAAGAGGATTAAAATTAACTAAACTAGTTACCCCCATTAATGTAAAACAAAAATTACTAGAATTAAAACTAATAAAATAATAATAATTACCCTACCTCTTTTTGGATTTGAACTTGAGACCTCCAAGGAGGAAACACATGTTTTTAACCATTAGTCTTACTCATGATTATATACTCTCCCTACCTACATGAAACTAGTAATCCATGAAAATTAATAATAATAATAATAATAACAATAATAAATAATAAACAAAATAAATAAAGACAAAAAATAAAAAACAAAAGCAATAATTTCCCCCCCCCAAAAAACCATAACCTAAGTTCCAAAATCAACACATTGAAATGCATGCATTAAATAATCCCATCGAAGCGAAAAATGGTTAGAGTGGTGAATTAAGGAAGAGTTGACTTCACACTCTAATGGCTACCACTCGGATGGCTTACCATCATATTCTTACGGTTGGGACGTGGAACTTAAGTCTCCACATTTTAGTCCGATAAAACTCCCTGACGATAGAATAAAACATTAAAATAATCTAACCTCCTCCCCAAAAATAATATTAAAGTAATATGGGTGCACTTCCTTCAAAAAATAAAATAAAATAATGCCCAAAAAACTATTAAGATAATGTTGACACATTTTTTCAAAATATAATTAAATAATACATGTTCACATTTTTTCAAAAATATTATTAAAACAGTACGTGGTGTCGGAGTCCAAAGGTCAGAGTGTTGGGTGAATTCTGATGATCTCACTCTGATGGATTCTCAAAGTTGTAAGGATTGTTGGGTGAGATTCAATGAGCTCACTCTGATGGTCAGGGAGGTTAACATGGGCTCATTCCAATGGTTTTTTAAAAAGTTATAAAATAATCCCAAGCATAAATTTGAGTCCTGATGAGCTAGGTTTGGAATTTTAATAAGAAATTCATATGGTTTCTAAAGTATTTGGGAGGAAAGGTAGGAGGGAAATCCTAAAAAATAGAAAGGTCTTCTTAAAAATGAGGAAATGTGTCTTGATTGTTGATTTCTCATGAGAAATGTTACAAAGTATATAAAAATTGAAAATTCATTTTTTTTTATTTTTTTTAGTTTTACGTATAAAATGTGCGTATATGTTAAATGGTTAAAACACACTAGGTAATCACATGGTGTGTTTACATAATGAAAATTATTTTATTCATGTAAAAGTGAATTAACCCCATGTAAAAGGAATATATGATGTGAATTAATTTTCCCTGAAGTAAAAGTAAATACTTAAAGTATTTCTAAGGGGAAATGATGGGGAAAAATCACAGACAATACCATGTGGTTTTGTAAAACCATGGGAAAATAAAGATAAATAATTTACAAAAATAAATAAAATTAAAATGAAATGAAATATATACAAAAATATTTAATAATAATAATAACATACAATAAAATAAATACAAATTAGGAAAATTAAGACCAAATTACACAAGTCAAGGTTTTATGCTCGCCCAAGGTTCCATCAGTTAGAGTTCCGCTAGTCAGGGTTCTGCACCTAGGGGCCAAAATTAGGAATAAGTCGTATGTGGTAGATATTAAGAAACCAAGCATCATGGAGAGGAACGAGGTCATATGGTGAAAAAGGATGTGGCAATTTAGCTACAACGAAAGGAAAGCATTGAAAGGGAAAAGTCGACGCCAAATGCAATGAAGCAACATCACAAGTAATGATGAGTGGAAAAATGAAATCCACACCAACTAAGAGCACATCATAGGTTAGTCCACTCAATATGCACATCTCATAAGGAAGACATGCTCAGGTCACGAGGAACGGGAAAACAACCAAGCCAAGGAAAAGGTCCTTACGCCAGACCACTATGTGTGATACAAATGTGACAGATAGATAACAAGCATCAGGTGGCGATATGAAAAGGGCTCACAATCAAGAGTATGAATGAGATTTTGGATTAGTTTTTGGTGAGAGGTAAGACCGAAAATGACTCAGTATAGATCAATATGAAAAGGTTCAGGGACAAACTTGCGGGAAAGGTGGATCTGACAGCCTTGGGGGATTCAGACCTCAAGACAACTGCAAGACAAGGTAATACAATCCCCATTAAGGAGAATGCCAGAAAGAATCAAGGTCAATATTGTAGATGAGGATCAACAGATTCCCCCACATGCTTCTCAAGGCTAGGGGTCACGTGAACGAAGTGACCCTGCAAACCTGCTTCTACAAAAACAAAGAAAGAGATCAACCATGCAATCAAAAGGAGACTTACCAATACATTATAAACCTCATATTCCATGCCTTAAGTAAACTTATAAGAGAGTGTTTGGTTTATTCAACAATAGCATGGTGGTTGTAGATGAGTGTCCTAAAACTACATGTGCCAATTCGAAACAGAAGATTAATATCCACATACAACAGTATCAAAGTTGAAGACATTCAACATAACATGATAGCAAGAGGATGTAGAATTTGAATTAGTCAATTAGCAAATAATCAACCACAAACTCATTCAATACATGCAATAGAACATCAAACCTTGCATCCACATATGATCATCAAGAACTTCAAAATCAACAAAAGGTCCAAAGATAGTGCGTCAATTTCATCATACAAATGTCAAAAAAAAATAATAGTTCAATAAGCATCATGAAGACATTTGTAATCATAAGTTCGAAAGGAAAAATCAACACCCATAAAATGAAATCATCCATCAAAATTAAACCTCCAACTCCCTTGAGGTAGGAAAAGAAATAACATCAGGCTCCAACAGTAGAAGATTAGGCAACAAGATTGAAAATTTTAGTAGTGGGGACCTTTCCTTTCTCTTGTAAAAGCTAAAGTAAAGGGGGTTTTGTGGCCTTAACAAATTGTGACACACTAGAAGAATCGATTATCTATGTCAAAATAAGTCTAGGGCCTTTACTTTACATCTGAATTTTAAAGATAAGGTCAACAAACTGCAGACAATTTTTCAATAATCATGGGTACCACAATGACGCCAAAATTCTAAAAGATATAACCCAATATTTCTATTTCTTGTAATCTAATACACCTTTTTCAAAGAGACAAATACTAAGGTAAATTCTTTTATTGGTTACACACTTCAGATTGGTTTTGGTTTGACCATGGGTTTTCACTTTTTAGAACAAACAAACATCTACATAAGTGTGTTCCTCATCTCTATTTTCTCAGCATTGATTCGCTGCCAACGAGCATCCATAGCCCCAAAAAAATTTCCTCAATACCATTTAAGCATAGCCCCACTTCCAACAGGAATTCATAGCCCCGACTGGTTTACTTGTACTTTTCACACTATTAATAGTGTTTTCAACTTTCTTTTTTTATTTCAAAATTATGGTCACCCTTTTAGATTTGTATATAGATATGCATATGCACATAGGGTGTGAAGGAAGCGGTGTGATATGAGAGTTTTTTTTATTTTCTGAGTAAATGTTATACATTTTAGTTTAACCCATAGGTCTCCCTAAAAAACTATCATAGTACTGGCAATTCTATTAATGTGAAGTGGATGGAGCTCAAAGAAAAATATAGATAGACACTTTCCTATACTTATGGATTATCATGGTAAGCTCAAAAGGAACATGTGTTCCACCACAACTATCATTCTATACCTACAACTAAGAACTTCATGAATTCTCATTCAGATAGAGCAGCCCGTGCATCTCATGACTTGTAAAAATTTCTTCAATATGTGACCAGAATTGGACCAGTCCCTCACTCAAATTTAAAGAGTAATCCTCAAGGTAGACTAAAGAGTCAAATTATTTAAGGGAATGTACCAACATTCAAATTAAAATATGGAAGCACTTTATACAAGAATGAAGCAAGACTAAAATAAAAACTCAATTCATGGAAAAGAAAACTAAACTAAAAGAAATCTGAAGCTAGAATGTCAGTCATCTAGAAAGAATGAAAAATGGATGAAAAAAGTAAAATAAAAACCAACAACAAGTAACAAATCTAGTGGCAGGAATAGAGTAAGCGTTTTCATTGACATATTGGAGATTAATCCAAAGGAAATAATCAATCAAGAAATATTAACTATTCAACATCAAGCCCAACAAGAAGATCCCCAGGGTGAAGATGTGAAATGAAGAATAAGTGAGATTACAAGAATTGATAATCTAGTGGAACATATCTGCAACACAATCCTCCAATCCAATTGTCACATACAATTTTCTTTCATACAATGAAACAAAACAAGCCTCCGAGAATCTAGCAAAATGGGTTAATGGATGGATTTAATCAAAACAATTTTTCAAAAATTCCATTTACATGAAACATTCTACAGACCCGTGAGCTCTCAAGATTTCTTGACATGAACAATTCCTTTGCATATTTGAAAATGCTGAAATTTTCCAATAATAGAAATTACATTTCAAATCTCTCACCAAAGCGTCATTTTCTCTTTGTTATAAAATATTTTCATTAAACACAAAGATTAAAAT
The DNA here is from genome assembly GCA_009831015.1 of Picea engelmannii. Taxonomy (NCBI): domain Eukaryota; kingdom Viridiplantae; phylum Streptophyta; class Pinopsida; order Pinales; family Pinaceae; genus Picea; species Picea engelmannii. The sequence goes on along the minus strand of ML781551.1, from coordinate 470,482 downwards.
AATTTGATCTGATAACACAAAGAGGAGAAAACACAATTATGGAGGTCATCAAAATAGTCATTAAAATGACTCCAAATATCAACTAGATCGGAAACAAATATGTGAATACACAAATGACACAAAAGATATTTATGATCAGTTGTTGATTTGGTGACAATATTGGTTGATTAACATGTAACAAAGGAATTTGAGCGGCCAAATTTAGATTAACACTTCCCTAAGTTGCTTTCATTCCAAGAGAAAAATCATTAGTTGTTGGTTGCACAAGCCATTTCTCAATCTGCATATCAAAAGAGAAAGGTGTGATCAATTATTAGACAGTTTGGGAATAACTCTTCCCATAAATGACTAACTTATTGAAATGAAATTAAACTAAAAAGAAAAGTAAAGATCAAAATTAAACTAATCCTAGGAAAAGCATGCTAAGATAATGTAAATTTAAACTAAGTGGGTTTTCATGAAACTTGTGTAAATTCCAGTGCAGTCAACAAGTATTTAGGTGTTTTCCATTAGCCAAATATCATAGCCTTCTTCCTGATAAATAAGCACTATGTGTTTTCCCCGGGATATTCCCTTCAACATGAGACTTATTGTCATTGACTGTTGTGAGGTTTGGATCTTCTAGACACCATGTCTTGTTCCTGAAATCAGAATCATTCAAAAAATTTCGAATACAAATAGAGCCACAAGACTTCAATTCCATCCATGTCCTAAGGATACATGTCCATGACCAATCTTTAGTTATAAAAACTTGATTCAAAGATTATAAAGATTGTACCCCAAGGCATGTGTTTCCTCTGATAATGATAATAATGTGAAACATTAGCATGATCATATTCAACCTCGTGAGAGGCGAGAGGAAATAATTATGAAAATGGAGCACTTAAGATACTCTGGAAAGGTGCAAATGATCTCAGGTCACAACCTAGATGGATTGACTTCCCAAACCCCAATGAAAGATAAAATCATATATTCATATGGAATTAAGTGATTAAGATCAGGTTTGTAATAGGTGATAAGATTGGTATGATGGGAAAATCCATGAAACTAATATCTTCCATCTCCCAAGAGTGTTCCAAGTAGAGAAACCATGAATTTAACTTCCTTGAGATTACATGTTGCATACAATGTAGAGAACATGAAATGGAAAAGAAGAGTGTGTATCTTGTATCTCTACTAGATAGGTTTTATGTTAAAATAATGAGACATATAATCTAGAAAACAAAATCAACAAGTTCATGAGTACGGGGGATCAAATAGAAGATATTCCAAACCATCCCAAACAATTCTTATCTTCCCAAGTTATGAATCAACTAAGTTTTGATTCAAGGAGTGCTAAAGAGTGTGGGGCCCAATAGATTAAGTAGTTACAACCCACAATATTTTCACATCTTGAAACTTTTTATCATGGCTAAGTTGAAAACAAACATAGAAAACTCGAAAATGGAATCTTAGAAGTTGCCTTGACATATTCCATTAAGACACTTAGAACTCCCAAGCATTTGAATGGATTAAACATGAGATATATGTGTAGTTCTCAACCATTATAAAAATAAAATTACTAATGAATGTAACCATAATGAGTGATTCAATATTAGCAGATTTAACGACTGGAAAATACTCTACAAGGAAAATATAATGTCTGAAATTCTCATGATTGACAGTGCTAGGATTAAGTCTTTAATAAACTAGTGAGTTGGGAATAAATGATTGGTTCCCAAATTATTTTCTGAAAAAGAGATCAACAAAAGATTTAAATAACCATGATGTCTAGAATGTCATAACATGTTTCCGAACAATGTGAAAGAATATCCCTTGTTTCTATGTATTGGAGGAAACTTGGGTGAAGAAAATTGCAAGGTGAAATATAAATTCCTCATTGAAAAATTTAATGAATAGAGAATAAGATATGTGCATCAAATGCCCAAAAATTAATACTAAAGGTGTTGTAAGAAAATAACTGAAAAGAAATAAAAAAAAGTTAGTAAAGTTCATCATGCTAAGAAAAGTATATACACAGAAAATCATGTTGGTTGAAAGTAATTGAAGAAAAGAGTTAATGGGAAAGAAACCATTTGAATAACTCCAAAACCATGAAAAAAAATCATCTAAATAGATTACAAGGAGTTGGAGTGGCTTGGATCTTAGATGGGAAATATTGTAATACTCAAAACTTCCATTCACTGTGTACGGGACAACAAGCCCAAAACTCAAAAGAAAATAAATCAAGGAAAAGCTTCCAATTAGAATCATATTCATATGAGGATTGAATACCTTTTAGTGTTCATTTTCATCCCAAGAGGAACTAAATAGTATCTTTATTTTAAAATATTCCACTAGTAAGATGAAAACATGCTTGAAAACGATTTGTCATGGTGATCATGCATAAAATCAGTGATTTGAAAATCACCCGACACATAGAAAGAATTTGAGAATGAGATGAAGTAAATTTTCCCCAAATCAAAATTAAATTCAAAATCCATTCAAGGGAAAATTTAGGAGGAAATCCTTCTATTTCTTTCCACCTTTGTTGAGAATCCATGTATTGTTCAGCCAACAGTAAATAAAAGAAAATGAAAACAAAGAACTAATTAAAAAACTAGGAAGCAAAGGTAATGCTATGCAAGGAAAATACATTAAAATATTCTACCCTACTCCTATCCTACACTACAAATGGATGAAAAATGAGTTATGTAAATTCATAATGACAATGTATCCATCATTGTAATCACAATCCTGCAAACATATGTTCATGACAAAATATTAGCAACGGAGCTTGGAATGAAAATAGACTAAAAGTAAGAAGAATTAAAACTTGAAAAACTCTATCCACTATATTTAAAATGTCATAGTGATAATTCATAGGAACATGAGATGAATACAATTCCTCCAACCATGCTTCAATTCTATCATAAAATCTTGCATTACTATCATAGAATTGATGGAGGGGGTTCAATGGAAAGTATCATACTGAATGAGAACCATGCATCGAATATGTGTGAGGTGTTCTTGGTGAGAGAATCTTAATGTTAGTGAACTTGTTGACCCTAGAGGACAAAAAAAAAGAATTAGGTCCTAACATAACCATTGGCATAGACCGAAGTGCCACATTATCTTGGAACGCCTCCTGAGGCTCACATTTCAAGCAACCATCCACTCGAGATAGACTAGTGAGATCACGTGATATACATAGACTAGTACCCACCATGGTATAAGGTAAATCATCAAGACAATGGTGGGATCCACTAACATGAAAAATTTCAACTAAAGGGATACTTGAATAAGAAGATTCATTATTGATCAAAAATGAAGATGATGAAGAAGAAGACATGGTATGTTATATGTCTACTACAACATTCCCTTCATCCCATGAAAAAGGATCATAATGAATAATTGTACCAAGATCATGGGAAGAGGCCTTATCATCTTTATCTTCCATATGCACATCTCCACCATCAAGTACCTCAAAATGGGTTAGCCCTATTGAGTTTTTACTTGAACAGGATAGTGGATGGCTTCCTGCAAAATCAAACCATTAAAGAGATTGTGATACAAATAATAATAAGTGGAAGAATTAAGAGAATTAAAATATTCTCATGAACGTGAAATATTCTCAGAAAGTGACTCCCCGAATGGTATTTCCTCTTTCAATTTAAAAGTGGATTGTTTTGATACTAAGAGGGGGGTGAATCAGTATCAAGTACAATTTAAAGCCTTTTTCAACTTATACTTAAACCATTCAATTATATCCAATGAGAAATGAACAATAGTATAAGAGTTACACCAATGCACCACAATACACCATGCACAATATATGAGAAATAATTAATAGTTAATGTTCAAGGGAAGTAATGACTTCCAAAGGTAGCTATAGCTTCTAAATGTAAAGGGAGGGATAAAACTCCAAGAGGAAGATACAATCCTCCAATATCAAGAGATATTTGAACTTTTCATCCTTGCCCCTTCCTTCCACCAAAGAATATATGAGAGATAATAAAACTTTACATTAAATCATCACCATCAACCAATCATCACATAGAACCTGATAATACTTCCCGAGACTTCTTCAATTTCTACAATTCTTCAATTCTTGGAGTACTCTGATCCTATAGATAATATTACACAATGTCTTCTCTGAAACTCCTCCAAGTTTCACTCCTTGAATCCTCCACAAAAAGAAGTTATAGAGAGAATGGTAGACCTTGTTCAATTCTGGTTTATTCAAGAGACCGAACTTGTACAGAATGCCCCACGCTCAATATTTAACATCCGATTCTAAAACTCGCACACAAGAAAACAAAGTCCATAATATTTCCAATGAAATCTGTCCCATGTCATTTGGATTATCGATGAAGAAGTTATGACTATTTTACCCGGAACACTTGTTTATTGACTAGCTTCAGGACTGGTCACAAACCCTATCTTCCACAGAGTGTATCTCCATAATTATAGTGAATCAAGAGCTAAAAATTTTACCACAAGTACCTTGGTATTTATTCTCAATACCATAGCAATTTCACCATTTTAATCGTTCTAGAAATTTTTTTATAGAAAAAATAGTGAGATGACCTGAAAATAACATACCTTAGAACACATCACCAAAAGACTTCATCCTCCCTTGAAATCCAGCCTTCTTTACTTCTAATTTCCTATGAAATTCGACTTGTATGTCAAATGAATGTATAATGATATTTATTTATACCATTTATGTCACTTTCTTTTAACATTAGGGCCGACCTGACACTTTCTTATTTTGTAATTCTTTTCTTTAATTATCTTCAGGGCCTACATGTACTTCCTTCTTCAATTCA
>ML781551.1:393776-412036 GCA_009831015.1 Picea engelmannii | reverse complement strand
GTCCGGAATTCAATATGCGCCGTTGATCCGGGCGCATGAATCGCGACTGCTAGAACTCGCACATTGCTTACCGCAGATGCATTATCACCCAAAACTTAGGACAAGTGGGTTTTTAACCCAAACTTTTGCGTTCTAGCCCCTCTTACAAGAAATATCGCTAACACTCCCAGAGTTAAGAATAATAGAGGTAGGAGAATTCATGTTGACTATGACTGGAGATAGGTCTTGTCCTATTAATCCCCTGGCTACGCACGTAGTTTATGTTGAGGGTAAATTATATGGAAACCATTGCTGAAACAATACCTATCGATATCTCCAGAACCCCTGGCATCATGGAGAATGTCTTCGTCAGAGTGGACTACTCCCCCGAGGATATTTGAATCTACACGGATTTATTTAAAGAATTTCACAACGTTTTTTCCTGGTCTTACGAGGAAATGCTAGGCATTGATATGAGAATCATCAAACATGAGATCATGACCTATCCTGATGCCAAATCGGTCCGGCAGAAGCTTCATCTGGTCAATCCTCAGAAAGAATCAACTATTAAGGCTGAAGTAGAGAAACTTCTCAAAGCTGGTTTCATCTACCTCATTCACTTGACTCAATGGGTGTCAAATCCTGTTCCAGTCAACAAAAAGTAGGGAACGATTCATGTATGTATGGAATTTCATGATTTGAATAAGGCATGTCCAAAGGATAATTTCCCCACCCCATTCATTGACCAGATTGTTGATGAGTGTGCAGGTTGTGAGGTCTTTTCTTTCATGGATGGTTTTTAGGGATACAATCAGATACATATTAAGCTCGAGGACCAGCATAAAACAACTTTTATCTATCCATGGGGTACATTTGCTTATCGGAAGATGCCTTTTGGCTTTAAGAATGCTAGAGCCACTTTTCAGTGGGCCATGTCTTTTTCTTTCCATGACCTAAGACACATAGTCAAGGATTATCTCGAGGATTTAGCATCACGATCTCGTAAGAGAGTTGATCATACAACGCACTTTCGAATTATCTTTGAGCGATGTCGCTACTATCAGATTCACTTAAATCCAAACAAGTGTGTTTTACGCATGATGTCGGGTTGTCTGCTAGGTTTCATAGTTTCGACAACATGGATCATGGTCGATCCTCTTAAGGTTGAGGTGATATTTTAGTTGCCTCCCTCGTGCACAGTCCCTCAGCTTCAAAGATTACAGGGTAAAGCGAATTGTCTTCAGCGTTTTATCAAAAACTATGTCGAGATCACAAAAGGGTTTATGAGTTTATTGAAGAAGGGAGTCTATTTCCATTGGGACGAAGCTGCTCAGTGCTCTTTTGAAGTGTTGAAATGTGCCCTCGTGTCTGCCCATCTGCTCCAGCCTCCCAATTATAATAAAGATTTCTTATTGTATTTGGCTGCGGTAGAGTCGACCATCGGTATGTTCTTGGTTCTAGAGGACAATATGATTGAAGAGAATGTGATTTATTACCTTATCCAAGGCCTGGTTGGACCAAAATTCAACTACTCCCACGTTGAGAAGCTAGCGTTGGCAACAGTGCATGTTGTCCAGCGGTTCCTTCATTATATTTTTCTTTGTAAGACCATCGTCATTTCCATTGTGAATCCATTCCAGTATGTGTTGACATGACGCATCATCGATGGAAAGATCAGTAGATGGATCATTATCCTCCAGGAATTTGACTTGGATTTTGTTTCTGCGAAATCCAAAAAGTCACTGGTAATTGTGGAACTTATCTCGGAATTTTCGGTCAAATCAGGTGATGTTATGCCTGAAGAATCACCGATTAAAGGAGATCTTTTTTCTGATTTCATCTTTGGACCCCTGGTATGGAGATATACTAGTCTATATCCAGACATTGAAGTTCCTCGCATCTGCTTCTCTTGATGAGCGTCGACATATATGCCATCAGGCCAAGAATTATCTTATACTCGATGATACTCTCTATCGTCGAGGTGTAGATTGCATCCTTTGTCGGTGCCTCACTCATGAAGAAGCAGAACTTGTGCTTAACAACTACCACACTAGAGCATGTGGTGGTGATTAGTCTAGGTTGGCAACAACCCAAAATATTCTATGAGCAGGCTATTTTTGGCCGACTTTGATCAAAGATTGTGTTGAATCGATCAAGAAGTGCCACCTGTGTCAGATCTTCTCTCGGAATATGAGGGCACACCCTGCTCCCGTGTTTCCCATCATTACAGTTGGTCCCTTTACCAAGTGGGGATTGATTATACTACATGCCACCCGACTTCATCCAGGGGGCATCGTTATATCATCGTAGCGGTAGATTACTTCACAAAGTGGGTCGAGGCTATGCCAAAGTTCAAAGATGATGGCGAAACAACAACTCTCTTTATTTTTAACCAGATTGTAGCAAGGTTCGACATCTCGAAGGAGATTTTCACTAACCATGGCAGTCACTTTCAAAAAAAAATGATGTCTGAGTTAACGTCAAATCTTGGGTTGGGGCAATAATACTCATCACCTTACTACCCACAAGTTAATGGTCAGGTGGAAGCTGTGAATAAATCTCTCAATATCATTCTACAATGAACGATCAATTCGACCAAGTCAAATTGGAATTTGATGTTGTACTCGACATTGCGGGCCTACCAAACATCTGTGAATACTACCACCATTTTCTCACCTTTTCAACTCATTTACAGGCTGGAAGCAGTCTTGCCAATAGAGTGATAGATCCCATCTCTAAAGTTGGCAGTACAGTTATTTCTAGACACTTCACCGCTTGAGGAACGCTTATTATATCTCAAGCAGCTCGATGAGTAGCGACGTGATGCATCCTTGGCTAATGAGGCTCATAATCAAATATTCAAGTATCAGTATGATCGGTTCATTCATCCTCGGATTTTCTCTGAAGGCGACCTTGTCCTAGTCTATGACCAAGATAAGGATCACCTGGGGGAAGGCAAGTTCAAACCCATGTGGTTTGGACCTTTCATCATGAAGGAGGTACTAAAGAAGAGCGCTTATCATCTAGTTGATTTCGAAGGGAACGTGTTAGCAGAGCCTAGAAATGGGCTCTACCTCGAGAATTATTACTTGTAGGTGGGTCGCCTTGGGTGATTTCTTGTACATATGTATAGTTCTTATACAATTAGTTTGTTTTTATCTTTTTGTTTTATGGACATGTCGTTATTGATATTGTCTTTTTCACCATGGCATATGTCAAGTGAATCAGAGGTGTTCGTTGGGTTCATGGACAGCGCTAGCCGACACACTCGGAGGCTTGCTTCCGTAGGTTGCATGATTTTCACAGCTCAAGGCCAGTTGCTATCTTTTGGAGGTATCTGTTTAGGTGATGCCACAAACAATTTCGTCGAGTACAACGCAGTGATAGATTTTCTTCATGACACTTTGTCACATGGTATCTCTCACCTCTGGGTCTACTTAGATGCACAATTGGTTGTGTCCGAGTTAAATGGGGTTTACCGTGTTCACGATCCTACTTTACATCGATGATTCCTTAGGGTACGTCTCTTAGAACGTTACTTTGATTATATTACATATAATCATGTTCCTAGGAGATTAAATAAAATCACAGATACTCTAGCTAATCATGTATTAAATTGGCATATTGCAAACACATAAAAGAAGCACACACATACAGATGTACATACATTGTAAAAATGTAATCCATAAGACATAAAACATGTAAATACACACACACACACACACACACACACACATATATATATATATATATATATCAAAGTCTCAGAGTACATAGGTGGGCACAAGCACCTCAAAAAATAATATGTCTGGTATACATCGTGGGGCTTATGCCCTCAAAAATATACAAAAGAGTGCCCTCGACACATAACTAGTCCACCCTAGCTAAGTACGGGTCCTGTTGGCCCTACCATAGTGAACAATGATGTTTTCCAAATGCCAGAAAAGTTGGACCCAGGTCTGTGGCACCCCAACTACATGAAGCTGCATAGATGGCGGGAGATCCTCGATCTCGACCATGGGCACTGTACGAGTGAGAACGGTGAGGTTTCACTCCACTCGTCTCAAAACTCTCTCATCTTCTACAGCTGGAGGTCCCCCTACTACTGTTGTTGGTCCGACAGGCGCTATTGGTACTACCTCTGGTCGAGGATGCCACCTACTCCTCGCAAAATCTTTTGAACGCACTGGTCCCACATCTGTACATAACATATACATAGTTGTCAGATACTCTGGTACACATAAAAATGATATATATATATAAATAAAATTAAAATTAAAAACTTTTAAAAGAAATCATACCTATCTCTTCTCGCTCTGCTCTGAGAGGTAGGGGCATGTCAGGGTCCCTAGAGAATTTGATCCTAACATAGGGATAGTCCTCTATAGTCAAAATCTGCTGAGATCACCAGTCGGAGAAAGTATCATCGAAGGCCTCTATGGTCCTCCCTCCCTCGTGTCATGGTAGAAATGTTGCACATATACACACTGCGGGGAGCGAGGCCACATGCCCTCGCACTGTCTCTCGTGGACTAAGACTGGGCACCCTCTCGAAGAAGAATGAGCACAAAATGGTCTCGAATATGAAGTTTTTGTTACTCCATCCGCAACACTCAGTGAGTTGTCTCTTCATGCATTCTACCATGGTCGTACTCCAGTCGAATATACATGCATTTAAGAACTACACCGCACAATGCATGTGCACCCGGGAGGCATGATGTAAGGCCGCGGATCCAGTGATCCGTCTAATGATTAAAACTATCACTTTCAGTGATAGGCTGGTAATATTTTGGATCGGAACCTGAGAACCTACTTTCTCAGTGCCACCCTCGCAATATAGTCTCGTCAACTCGACAATGTTATGAGGCCCAGGGGGAAAAGCACGCAAGTTGACTGGTTCACCTCTCATCGAGAGGCCAATCAGAAAGTAAATTTCTTTAGTCGTTGGAGTCAACGACTGCCCCTCAAGCATGAATGCCTCAATGTCGGGGTGCCAATAGTCCACCAAGGCATTCAGCAGCCTGTGTTGTGCCCTTGTAACAACCTGTTTCCCCCAGTCTATAAAAATAACTATACTGGCCAAGAACTATGGCAAACTCAAAGATGCAAATGTGTGATTTGAATGGACCTTAGTATAAAGGGTCGACGAATGTAAATAATGTTATGAATATATGTTGCAGGACTGTTGGGAGGGGGATGTGCTGAAAAAGAGACCACGATGGTTGAAGAAAGGTGGTGGAAGGCACCTGGAATGGTGGCGTTAACTTCCACCGAACCAAACTGTATTTGGTCTTCACTGGCTCGGGGAACCAATAGCGGATCACTGGCCCCGAAATGAATTACTCGCCAGGATGGTAGGTGAAGAGGCTCCTCATGAGTTAATGAGGGATGGGGGTGAACCGCCCATCCGTGGAGGCCTCAGACCTAACCACCGCGGGGAAATTCGTGCCACATGCAACCTCGCGAGAAAAGAAAAGGTAGGTAAAAGGTGTGGGAGGGGACGGACACGAGGGCGAGGGAGAGATCGCAGGAAAGAGATCGGAAGAACTCTGGAACAAAATACAGAGTGAGCGATAGCAAAGAAGAAGGAGAGTAACCTTCATTCTCAATTGCTGAAGAACCGAGACAGAGAGTCTCAAGAATCGTGGTCTAGCTCGGGGGTGGCTAGTGGTAAATCCATTCGGAGTCACTGAGCCTACGGTTGGGTGGAAACGAGTGCCCCTCTCAACAGTTGCATCACCTGGTGTTTTCTGATAAGTGTTTATATCTTGTGTCTTGCATTGAATATCTTGGAATGTATGCTCATGGTTTGAACACTTATAAATGGTTTATGTGTAAGAAATGTCTGTATCGGAAATGGTGGTTGCATGCTTATGTTGGAATGACCACATTCGGTTTATATATATATATATATATATATATATATATATATGAATAGGTGCATTTTTCTAGGTCTGCTTTTGGGAAAGTTCCCTCACTCTATAAAGCTGGGGTAAGTGCCTAGAAAGGACTTCCTTCGCAGTAAAAACCTTGAGCTTTCTCACTACCATCCACAGAAGCTAATAGCTCAGAGATTTTAAGAGGACCTTCTAGTCAGGTCTTCAAACCTGTTGAAATTTACTCAAGGGCCTGAAGAAGGAATTAATGGCATAGTTTTTAAAATCCTGCACAGGAGAGAATGGTATTCTTAGACTTCGATATTTTGGAGTTTCGGCACCCGAGGTATCTAGGTGCGAGTCCTTTTGTACTCACAAGTCCCGAAACCCCGACCCGCGAAATCCCAAAATGACAGCGTGTAGATGAATTAAGGACCTTTCGGTGGTTCAGTACCTAGGATACCCTTCCTCTTGCTGAATGCAAGAATGAGATCCTTTCGGAGGATGTAAGGTATGTTACGATCGTTAAATTGGATGAAGGAACGCAGGCGTTAATGCCTCGACCCCTTTTTAACCTTCGTAATTAGTGAAGAAATCGATATTGTCGATTCCAAGACCCATGGGAGTACCTGGACCGTCCAGTTGTAGAGTACATGTGGCGGTCGGTAAGTGTTTCATCTTTTCGGCACCTGGGGTACCTAAGTGCGAGTTATCTTGTACTCAGAAGACCTGAAACCCCGATTCACGAAAACCTGAAATGACGGCGTATGGATGAGTTAGGACTTTTCAGTGTTTCGGAACCCAGAACACCCAAGGAAGTATTTCCTTGTACTCACAAGTCCCAAAACCTCGACTTGCGAAACCCCGAAATTGGTCAAGTGTATGATGAGCGAGTGTATCGGCTTTTCGGCATTCGGGTAGTCGAGGAGTGTGAATCTTCAACCTCTTGTATCCCGAAATTCCAATATACAAAACCTCAACTCACGGAATCTTGAATTGGCATAGCGTGACTTGGTTCGGCATTTCGGTGTTTCGATACCCGGAAAACCCAAGGGTAAGTTTCCCTTGTACTCGCAAGTCCCAAAATCCCGACTTGCAAAACCCCAAAAGAATAGACTGTGGAGAAGTGGTTATACTTCGGTATTTCGGCACCCAGGGTACCTAAGTGCGGGCCCCATGAATTCGCCAGTCTCGAAACCCCGATTATCAAAATCCCAATTGAGGAAACCGCGAAATAGAGGAGCATGTTTAAAGTTTTGATGACTCGGAGTTTTCGGCTTCCGGGAAACCTAGGGGCGAGACCCCTTGTTTTCACATAACACAAAATACCAAAAGGAGGAAGGCCGAAATGGATTAGCATGGATAATATTGGGTATTTCGGTATTTCAGTACCCGAGATACCTATTGGCAAGTTCTCTTGTACTCGCCAATCCTGAAAACCTGGTTTGTGAATTCCCAAAATAGACGGAGCGATGTATATATGTATGCAGGTTTCAGAGTTTTGGGCGCAAAACCTCCTGTCGTCGCATATCTCAAATTTCCGATATGTGAAATCCCGAAGGGTAGAGTACCAGGGCTTAATCCGAGTTGTTGTGAATCTCGATAAGCAGTTAAAACCGCTTTGGGTTTCGGCAATCTCGATAAGCGGTTTGATTTTTTGGGGCTCTTGTACTCGCCAATCCCGAAAACCTAGTTTGTGAATTCCCAAAATAGACGAAGCAATGCATATATATATATATATGTGTGTGTGTGTGTGTGTGTGTGTGTGTATGCAGGTTTCAAAGTTTTGGCTCCTGGGAAACCTAAGCGCAAAACCTCCTGTCATCGCATATCTCAAATTTTCGATATGTGAAATCTCGAAGGGTAGAGTACTGGGGCTTAATCCGAGTTGTTGTGAATCTCGATAAGCGGTTAAAACCGTTTTGGGTTTCGACCCTTCAAAAGACAAGAGAGAAAAGGAAATACATGTATCACAATTTCCCTAATCGCGAAAGCCGATGAGCACCTTTTCGATAAGGCCTGTGGTCCTAGTCGCCAATCATATGAGTACAGATAAGGGATGGCAGGGTCTGTATCAGGCCCCGTAGGGATTCATGGAATTCCGTTCCTCGGAGAAAAGAAGAAAAAGGCCAAAAAATTACGAATTCCAAAGTGGTTATGTTACAAATTGGTATCAGAGCATGGTTACAACACTTGGCTTGCTTGGGCTCAAGAACGAGTTGCGCAGAAGCTCCATTCGAAACACTCCTAAAAGCAGTAACCCCCTGTCTTAACCCTCCTAATCAAAAGACAAAGTTAAGAATGAAAACTCCTATTGTGTGTGTGTACATGTGAAAAATATGAATTATGTACTGGTTATAAATAAATATAAATATTGACTAATAACTAGCATTTGTATTTTTCACCCAAGCGGACGATCAGTCACGGGAAATTACAGAGGCATAGAATGGCGACTCACGAAGAGGTGGGGGAAGGCTCCCACAATAGAGACGAAGAGTCTGACGAAAGGAGGGAAGTAGGGACCCCTCCAGATCTAGTCGAGACTGTGAGGAGTCTCATGGTCGAATTTCAAAGCTGCAAGGCTGGCAATGAGAGGATAATGAAAGAACAAAAGAAGCAAATAGAAATTAACGCAGTTTTACTACTGAGCTTATCCGACCTACAAAGACAAATGCAACATGAACCTAAGGTACAAAAACATGGTCATATCAGTGGCCACATTGAGAGGATCACCTCAAAAAAGGTCCATCCTAGAGGTAAAGGACCAGCGGTGGGCAATTCCTCTGGAAAGGAAGATGGCGGTTGGGAGGGCTCTTCTAGCAGCAGAACTAGTTCTTATTCCTAAAGAAAATAGAAGAATTGAAATCTTTCCAAGGGTCATAAATTATAAGAATTCAGGAAGGAAAAACCACCCTCCTTCGATGGTTAAATAAAGAACGGAGAGGAATCAGAGGCCTGGCTACTTGGACTAATGAAGTATTTCAGAGTCCATGACTTCTCAGAAAATTTGAAGGCCCGAGTGGCCACCTTCAACTTGAACGAAAAGGCTTCCATTTGGTGGGAATACCTTAAGAATGTAAAAGGGATTCATGAAGAAGACATGTCTTGGGAACGGTTTGAGAAATACTTCAAGAAGAAGTATTTGTCGGAAAAATATTTCGACGAAAAGACTAAAGAATTCTATGAACTTAAGTTGGGGAAACTCACCATAGAGGAATATGTCAGCAGATTCCTCGAGTTGCTGAGGTATGTACCCTACATAAAAGAAGAAAAGGAAAAGGTGCAACAATTCATCAGTGGTATACCTAAGGACTATCAAAAGAGGATTGAATTTGATGAACCAAAGACCCTAGAAGATATTATCTGAAAGGCAAGATATTGTTATGAACAGCTTGGACATCGAACAGAACCTCGCGAAGGCTGGAAGCAAAAGAATAGTTCGGGATTCCATAAAAAGGGGTTTAAATCCCCAAGATTTAAGGACTATAAAAAGAACTCAGGGATGAGCTTCCTAGCCCAAAGTGTACACCAACAAAACTTTCCCTCCTTGAGTGGAAATAAACTTTCTAGATCTACCCTAGTAAAGACTGATAACCAAAAGAGAGAACCTTTGAAATGTTGGGGTTGTGGAGAAGAACATTTACTAAGAGACTGTCCACACCGACAACAAAATAGTCAGAGAATTTACAACATCCAGGAAGCTACCGCCATCAATGATGTGGCCAGGAGTGTGCCACAAATTTATGCAGCCTTGGATAATAAGCAAGCTGACCACCAAGCTTCAATGGTGGAAATAGAAGGTATGATTTCCAACCATCTAGTGTCTATTTTGATTGACCCTGGTTCAAATTTGAATTATATAGCCCCTAAGGCTGTTGATAAGTGTAAACTACAGCCACAAAAACCTACCAAGCCATGGTTGGTATAGTTAGCCACTGGCACCAAAAGAAGGGTAGCAGAGGTCATACCAGCCTGCCAATTAATGTTGGGTGAATTCCCCACCCAAGCAACCCTTAACATATTACCCCTGGGATCGTATGATCTATTGATTGGTATGGACTAGCTAGCCACCCATAAAGCCAGATTGGACTGTTACCATAAAACCTTAGAATGTGTAAGTAAAGAAGGGAAAAGGAAAACCCTTCAAGGGATTCGAAAACCTATCTCGGTGAGACAAATATCAGCTCTTCAAATGAGAAAGTATTGCCAAAAAGGATGTCCCCTATATGCAATACAAGTGTTGAAAACTATTGAAGATGACAAACCAAGCCTTGAAGACCACCCTACCCTGAGAAAATGCAGAGATGTGTTTTTGGAAGAGGTGTTGGGTCTACCTTCGAGAAGAGACATAGACTTCTCGATAGAACTTGCACCAAGAGCGGTGTCGGTGTCTAGGACACCCTACCAAATGAGCACACCCGAGTTAGTTGAACTCAAATTGCAATTAAGAGAAATGATGGAGAAGGGCTATATATGGCCCAACGTGTCTCCATGGGGAGCACCAGTCCTATTTGTGAAAAATAAGGGCGGTACCCTTAGACTGTGTATAGATTATAGACAACTCAATAAGGTAAGCATAAAGAACAAGTACCCCTTGCCCAAGATCGATGACCTGTTCAACCAATTAGGGGGTGCGTCTATTTTCTCAAAGATTGACTTCAGGTCGGGATACCAGAAAGTCCGAATCAAGGGTGAAGACATCCATAAAACTGCCTTCTAGACGAGGTATGGTCACTATGAGTTTGTGGTAGTACCATTTGGGTTAACCAATGCCCCTGCCACTTTCATGTGCTTGATGAACAATGTACTCAGCAAATTCCTAGATAAAATCGTGCTGGTTTTTATTGACGATATATTAATTTACTCCAATAATGAAGAAGAGCATGAAGTGCATCTTAGCAAGTCCTAAGAGAACATCAACTCTATGCCAAATTCAGCAAATGTGAATTCTTCCAGAAGAAAATACATTACTTAGGCCATGTTCTATTCGAAGAAGGAGTAGCAGTAGACCCTGACAAAATCAGGTCTATCATGGAATGGCCTACCCCAAAGGATGTTTTGGATATTAGATCCTTTATGGGATTATCAAGATACTATAGGATATTTATAAAAGGATTCTCCAAGATTGGTTGTCCAATCATTGCCCTCCAGAAGAAGGGGACAAAATTCATGTGGACACAGAAATGTGAAGAAAGATTTCAGACACTGAAACATCTACTAACCCATGCACCCGTGTTGAAGATCGTCGATCCCAAAGCTGACTTCCTCGTGTGCACAAATGCCTGTAAGGAAGGGCTCAGAGGATTCCTTATAAAAGGAGGAAGTGTGGTCTGCTATGAATCCCAAAAATTGAATGAGCATGAAGTCAACTATGTGACCCATGATCTAGAGCTGGCTGCCATAGTGCACGCCTTGAAAATGTGGAGGCATTACCTCCTGGGAAGAAAATTTTTACTTATGACAGACCATTGTGGATTGTGATATATGTTTGACCAACCAAATCTCAATTCCATACAAGCTA
Organism: Picea engelmannii; assembly: GCA_009831015.1. NCBI lineage: Eukaryota > Viridiplantae > Streptophyta > Pinopsida > Pinales > Pinaceae > Picea > Picea engelmannii. Next base: position 400,661 of record ML781551.1, on the reverse strand, counting down.
GGTGGATGGCCCTCCTCGGCGATTTTGATTTTGAAATCAAACATATTAAGGGAAAGGAAAATAGGGTGGTTGATGCCCTTAGTAGAAGCATGAAAACAATTCACCTGGCCGCGGTGAGCTCCTGCAAGACAAATGTCTAGGAAAGAGTCAAAAATGCACAAGAAACAGATCCCTTCGTCCAGACCGTGACCTTGTATATACAACAAAAACCCACAGGGGTAAAGTACGGAGACTACCAGATGATGGAAGGAGGCTTGCTCACTTACCGAAGCAGATTGTATATCCCAGATTGTGACGACTTGAAGAGGTTCATACTGGATTAACTACGTAAAATACCCTATATTGGTCATCCAGGATACCAGAAGATGATCATGGCCACCAGGAAACAATTCTATTGGCCCGGATTGAAGAAAGACATAGCTGAGTACCTAGCCAAATGCATAGAATGCCGATAGGTAAAAGCAGAACACCAAAACCCAACAGGATTATTACAACCTCTACCAATCCCGGAATGGAAATGGGAAACCATCTCCATGGATTTCATCACCGGATTACCAACCTCAACCAAACAGAATGATTCCATCATGGTAGTGGTGGATAAATTGAGCAAGTCTACCCATTTCATCCCCGACAAGTCGACTTGCAAGGCAATAGACATCGCTCAGGTATTTGTGAAGGAGATATTTAAACTGCATGGTATGTCGAAAGAGATCATGTCTGACAGAGACACGAAATTCACTTCCAACTTTTGGAAATCACTGATGGCGGGTTTAGAGACCAAGTTGTTGTTTAGCACTGCCTATCACCCTCAAACTGATGGATAGACAGAAAGAGTGAACCAAATACTAGAAGGCATGCTAAGAATGCATGTAATGCATCAACCCAAGAAGTGGGAAGATTACCTGCCACTGGTGAAATTCGCCTACAACAACGGCTACCAAGAATCCTTAAAGATCAGCCCCTTCGAAGTCCTATATGGTAGGCCGTGCAACACTCCTGTCAGTTGGAGTAATCCTGTCAACAGAATTTCTTTTGGACCCGACATGTTGAAATAAATGGAACAACAAGTGACTCAGATAAAACAAAACCTGAAGGTCGCTCAAAATCGACAGAAAAGTTACGCCAACCAAAAGAGAACTCCAAGAGAGTTCAATACGGGAGACCATGTATATCTCAGAGTTAGGCCCAGGAAGAGTTCTTTGAAAATGGGAGCTTGTGCCAAGTTGGCACCTCGGTATTGTGGACCCTTTGAGGTTCTAGATAGAGTGGGACCTGTAGCCTATAGGCTAGCACTTCCTACCACAGTAAAAGCACATAATGTTTTCCTTGTTTCATTATTGAAGAAATATGTGCATGATTCTAATCATATAATTGACTGGTCTGTGATCCAGGTGGAACTGGAGGGAGAATTCCTACCAGAACCTCAATGCATACTAGATAGAAAGGAAACCCCACTCCAGAACCAAACCATTGCACAGGCCAAGGTGCAGTGGAGACATTTTGGCCCAAATGAGGCTACATGGGAAATGGAGGATGCCATGAAACAGGCATATCCGAATTTTTTTACCTCGGTACATACATGTCATTTTGATAGATAGAACATCGAGGACGATGTTCCTTTAAGGGGGATGGAATTTTAACACCCTGTTTCCCCCATTCTGTAAAAATAACTATACTGGCCAAGAACTATGGAAAACTCAAAGATGTGAATGTGTGATTTGAATGGACCTTAGTATAAAGGGTTGATGAATGTAAATAATGTTATGAATATATGTTGCAGGACTGCTGGGAGGGGGGTGTGCTGAAAAAGAGACCACGATGGCTGAAGAAAGGTGGTGGAAGGCACCTGGAATGGTGGCGTTAACTTCCACCGAACCAAACCGTATTTGGTCTTCACTAGCTCGGAGAACCAAGAGCGGCTTGCTGACCCCAAAATGAATTACTCGCCAGGATGGTAGGTGAAGAGGCTCCTCATGAGTTAATGAGGGATGGGAGTGAACCGCCCATCCATGGAGGCCTTATACCTGACCACCGCAGGGAAATTCATGCCACACGCAACCTCGCTGGAAAACAAAAGGCAGGTAAAAGGTGTGGGAGGGGACGGACGCGAGGGAGAGATCACAGGAAAGAGATCAGAAGAACTCTAGAACAAAATATAGAGTGAGCGATATCAGAGAAGAAGGAGAGTAACCTTCGTTCTCAATCACTGAAGAACCGAGACAGAGAGTCTCAAGCATCGTGGCCTAGCTCGGGGATGGCTAGTGGTAAATCCATTCGGAGTCACTGAGCCTACGGTTGGGTGGAAACGAAGGCCCCTCTCAGCAGTTGCATCACCTGGTGTTTTCTGATAAGTGTTTATATCTTGTGTCTTGCATTGAATATCTTGGAATGTATGCTCATGGTTTGAACACTTATAAATGGTTTCTGTGTAAGAAATGTTTGCATGGTGTTTTGATCAGAAATGGTGGTTGCATGCTTATGTTGGAATGACCACATTCAGTTTATATATATATATTTATGAATAAGTCAGTTTTTCAGGTCTGCTTTTGGGAAAGTTCCCTCACTCTATAAAGTTGGGATAAGTGCCTAGAAAGGAATGCCTTCGCAGTAAAAACCCTGAGCTTGCTCACTACCAGTCACAGAAGCTAATAGCTCAGAGATTTTAAGAGGACCTTCCAGTCAGGTCTTCAAACCTGGTGAAATTTACCCAAGGGCCTGAAGAAGGAATTAATGGCGTAGATTTTAAAATCCTGCATGGGAGAGAATGGTATTCTTAGACTTCGATATTTCAGAATTTTGGCACCCGGGGTATCTAGGTGCGAGTCCTTTTGTACTCGTGATTCCCGAAACCCCGACCCGTGAAATCCCGAAATGACAGCGTGTGGATGAATTAAGGACCTTTTGGTGGTTCGGTACCCAGGATACCCTTCCTCTTGCTAAATGCATGAATGAGATCCTTTCGGAGGATCTAAGGTTTGTTACGACCGTTAAATTGGATGAAGGAACGCAGGCGTTAATGCCTTGACCCCTTTTTAACCTTCGTAAGTAGCGAAGAAATCGGGACCATCGATTTCAAGACCCATGGGAGTACCTGGACCATCCAGCTGTAGAGTACATGTGGTGGTCGGTAAGCGTTTCGGCTTTTTGGCACCCGAGGTACCTAAGTGCGAGTTCTCCTGTACTCGCAAGACCCGAAACCCCAATTCATGAAAACCTGAAATGACGGTGTATGGATGAGTTAGGAATTTTCAGTGTTTTGGAACCCAGAACACCCAAGGAAGTATTTCCTTGTACTCACAAGTCCCGAAACCCCGACTTGTGAAACCCTGAAATTGGTCAAGTGTATGATGAGCGGGTGTATCGGCTTTTCGGCATTCGGGTAGTCGAGGAGTGTGAATATTCAACCTCTTGTATCCAAAAATTTCGATATACAAAACCCCGACTCATGGAATCCTGAATTGGCATAGCGTGACTTGGTTCAACATTTCGGTATTTCGGTACCTGGAAAACCCAAGGGTAAGTTTCCCTTGTACTCGCAAGTCCCGAAATCCCGACTTCCAAAACCCTGAAAGAATAGAGTGTGGAGAAGTGGTTATACTTCGGTATTTCGGCACCCAGGGTACCTAAGTGTGAGCCCCATGAATTCGCCAGTCTCGAAACCCCAATTAGCGAAATCCCAATGGGGGAAACCCCGAAATAGAGGAGCATGTTTAAAGTTTTGATGACTCGGAGTTTTCGACTTCTGGGAAACCTAGGGGCAAGACCCCCTGTTTTCACATAATGCCAAATCTCGAAAGGAGGAATGTCGAAATGGCTTAGCATGGATAATATTGGGTATTTTGGTATTTCGGTATCCGGGATACCTATTGGAAAGTTCTCTTGTACTCGCCAGTTCCGAAAACCCGGTTTGCGAATTCCTGAAATAGACGGAGCAATGTATGTGTGTATATATATATGCAAGTTTCGGAGATTCGGCTCCCAGGAAACCTAAGCGCGAAACCTCCTGTCGTCGCATATCCCGAATTTCCGATATGCAAAATCCCGAAGGGTAGAGTACCAGGGCTTAATCCAAGTTGTTGTGAATCTCGATAAGCGGTTAAAATTGTTTCAGGTTTCAGCCCTTCGAAAGACAAGAGAGAAAAGGAAATACAAGTATCGCGATTTCCCGAATCACGAAAGCCGACGAGCACCTTTCTAATAAGGCCTATGGTCCTAGCCACTGATCATATGAGTACGAATAAGGGATGGTTCTTTCACTCTCATTAATTGGTTCAAAAAAATATCTATTGGGATGAGTTTATCCCTTTTTCCAGCCTATAGATTAAGGAGGAAAAAGGTACACCTCGGGAGATTCGTCTCACCGAGAGAGTTCTCCTAGGTAGATTTTATACTTTTTCAGGCTAAGGAGACTAAATCTAGAAAAAGGTTGTGAGTCCATAGTTAAGCTCTTTTCAGACTCCTTAAAATTGAAAAGATCGTCGAGTGATCTTGTCTGTGTCACACTCGCTAAAAAGGTTTTGAATGGACATCTTTTCGGTGCTAGTTTATCCCTTTTTTGAACCGACTAGACTATTTTCGAAAAAGGTACCCCAACAGAGTCTTCTTTTATTCTTTTTCAGACTCTTGAAAAATGAAAAACCACTGAGCTTACCTTCTCTGGGCTCGTGAAAAATACACTGAAGGGGGTTTCATCGTGTCTTGCCAATCGCAGTTGCATCCTTGCGTCTTTGGCCTAATTCTGGCTCCATGTTTCTCTCAACTGAACCTTCGAAGCATGCCTTATACGCAAGCCTTGTAGGACTTTGCCTCTACGACCAGACACCTTGACCCATGGAGGAATTTTCCCGAGTGTCACTTCCCTGCACATGTCTCCTTACTATGAGCATTAGTGTGTTCCTTGCACTTGGAACTAGTGTGATTGTGACACTCGTTCCTCCTTTGTAACGTAGCATTCTTTTATTCTTTTTCAAGCTCTTCAAAATATTGAAAAAGACAAAAAAATCAAATATACCCCAAAAAGAGGATGGGAAAAGTATTTTATTTTTATGGCAGCACAATGAGTCACCCTTGGACAAATCACATCCTTTTGTTTGTCATCAATAATTGGGATTTAATATGACCTTAGGAAGTTGTTCTCGCTACATAGAGTTGTGTCCTCCTCTGTTTGGTTATTCTGCCAAACACATGGAGAGTTTGTGTTGCCTCTTGCATCGTGAACTTATGCCACTATCATGCTGCCTGAGTCTGATCATCTGTCGTGCTATTGTCCGAGGGAATTTTTACCCAACTTGAGTCAGCCTTTCTGCAGATTGTCTCTTTCCCTCATGCCCGACCATCCCCATAAGTCCAATCAAGTCTTTGTTCAAAATCAATGAATTTCTCTATCTGATCACCAATATCCTCTTTTTTGTTCCCCAACGAGCCATCGAACATCTCTGAGTAGTGAAGTCGTACACTCACATTACAGTCCTACTTGATTTTTTAAGATCTTGAAGTTGTTGCTTGAGCTCTAAAGGCTTCATCTCCATCCATCAGGTGTCATTTGGCTTCTTGAAGATGGATACTACACATGTATATATTTGATTTTGAGATGTAGATCCTCTATGTATTACTCATGGATACACTTTATATAGTTATATGACATGGACCTGCAGTGTATTAGATTGGAAGTGATGATTTATTTCATCCTAAGCATGGGTATGCCCACCTCGGTGAGACAATTATTATTCTTGTAGATGGCACCTCCCGAAATCTAGTCTCGGGCTCACTCGCTTCGTACGTTGGTGAATATTTATAATGTATTTCGGTCATCAGATAATCTTCTGACCTCAAACATTAGGGGGCATCTGTTATAACTCTAAATTGCACCATACATGCATACCTAGCATCAGGCCCTCGTACTTGCTATTTTTTCCAAGCCATCACTGAGCAGCTCTTCTTAAAAACCATATTTTTGAAGATTTACGCGCCCTGCACCACTACTTACCACATACATGCACTTGTTGTGCCACTATATCCCATGTACGTATTCTAGATGCACCATTACATCCCGCGTATACCCACAAATGTTGCAAAAATTAAAAATTTGCCAGGAATTCATTGAGATTACGGGCTATTGGGTAGTTTTCCAACTGTCCCACCGCCTATAGCTCGTCACCCAACCGAATAACCATAATTTTGTAATATAAAAGGAGGTTTTGGGGTCTTATTCCTAAAATAAGCATAAGAACGGTGAAACTATGCTCGTTTCACATCCCCTCCTTGCCCCAAGATTTGCAGCCACCTTGTGAGTTTTGTGCCAGAATTGCCCATTCTTGCCTTTTCCCTCCATTATAAGCCTATGCCATTTCCCTAGAGAGAAGTGTGAGAGGATAAAGATACATGGAAGTGCAGTTGGAGCTTGGTGAAGAGGAGCCCAAACCAGGTTTGTGGAGCAGTCATCGATCTCATTGTAAGTAAACTTTGTGATATCAATAAAAGGAATACTTTATATGTCCAGAAATATGATGTGTTCAATCTTTATGTTTGATGTATGTTTCACACTAACATCTAACCCACTAATTAATATATGAGATGCATGTTCATAGTTTCTTGTTTTTCTTTTTGTGAATGCAGGTCGACCTTTGGAGGAGACTTGTAGTCGAGGAGAAATCGAACACGAAAGGATCGACATCGGACGCAAAGTTTAAGGTAGAGTTACCAGATCCTTTTACTTTGTATTTCTTGTATGAATGTGGGGTATTTTCGGGGTAGGATAAAGAGTAGGATACTTTTAGATGGTTAGATATGTCTACATGTTGAACCCTAGTGTAGTCTATAGGGGGGTTTTCCCGCTATAGCATATATATATATATATATATATATATATATATATATATATATAAC
>ML781551.1:337658-393622 GCA_009831015.1 Picea engelmannii | reverse complement strand
CAACTAGCCCATATAATAGACCTTTTTTAAATTTCACCCACCATTAAACATTTAAACCCATTCTATTACCGAGCAGGGGGGGTCCGCAGGCCCATTTTCGGGCATTATTTTTAATGCAGGAGGAGTATTGATTGCAAGTTCATACGGATGTTGTGGCATGCATTTCAAGGAAAGGAGCCCAAGAGGGACCTTGATGTGAAAATGACATAATTTGATGAATTTATAATCATTTTTTCATGAATCCACTGGTGCAATCACATTTTGGATCCGAGCAACGAATTTTCAAGGCATTTCCAGATTTGAGGTATTTCCATGTATTTATGCCAATTTTTGTTGAGATAATATAAAGGCCTCTCCACTAAGAAGTGGGCCCGGAGACATAGTCCATTGTTGGGACAAACTTCGTTATCAAGTCTTGTGCAATTGTTCTTCTTCTTATTTCTCATGTGTATGTTTTTTTCATTAATGTTGCACATAAGCTTTGTCTATGCTCTTTAATGAAATTGATGTGATAGTCATCAAATAAAAGATCATGGGTCACAAAAGGGATATTTGTTGAGACCACTCTTGAATATGGACCAAGAGTAGTCTTATCCACTGAAGAGGACCCACATTCCACATTTTGTTTAGAATCAAAGACATAAGTAGGGATTTGAATAGGAAAATACTTACCTAAACCTTGTAGAGGAGTGGAGATCCTGGTCCAAAGTTCTTCTAGTTTACTCCACTGAGTTGGAGAAAGGTCCAAATCATTTCCAAATCTATCCCAAAGAGAAGGATTCTCTACTCCTTGCTAGGCAACTTCTTCCAAGGGAATATTAAAATTACCAATCAAAACATTTGACTGAAAGCTTATTTTTTTCAAATTGAGCACCTTGACTTTGTGTCACACCACCCCCCTCCAAATGTAAAGGATAGGTATGTGTGTCCAACATTCACAAACACAGAATTGGACCTGAACCCATACCTCCAAGAGGACATCTATCCTTTCTGTCAAACTTCCTATGGAATGAAAACTTGTAATATACCATTATGTGTCCAACTTTGTGATCCGTAGGATCTTTTAAATGACTATGGTTGAGTTTTAATTTTGCATGCATTAATTAACCATTTGAGAAACTTAGTGAAAGAATGAGGAAAGAAGAGGAATTATAACAGCCATATACACATTTGCATATCTGAAATGAAAGAATAAATAGCAAACCATAACACCCAGATTGATAACGGAGTTCGGCACAACTTTGCCTACGTCTCCGGGCCTTTGTCTTTGTGGGGGAGGCTTCTTTATTTCTGTTCAAATGCTCAAAAGTACATCACTGCAATTCCAAATGGCTACAAGACTGATCTGGTCTTGTTCTCCCATATCTCTAGAACCCTGCAAAGAAAACGGCATGCAAAACGGACATCCGAAGCTCCCAGAAATGATCCGACAGCGTTTCCACCTCAAAGGCTTCTCTGCATCAACATGACTTTGGCTTGGCTTTTCTTCAGCATAACTCTGCTCTGAAGGCTCTCTAATGACCTCAAATAGGCCTGGTTTATATAGCCTTGAAGTTGGTTGCTCAGCTCCAACTTCCTCCAAGAATTTGGCCTCCAAAAATGCCCAATATCCCCCAAAAATGGAAGGAATCAGCTAATAATAGGCATATTTAATAATAAAAAAAACAAATACTATAGGCATAAAACCCAAAATTTGACCAAATTCGGGCGCTAGCCCCCTGCATGTGCTCCCGCCCCCTTAACTCGATCGTATGGATCAGCCATGTGGCCGAGCGCTCACGCGCTGGCCCCTTCCTATTGGCTCCCGCTCCCGGTTTCTTGGCATGTTCATAGGACCCGGGTCTAACAGTGGTAACCGCCCCCCGCGTATTTGGTAGATTAGTCTCGGGTCACATGGGACCCGTGGATATAACCTCCGCTGTGCAAGTTCTAACTCCGCGCCCGTGGTTTAATGTAATGATTATGTGTTTCGTCGAGGGCTGGGGCTAAGCCCCGGCCCTTTTAACCACCGCTTTGAACATTATTCAAATGTAAATATGAATTCAGTTGTTTGAATAACAAATTCCACCGGCCGCCCGGGTGGCTAGCCCATTCTGCCAGGCCTTTCGCCCACTCGGAGGTTGCGGGTTCGACCCCCGGCCATGCCAATTTTACAATAAACCAATAACCAGTCACGGGGTGCCACGTGGCAGCCCTTGACTGGGCCACGTGGCACCCTGCCAACCAACCAAAAACTGACATGCGTCAGCCTCTGATTCGCCCACGTTTTCTGCCACGTCAACTATCGCGTCATCTGCCGTACTGCCCTGCCAGCCTGCCACATCATCCACTGACGTCACCCGTGCCACGTGTCACCCTTTTAGTGGTGACATGTGTCACCTCGGGATACGTCAAACCGTACACCAAATCGACCAAATCTGCATGCCACATGTCACTCCCTGGAGCCACCACGTGTCGCTGTATGGATGTGCCACGTGTCACTGTACGAACGTGCCACGTCAGCGTCCGTACAGACTGTACAGACTGCACAGTCAGCAATTTTTTTTGCCTGTTTGACTTTTCGGACAGAACGCGATATCTTCTCCATACGGAGCCCATTTGACAAAGTAAATATACCACCGGAATCAGGAAGACGAGACGGACGCAATGGCATGGGTTTTGTCGCATTCTGAGCACTTTCATTTTTGAGCATTTTTCAAGCCCTATCAGGCTTCTAGATCCGATTTCGGATCACTTTGTGACAATTAGAACACATAAATGGAACATTAATATAATCTAATAATTGATTGTAGGACCGATCACCAACCACCAACTCAATGGATTCAAAAATCCCTTGATTAGGGTCTAGATCAACCAGAATGTGTGCCACATAGCAGAGACTCTTGTTCTTGTAACTATATTCATAGGTAGTGAACTTCTCTAAGACCTCTCTAATAGCCTTCAGTCCCTTATCAGACCATAATTCTAAAATAAAATTTGGTAATTTTATCCATGTTGGAATGCTAGTAATAAGCTCTGCTCAGACATCAAACAAGGAATGACAGGGTTTAGCACTGAGTAATTTCTTATCCCAGTACCAATGACCCCCCAATATTTTCCAAGCATCATCTTTGGTGTGAAAGAGGAACCCATTCCATCCCATGGATAGTAAATGAACTATCAGGGCATAATCTATAACAGGAACCTAGTGAGTCTGCATCCACGAATTGAGTGAAGCCATCGAGACCCTTCTACCACAAAATTTCCCTACAACTTTGTGACCATACAAATCAACAATCTAGATAACTTGAAGATCCTTCCCTACTACCAAAGAATCCCCTCCGCCTCATGACTTAACCACCCTCCTACACTTATGACCAACACTTCTCTTATTAGTGAATAAGTCACCACCTATAACTCCTCAAGGTCCAATTTTCCACCAATAAACCCTAAGACCAAAAACTAAAGAGATCAAAACCAATTTTTGTTTCCAAAACCTAAGACAAAGGAAAACATGTGTGCGCATACAAAGAACCCTCGACCTCTCCACATGGTCCTGAAGCTCCACTAGTACCTGCATCCCCGAGGCATTCACTCTCTTGTCCAACATATTTACAAAAATCCCCCAGAATATATTCAATATGGTGTGATCCAACATGGTTAGGATCAACAATCTTGGAGATCCCTCCAAATAATACCCCTCATGCAAGATTACATCCTATGATTACGACACCAAGGAAGGTTCGACTCGGGGATTCATAAATATCATATCCTCAGATACAATATCTTCTTTATTTTCCATGATTTGCAAGTTGGCATCCATAATGCTAGGGTGAAATATAACCTTCCACACATCACCAGGGTTGTGAAAAAACCCTGCAGAAAACCCTCGAACCTATGGCGTAAAAACATATCCCCATCAAAACCCTCCTCATGTGCTCCCTTTAGGGAAAACATATGTAACCCAATGTGGTAGTCTCTAGTATGCAAAAGACATTATTTTCAATGCAAGTTATTGCAAGGTATAGAGTGAACAAGTTTTGATGGTATGTTGGAAAGTGCAACAATAAAAATATATCTAATGTTGGTTTTTCAATGTTGATTAACCATGCATGTGATAAAATCAATGTGTGAAAACTATGTTGTTTATGTGTGCATGTATTTTGGAAGTAACATAAATTAAATGGTGTTTTTGGTCTATAGGGCTAATGTTCTACTAGGCATAGAGTAGCATAAGGAGAGTTTACATTCTTCAATGGACATTTCTAACATATAGTTTTGTTGGAAATAAAAATAGCATATTTTTTGAGGATTTTAAACAATTATATGAGCAACTTGTTTCTATAAGGCCTAGATCTATTATTCATCTAGTTGTCAGTTCATTCACTAGCATGAAGTTTTCTAATGCTCCACCATTGTATTTTGATATCATATATAACATGTGCTCATAAGATGAATGTCTTAACCTTATATTGTTAAGAAATATACTAGAGGGAAAGAGTATAAGAATAATTGAATTCACTATTATGTTCTTTTCAGATGTAATTTTTTCTCCTTTTGAATCCTTATCTTAACCTATAATCAAAATCATTTGAAGGCTCTCCAAGTAGTTTTCATCAAATTTTCATGACCATGGGAATCCATTTGAATTCACTATTATGTTCTTTTTAGATATAATTTTTTCTCCTTTTGAATCCTTATCTTAACCTATAATCAAAATCATTTGAAGACTCTCCAAGTAGTTTTTGTCAAATTTTCATGACCATGGGAATCCATTTGAATTCACTATTATGTTCTTTTCAGATATATTTTTTTCTCCTTTTGAATCCTTATCTTAACCTATAATCAAAATCATTTGAAAACTCTCCAAGTAATTTTCGTCAAATTTTCATGACCATGGGAATCCATGTAGATGATGGCACCATCGCATACCATTCTTTCAAAAAAAATCGTACACTTCTTAAAATGTGATAGGAGTAAGTTGCAATATTTTCAACTACTGGAAAGTGTGTCAACTAAGTGTTCTCTTGAAGTAAGTGATCATAAATGTATCAATTTAGCTAAATACTAGAAACAAATCCAAGTAACATAATTGTATCAATTTAACTAAATAATAGAAGCGAATCCAAGTAATTATCTACTATGATATATGGTCACATCCATTTGTAAAACCTTCATGTACTAAAATCCAAGTGAGAAAAAGGTTACTCACACCAACTATGGAGTATACCATGGTTGATGGTATGATAGTACCAAAGCTATAAGGAGGGGAATACACAAATATCATACCAAGTTTTTATTATTCTTCCATCCACCACAAATGTATTATAGAGGTATGTGTAATAAAAGAGAGTGAAATCTCCAAATCCAAATAGGTATCATCAACAAGTGCATTGATCAATGGATCATTAAGTTATCGTTTCCCAAATAATATTCAATTATTTTCCCAATATTACATCTATGAGATAAGTGCATAATCAATGGATCATTAAGTTAACTTCTCCCAGATAATATTCAATTATTTTCCCAATATTACATCTATGAGATAAGAGTTATTGGAGTTTGAATCACACATTAAATATTAATCGTGGAACCATTGCCCTTTATTGATAGTGGTTTCAGGCTCTATATGAGATTTCACATAAAGTATTAACCTACTATTCCAACTATTAAGGTGAAAGAGGAGAAATAAAAAATAAGTGATGTAACCTACTATTCCAACTATTAACATTGTGTGTCGACATACACACCTAAATGTTTTAGTATTTAACATTGTGTGTCGACATACATACCTAAATGTTTTAGTATACAACACAATTTGGGTATACCTAAATGTTTTTATTTGATATGATAGTGAACTCATGATATAACATAATAATAATAGATATTGTAACTTGTTTAATCGTTGGATTTATCTTACTTAAATTATCCACATTCATATCATTTGCAACATCAAAACAACAAATATTAAACTAGTCTAACTAATACAAAAGAACAATCACATAATCACATAAATAGGATAGAATTTTTCTTTCAAATACTACTAAACTAGTCTAACTAGACTTCGTTGGTTGTAAGGAAGAAGAAGAAAAAAATATATTTTGTAATACAATAGGATAGAATTTGTCATTCAAATACCCTTTACAATGGCATATGTAAATATAAATACCGAACCAAACCATGCTACATATGTAAATATAAATACCGATCCATGCTACTCATGTCCACTAGTTTATCCCCAAGTACATGTTCTCCTAACAAAACATACTTTATTTTACAATTTATGCATACATGTTCTCCTAACAATGCATACTTTATTTACCCATTACAGTTAAGTACATATGTTATTCAAGGGTGTGAGGGGATTTTAGCCCAAATGTTTTTCTTAACTCAATAATTCTAAATAGTACTTCAATCAAGATGGAAGATGGAAATTGTAAGTAGCATTGTAATAACACATATAATTTTGTATGGAAAATATTAAAAAGACGAGAACAATTTCATTAGTTTATTAAATTTTAAGAAATTGTTTCCTTATAAAATAGCATCTCAATTATATACAACAATTTTTTATTTGGTTTTAATTAGTCTTTAAGGGTTCATGAGTTATTTTTGAGAAATCATGGCTTCCCATTCATTTACTTCTAATGAGAAAAGCTTTGTATTGTTTACATTATTAGAAACTAATAAGCTATATTAAACAAGGGAAATAGTTGCAAAGTAGCTAGTCACTGCCTCATTGAACAATAAGAAATTTTGTAATGACCTTTATCGTTACGAAAACATGCTCCGCATAACAAGGGAAAATTTATTTTTTTAAAACAGGAAGGTAACAACGACAAACAGTCAATCAACGCAACTCGACGATGAACACATCGCACACAATCTAGGCAACAAACCACATAACAACCTAGCATACTAGCACATCACGCAGCTGGATGCAACATACGAAAATCAATCAAACCAAAATAAAAATGACTACCCGTCCGTCCTACCCTGCAAGGTTAGGACCTCCAGGACACATAAACAATGCTCAAGCCCAGGTTCCCATCGATCTTGACCATTTAAGGTCTCAAGGCTGGTGACTTTCCTGAGGAACAAGGAGGTGTCTACATCCCACCCAACACAAGCAAGACCATGCCTACTAAGAAAAAGGCAACACCAATCAATCCAACACAACAACTTCCATGATAAGTAGCTAGAACCCTCTAGGCAAACGAGAGACCATTATTAAACATTACAACAAGTACAACCTCAAATGAAAAAACAACAACATATGCATTAGAAGGCGCCTAACCCTAATTCAAGTTTCATATGCACTAATGATAAATGTGCGCAATGATCCCAACTTAAGGATTCATGTTACCATGGTGCGACGTGTGCAAAAGAATCTTGAGTTCAAACAACATCTAACCCTTTAACAACGACCAATGTGTCAATGTACCAACTTAAACTATCAGTGGTGCTAATATAGCAAATAAAATGTTCATTGATAGTACGTGTTATGGAATTGAATAACATCTAAGATAATGTAGTTTCATTTATGAAATATTATAAAATCTTGGAAAAACTCCAAGAACTATAAATTAAATCCCTACTTTATTGAATCACTACTTGAAGATCAATTTATATTCCTAGTACTAAACATAACAAAGTGTATGTCTTTGTTAAATCACATTGTTTATGTTAGATGATCCCATTGTATCACATACCTATAAATATATAAATTCCTTGAAATGATTCTAAAGAATTTTTTTTCCTAGAATTAATTTAAAATTCATAAAACAATAAAAGCGTTTGTGTAGAAAATTAAATCGTTGCACAATTGTGAATAATTAAATTGCGGTGCTAGTCGCTTCCATAAAGGGGAAATAAACACCTGGAACCCCACTCACTCCCGAACAAATCACTGTACTGAAACGGAAAACTATCAAGAGAAAAAAGGTAAAATAAAAACCAAAGACGCGGCCACTTGCTCAACCTAGGATTTCAATTTAATACTTACAGTAGCTATGATAGTAAAGATACATAAAATACTAACTAAATGCCTACAAACATGACACATACAAATATCTGCCACTAGGGATCATCCTGGCCTAACATGTCCATAGAAACACAAAATCAGGACGACCTGATCACAAGAAGAGCTCTAAATAATAATCCCTATTTAGTCTACTCTTTCGCCTTTGTATGCCCACACATGGTTTCTTTTGTCTCGACAGTAATAATGTAAAGATCTGCAATAAATGAAGGATATTTTTACTCAACCTTATCAAATCGTAAATATCGCTTTAAATCACTCGCCTACACTCTTTTCGTTGCTCATTTTCATTTCCACTTTAAACCTCAAAAATTCAGGAATATTAACACATTAGTCACGCGTAGTTACACATTTTAAGATTAAACCCTTGGAATATTAACTATTAAACCAATATTTAGCAGAGTTGGCTGATTTATTCTTCCAACATCTACATCTTGACAAAATCAATGATAATCTACCATGTTAGTATTAGCTGGTAGCTCATCTGCAAAAAAATGAAGATTCACTGCTAAAATGAAGTATTCTCGACTCAATCTAAATTTTTTACCTGGTTTCCCAAACAAAATAAACATTCTAAACATGTCTTTGAGCGGGTTCAGCTATTTCCTGCCTGACAAACCCCCAAAACTCTTTTCCACCTAATAATATACGAAAATAAAAACAAAGAAAGATTGAAGATTTCACTTGCCTGGCCTTCTTTGCTTGGCTTTCTGTCTAGCTTCTTCGCTTAGAACAAATTTGCAGCCACTAACTAAGTTTGACAGTAAAACTGGCATCTAAAAGTATTCACGTTAAAGGTAAAAGCATATGTTTGAGAGGCTAGATGGTTCCTTCAATAAATCTGCATAAACTTTTCTTCTTCATCATCTGTAAATGAGAATTGGCAAGGAGGTGGACAAAAAGGGACATGTGGAACAAACTTTGTAGTCTAATGGATGCTGTGTCAGGTCTGGATAGCATATATTGCAAGATCTTTTGTCTGTTCCATATATATATATGGAAAAACGATCCAATTAACAACATCAATAAAAGAGTTGGGTAGGTAATAGAGGATTTGACCCAGCCACAGGTAACCCGTACTACCTTCCTATCTAATTCTGGCTAGGTATCCCAATGATCGTTCCTTCACTTAGTACAAATAGTCGAGCGACATTCTGGTCTATAATTCGAAAGTGCTTGAATGAATTAGGGTAGAGACTATAAGGTCAGGTCTAGGCGAGTATGTGGAAGGGGTGGGGATACGAAGAGAGATTATCTCTGTGCTTTCAATCTCCGGATCAAAATGTTTTGGTTTCCATATGTAGAAATACAAATTCTTACGAGAAAGAGCCACACTCAACCAAACCTTCCAACACAACACCAAATGGAATGATGAGGCATTAGAGAAGGGTTCTGATTGAACTGTCGGGTACTATATATCAAGTAAAATACAAATTCTTACAAGAAAGAGCCACTCTCAACCAAAGCTTCCAACACAACACCAAATGGAATGATGAGGCATTAGATCAGGGTTCTGATTGAACTGTTGGGTACTATATATGAACTGGGCATTGTTACCATCACCATTAACAATACAGGTTACACTAATTATCCAGGGATGGAACCCACAGTAATCTAATTTTTGGCATACGATATGTGCATAAATCAATGAATATTCAGCTCAAGAGGGTCTCAAAATTTTAATGCTAGTCAGTCATGAACAAAATGATATAATCAATTCTCAACTATACTTAAATGAACAAAATACAACCGAATAATAATATCACTTATTTACTATAGTTAACTAAAAAAGAGAATTACAACTGAATAAAATATTATATTTAAAGAATTACTAAGAGCAGATAAACTAGAGTCAACTGGAAATGCATTGGTTGCTTCATCATCATTATAATCTCATACACGAGATAATTTGACTCAAATATAACAAAATTTAAATGCATGTACTGAATCCGAAGGCGATGATCCCGTAGACATTGCCCCATGCGTTTGCTCCATCCAGATCTCGATTGCCAACCGATGAGACCTCACCGGTACCTCCCATCCGACACTAGGGGTACTCTTATTCCCCCTGAGCCCCTCGAGCCACAAATGGGCCATGCACACAATAGCAAAGAATTATAGCACCCAGCTCACCTCGCAAGGTAGAGCTACCACTCGTTACCTGAGTTGGGTATCCCAACTTCCGCAAGAGAAACTCAGTCAAAATAAAATTTCGGCAGTGTAACGTTACACAAGGCAGATGTGATACATACTCCTCCTCCACCATCCTTTTTATAGATTTTCTTAGTCATTAGTTTCTCAAACCCTCATTAGATTATTTTTTTATTTAATTAATTACGAGAAACCTCCCTTGTACACATGTCGCTTGATCCCCTAGTTGCACCAGAAAATAAATTTATTAATTAATTGACTTTGCCTATTTCCCTCACCCACCTAAAAGCGTTCCTAAAAATGCTCCTCGGTGTCCCATTATTCCCTTACAATTCTTAAATGACTTATGCCTTACTTAAATCCTAGTTGAGTTCATAATTAGAAGGTTCCAAAGGCTAGATTCCCTACTAGGTTAGACATTTCCCTTTTTCTTTAAGTTTCCCCTTTTCTTTAAGTTTCCCTTTTTCTTTAAGTTTCCCCTTTTTCTTAATTTTCCCCTTTTTCTTTAAGTTTCCCCCTTTTTTAAGTTCCCCCTTTTATAACTAAGTTCAGAGTTAGCAGGCTTAGACAAAAACAACCACTTACTCCTTGTAATAATTAAACCTTTATTAAAATTTCCACTTTAATTATTAATGCTTGAATTTTCTTTACCCCCTTCTTGTTACATGTCTAAATAGTTTTTGTTTTTTTTTGTTCAAAGGTTCTACTCAAACCTAGGTTTTAATTCACTAGGCTTGGCAACATTTCTTAAGGGAAATGGTTTTTATTAAACTTAACTCATCACATCATTTATTTTAAGGACAACCAAGTCCTAAGGAGGCATAGTTTTCTAGGCACTAGGTTTATTAACTTACCGGTTAAAATCGCGACGTGCCCTTCAGGATGCACTACGTGCTCTAAGGGTGCCACTCGCCTCTTTATGTTTTCTTCGCACAACGTTCCCTTCAATACGCACTACGTGCTCCAAGGGTGTCACTCACCTCTTGACTGAATTTCGTAGACGTCAAACCCCTGGAGTCAATACTCTGTCATGTGATCTTGTGGGAGACTACGGGCCTCTAAGGAATAAGGACCCTACCTTATTGCGCTCCCCTTAGAATCATCATGAAAGACTGTCACAGTTTTCCCTCACAGCATCGCGGGTCTATTGAACTAGGTAATCGTTAACCTACAATTCGATCCACGGAAAGAATGCTAGTAGGTCATGGCAGGGCTACTGCCACACCTCTCCCTCAATGTCTCTGGTTGTCGTGCATGACCCCTTTACTCCAAATGTGAGTCTAGTCAGAAATCTATCGTCAGCCTGCATCCATCAATGAATCATGTCAACAATAACAATCAACATCATAATATCTAATCATATGTACATATGGCACATCAAAAACATTCAAACCCTAACGTTCCACTCCTTGACTCGATACGGAGTCCAAGGAGTTTCATCGATGCCTCAGCATCCTCAACGTCCAGAGTCCTAAACACTCAGGAGAACCCAGTCAATAGCACATGTCGATGTAAATACAACAAAATAACATATCATCAAATACACAATATCTCATAATCATAATCAAACAACCAATAGTATAATGACCTGGATCACTTGCACGCAAGTGTCCTCAAAGAATAAGTCCGCTTAGTTCATGCAAGAGCGGGATGTTACATACACCCCCTCTTGTTTTAAAATTCGTCCCAAATTTTCACAGTATATAAGTGTTGAAATAAGTGTATCACAATATCATATGTCTAGCTATCAAACAAAAATGGAAATTGTTGACGCTTATCATATGCATCCTCCCAGGTCACCGAGTGTGGACTATAGTTGTCCCACTGGACCTTGACCTGATCTATGGTTCGACGTCGTAGTTGTTGAATTTGATGATCTAGGATGCGGATTGGCTCCATCATGAGTGCACCCCCATCCGATACCTGCAAGGAACTCATGTCAATAACATGTGTGGGATCACTAACATAATGTCTCAAAACAGATACGTGAAAAACATCGTGCATACACCTCAAAGAATCAGGCAAGGCTAGTCGATAGGCCACGGGCCCTTTCTTTTCCACAATCTCTAAAGGTCCCATGAACCTAGGAGACATTTTAGCACCCTTTCCAAACTTGATCGAACTCTTATGCGGTTTCACCCACAAGAAGACTCGATTGCCAACTTCATAACTACGATCAACACGATGCGCATCGACATAAATCTTTTGTCGATCCTATGCTTCCTTGATCCTTTGTCTTATTGTTTTCATTTGATATTCCATTTATTGGATCTCTTCGGGTCCCACCAGGACCCTATCCTCAAGCCGATCCCAACTCAAAGGTGTCTGACACGGTCGCCCATAAAGAAACTCAAAAGGCAACATCTTAATGGTGCTTTGATAATTGTTGTTGTATGCAAACTCTACCAGTGGAAAGAACTCTTCCCAATGCTTTTGTTGGTCCATAACGTACATACACAACATATCCTCCAAGATTTGGTTTGTTCTTTCAGTCTACCCGTATGTCTCCAGGTGATACTTGGTACTAAAGTTAAGTTAGGTTCCCAAGGCCTCTTGGAAACTAGTCCAAAATCTTCCTGTAAACATCGATACTCTATCATATATAATCCTCTTAAGCACACCATGCATCCTCACAATCTCACTGATGAAAAATCTAGCTATGTCAGGTGCCTGATACATCATACACACAAGAATAAAATGAGCACTCTTCGTCAGAGTGTCGACTACCACAAAAATCGAGTCATGTCTCCTTGTTGTGAGTGGCAATCCAACAATGAAATCCATCGAAATGACCTCCCATTTCGATTCCGTTATAGCGTGCAGCTATAGTAATCCTGTCGGATGTCTATGTTTAGCCTTCACCTGCTAACATTCTAGACATCTTGCCACGTAGTTGACTATGTCTGCCTTCATTCCTTTCCAGAAGAATAAGGGTTTAAGGTTGCCCCTCATCTTCGTGACTCCAGGATGAGCCATGTATACTGCTCTACGAGCCTCGTTTAGGATCAAAATCCTCAACTCATCATTGGGCAGTACGTAAATTTGGTTTTTAAATCTCAATAATCCATCGTTGTCCATAGTAAATCCCTCAAATTTTGGTACCATCATTGTGTTTTTTTCAATAAAATCCTTGACCTCTTTGTACCAGTCATTGTCGTACTGTAAAGTTAGAATATTTTCACGTAGATTCATCTGAAGAGGAATCACCCAAAATATGTGTGGTCTCTGACTCAATGCATCTGCCACTCTGTTCACTGTTCCTTTTATGTAAGTAATCTCAAAATCGTACTCGCTAAGCAATTCCAACCAACATCATTGTCGCGCGTTCAAGTCACTTAGAGTAAAGATGTGTTGTACACCACAGTGGTCCATTTTTAGTTCAAATTTTTTTCCAATAAGGTAGTGTCTCCAAACTCTCAAGGCATGAACAATGGCTAACAACTCCAATGTTAGAAAAATAGGACCATGGAGCAATAAAATAAAACAAATGCGGAAACAAAACACGGAAGATACACAATACAATAGAGACATAGATTTACGTGGTTCACCCAGTGTGGGCTACGTCCACCAAAGAAATTTTCAGGTCCTTCTTTTATTATTATCCAGCATATGAAGGGATACAACCTACAACAAAACCGCTATAACTTCCTCTTCTTTCTCTCATAGTCTCCTATCTCAGAATACAATATTCGCCATCAACCATATCCGCAATACATTTCCCTCATAAAAGAGGGTTTCCTTCTAGGGAAAAAAACCCTAACATAATCTCTACTGTTAGATCTACGACCTTATAATGAATGGTCTAGATTTACAATGAAATTACAATATACATATACAAGGCATTTTTTCCTTCGGGGACTTCGCCCCCGAACCCCCGTTGGGGGCCCACTTGCCCCCAGCCAGGGGGATAGCCCCCCTGGACCGCGCAGAGGGGGTACCCCCCCTCTACACTCCCCCACATGGAAGAGTGTACATACTTATGGGGTGTAAATACTTCATGGGGTATAAACACGGCTGAAAGTAAAGGACCTCTGTATCAGGAAGATAATCAAGCTCCACAACCAACATCCAAATCATGCATCGCATAGTTCTCCTCATGCCTTCTCAACTTTCTCGATATGTAAGCGATCACTCGGCAATCTTGCATCAAGACTCCACCTAATCCTTCTTTGGATGTGTCGGTGCATACCAAGAATTCTGTGTCCATATCTAGGACCTTTAGTATCGGCGTTGTCGTCAATAGCTCCTTGAGCCTCCGAAAGGCTTCCGCACATTTCTTGGTCCAAACAAACTTCTTGTTCTTCCTTTGCAATTCCGTAATCGAATTTTTTATCTTCGAAAAACCTTCGACGAATCGTCTATAGTATCCCGCTAAACCCATGAAGCTACGCACTTCTGGGACATTCGTCGACGTAGGCCATTCCATAATAGCCTCGACCTTTGATGGATCCACAATGATACCTTCGTCGGAGATGACATGCCCTAAGTAATGAATCTTTGATTAATAAAATGAGCATTTGGACCAGTTCCCATACAATTTTTTCTCTCGTAGACACTGTAGTACCATGCGCAATTGCTCAGCATGCTCCTCCATCGTCCAAGAGTAAATCAAAATATCATCAATTAATACTTGGATGAACTTATCTAAGTATTCGCGGAACACCTTGTTCATAAAAATCATAAATACCCCTGGGGCATTTTTCAGTCCAAACGGTAAAATGGTAAACTCGTAATGTCCAAACCTCGTCTTAAAAGAGGTCTTAGGGATGTCGTCCTCCTTGATCTGTAACTAGTGATACCCAGATCTCAAGTCAATCTTTGAAAACATCATTGCCCCTTTAATCTGATCAAACAGATCATAAATCCTTGGAAATGGATATTGATTCTTGATTGTTGCCTTATTCAATTGATGGTAGTCAATGCAGAGTCTCCATGACCCATCCTTCTTCCGTATGAAAATAACAGGTGCACCACATGGTGACACAATTGGATGTATAAGTCCTAGGTCCAACAAATCCTTCAGTTTCATTTTCAACTCCTGTAACTCTGGGGTCAACATCCGATAAGGTGTTCTTGCTATCGGTTCAGTTATCGGTTTTAGATCAATGGTAAATTCCAATTCCCTCTCTGGAGGCATCCTAGGTAACTCCTCAAGGAAGATGTCCGCAAACTCTCGCACCACCGGAAGGTTTTCTAGACATTCTGCTACTCCCTTCTTGTTTAACGCAAGGATCGCATAAATATTACATCCCTTGTGCATTCTCTTTCGTAGCTGCAAGGAAGAGATGAACCTCAGGGAGAGTCCCTGGTTTCGACCTACAATCACGCATCTATTTCCCTCGTCATTGACCAAGCTCAATTGTTTCATCTTACAGTTGATTATCGCCTCATGCAATTCCAACCAGTTCATACCGATCACGATGTCTTAAGACCCTAAGATCGTGACGTACAAGTTGGCCCTTGTGAAAAACTCTCCCAGGTTAAGGCTACAGCCTGTAACCTTCCCTCCAACCTTATGTTTGGCTCCTGAAGCCATTTCTACAAAGCTAAACTCATCATGTTCGACTGCCTTTACCTTAATTCATTTTAGTGCTGCACCAAAAATAAAACTCTCTGTAGCACCTTGATATATCAAAATACTAAGGGTCTGGTCAATGACAGTACCTGACATCTCGAGCACAGTCGAATGGTGCTCTGCCTGGCGATTATTCACAGTTGCATGAATCCGATGGGCCTAGCCCAAATCTTCCATGGTAGTGGGTTTGGCTTATCCAGATGCTCTGGTCCTCTCCACTGGGTAGTCATGCTGGTAAAGTGGCTCACCACATGTCCAGCACCCTTTCTTCAGTCCAGTACTCCTGGTACCCAAAGTAGAAGCTGATGGCCCACTGGCCTGGAACCCTAGTATTTTGTGTTGAAGAGGAATAAACTGTTGTTGGTGTTGTGGTCCCCTGTAAGGAGTCTGCTACTAGGGCATCAATCGTCATGGTGTAGTGTATGTGGATCCTCTCTGAGTGCCTCGATATCTAGGTGAATGTCTAGCCGGTGTCTGATGTTGGTGCACATCGAATGACACTTGTCCTGCAAGTATCTGTTACACATCAAAATTACTCATTATGATGATGGCCTAATGTCGTCATTATCAATGTCACAAGTGTCGCATTTTAGCCGCAAGTGTCACAAATATCATACTGTTATCTTTCCTATGTCGTTTCTTAGACGACATTATCAAGAACACCTGAAAGACACCTCAAAAGACTGGTTTTGAAGAGCAGAAATCATTTGACAAAGAGTACAAGTCTTTTGCCATGGAAAAAAACACTCAAAAATCAATTTTGGAAGGCAGCACTCCCCTATACATTGTCAGGGAATTCCAACACTATGTACCCTCTTCTAGGGGAGCATTGCAATGCTCTGTGCCCCATTCTGACGGAGCGTTGGCCTTTTTTGAGCGAATTTTGGATTGTTGAGGAAAATCAGGGAAGAATCCCCCTCATCTTTGGAGTTGGTTGGATTCGGATCTGAGGTCAAGGCTCGATCTTAGGGAAGATCCACAACTGAAGGAGAAGGATCCTCAACCTACCCCAAGAATCTCTTAAGTGGTTAGGCCTCTCCAAGCCTATATAAGGAGGCCTCCTCATGGTGAAAAGGAGAGACATTGAAGGCATCAAACTTATGATCTCATAAGGGAGATATCATTGAAGCATCATAATTTTGTGTGGATTAATTGAGAAAAGGGTTGGACAAGGAGAGTTGGGAGAGTCCGTTGCACCTTCATCAAAGGTCTGTAAGTATTCTCTGTTGTTCTCATTAATATACATATATGCTCAGTCTGTTTCTTTCAAGGTTGTGTTTATTCTACATGAACTTGTCTCTATTAGATAGATTTGGTTTTAAGCTAATCTTAGGAGAATAGGAAGCTTGCTCTTTCTTTGTTTTTTTTGCATGACTTATCGAGGAGATTGGGGATCAAAGATCGATTCAAACTGTGCGAGGATGAACATCATTAAAAAGGTGAACATTTCCTTCCTCTTCTCTATGCATTAGTTTAGCTAGGTTTAAAAGGATGTAAGTGACCAACATTAACACCCTTTATGTCTTGGTCTTAGTAGTCTAGAGACCAAGAGGAGATCCACTTTTCCGTAGGGGGGTTTCTCTGTAACAGAAATTGGTGAGTCCACTAGGGAAATCAAAGCTTTCATTTTTGGTTTCCTTCCTAGATCTTGTTTTAGACTTTGCTCATTTTTTGACCTTATTCATACTGTGTCTCTGATTCTTAGATGTGGTGATTGGCTCTTTACTTCACCCTATACACTTTGAATTTCTGAGTTTGCCTGATTTTTTGGATTTCTGGGCATTTTTCTAAATTTTGAGAGGCCAACGCTCCCCTACCTCTTCTACCAGGACGTTGGCGCCCCTACCAATCTTCCACATAGCATTGCAACACTCTGGTGCCCTTGACACCAGAGCGCTTCTTTTTTTTTTTGTTAAAAATCTTGCAAGGAATCAGACCCTGAATCCATTTCTTGTTGTTTTCATCTGCTCAGAGTTCTTATCACCTCAGTGTATCCTTGTTTAGGTCTCCAACACCTTGATTCCTGGGAATTGATTACCTTTTGTTTGGATTTTTTGACATTTTTTCCTTACTTTGAGTCACTCTTCTCCTTTGAAGATTTGGAATCAAATTACTGTTTTCTTCTCATTTATCTGATTGAATGAAAGCTATGGTAAGGAAAATCAGAGATCTATGAACCATTCCATTTGATCTTTGAGGGCAGTTTTCCAACATTTCTCTTTTGTTTGAGACTTTTGGTTTTCTTCTTGAATTTGGTTTTCTTTGTGTTTCTTTTTTTATCATAACGAGAGTGTGTTTTTTGTTTGTGTGAAGTTTGCTTTTGATTGTCTAAATCTCATTGATCTTAAAATTTTGATTGATATAGGAAGCTTTACATCAGATTGATTATCATTCACACATAAACAAAAGGATATATTTTTTCTGATTTGTTTTTGGATCTTAGAACAATTCTATGAAAATTTTAGCATCATTTTGAATTTGATTGAGAAACAATTACATGAGGATACTGCATCTTAGTGTTTGATAGTGAAAATAACATTTTTCTCCTTCCCTTAAATAGACATTCATTGAAAGAAAAGATTGTTTGTCATCTCTTATGCATTTTTTGGGAATTTGAGTCATTATACCATCAAGTTTCACTTTCATACACCCCTGAGTAAATAACAGCTGCAAAATTAAAGCTAATTAAAATTGATCTAGAACATTTTTGTTTTTAGAATCTTCCACCAACATTAGACTAGGATTAGCACTTTGGATTAGGTTGTGAGTACAACTCTCCAAAGTATTCAAAACAAACACTAGCATCTTGCGATAGGGAGAGCAAATCTAATTGTCGTATAGGCTTTCTAGGATCCCCCTCTCACACAGGGGCTACGCACGAGGTCACATTCAGGAGAGTTACAAAGATTATCCCTCTGTGGTTCAATCGTTCATAGTAGTCAGATCGTATATTGGGGGTTCTTCTTAAGGTTCAACTATTTTCATTTAGTCTCGGTGCTTTGTGACTTCTGAATCCATTCGAGGTCCTCTGGAGTTTTGTTGGTCCACTTGTCCTCAATTCTCTCGAAGGATTTTGGACTTGTTATCATGCCCATACGTTTGAACTCGATTGTCGACTGTACCCACCCAAGGGCTGACTGGGAGTTGGTGTCCTTAGTAGCCATAATCTTTAGGTTCTTACACAAGGTGATGGTGAAGGGAAGTCTCATTGTACCTGGAATAGACGTTGGTCAAACTAACTCGAGCTCCTTGGAGGGTAAATCCACAATTACTGCATGGAAGCTTGCACCAAGGCGTAAGTCCATTAAGCAGGTCGCGATCGTAATTGTTCCACCCGCTCATATCCTAGCCCCTTCTTGACTTGATCACGTGACATTGGATTTCATCACAAAATAGTACGGTCATCGAGAGAAGGTTTTTTTTTCTTGGTTTTGATTCCTATATTTGATTAGTGTTTTGATTCCTATATTTCGTTAGTTGGCCATAGATTTTTTCCATGAAGTTTTTGGTTCGGGAAATATTCCTCCATGACGTTCACGCATAATGCAAGGGCTACCCCTAGAAGATCCCGAGGGTTACCAAAATTTTCCTACAGATACACCAGAGGGCTCTCCTTAATAGAGTGAGGTTTAGGACACCGCCACTTCACAAGTGGAAAGAATTGACTCTTTAAAACATTTCTGAATTTTCGATTCTCTAGAGTCTTTTCGACTTCCTCACGGTTATGAGAGATGTATTCTCCGACTAAATTCATCCAAAGAACTTGTTGTTGATACTTCTAGAATACCGACGGGACCCCTCACAAGCCCTAAAAGTGAGAATCCTTTTTGGACTACTGACACATTTAGAAACCTGCCTCTCACAGTGCAGGATCTTTTCAGTTTAGGGGCAGGTTCTGATATACCTAACGTATCCCAACTCCCTGAAACGTCTGCTACTTACATGGTACCCTTATATAATTTATCTGGTACACCCAGAAGTGCCACCATCATGTCAGCCACACCGTCAGTTGGTCCTCACTCGACCATTTCTCTCCAAATGGCCCAATCCACTATGGTCCCACATGTTGCTACAATCCCCACCAGAAATGTGACACCATCCTAGGCTCTAATTGGAACACCATTTAGACCCAATCCGTCAGTTCCACTTGGGTACAAAGCTTTGAATCCTTCCATTACCAACACTACCCAGGTTACACCCAGAGGTTCTATCCCTACACCTTTGTTTGGAGGAGCTAGTCTTGGTGGCTCTAATCCGGTTGGAGTCTCTGATCATTCATACACTTCTGGTTTCCAAATCCCTCTAAGCACTCAACCTCATGCTTGGGGGAAAGCTCCATTTGCGAGTCAAACTCAAATGGGGACACAATCTCATATTGGGGGGTAATCTCAAACTGGAGTCCCTAACCCATTGTATGGACAGAATGTGACACCAAATCCTTGACACGTTCCTTTTCCAGGAAATCTGCTATTCCCTGGGGGGAAACATCCTCAAGGACAACAACAACCTTATCCTCCTTATAGACAAAATTTGTATCCCCCTTATGGGAAAACCCATCAACCGACTTATAATCCTCAAAACCCATCAAGTTACCCTCCATATGCACATGTTTCTCAACCACCATCGAATCCTGTTTATTATGGTCATCAACAACCGTATGTAGGAGGATCTACTGGATACAATTATCCACCTAACCCATTTTACAGTCCTACTAGTGTCCCTATGACACACCAGTATCATCCTCAAGTTAACCTACAACTACCATTTCTCGTGACTCTGGATCTCCCAGACTTGTCTCGGTTGACCAATGATCCTATCTTGCATTATCGTTTTTGGCCAGTGATCCCTGCTAAATTACCTTCTGATATTCCAAAATTTGACGGTAAACCTGATGAAGATCCAAACAATCATGTGATGACTTTCCATTTATGGTGTTCATCGAACTCCTTAATGGACGATTCTATACGTTTATGTATTTTTCAGCGAACAATTACAGGCTCAGCAGCCAAGTGGTATATTGAACTTCCACATGGTTCGTTCCAAGATTTCAACTCCCTTGTCATGTCCTTTCTCATGCACTTTCAACTACCCATTCAGTACGAGATGGGTACCGAACTCTTGACCTCCCTTCCTCAGACTAACTCCATGCATATCTCCGATCATATTCATGAGTGGAGACGACGACAAAGGTTGATTAAAGCAATCATTCCTGACCAGTTATTGGTGGAATGGTTTACTAAATCCATGTTACCCCCGATTGCTCGTGATGTCGCCATGGGTGGTGTAGTCACCGAGGAAGAGGCTATTGCTCGAGCTCAGTACTTAGATTTGGTTTATTCACAATCTGGTACTTTGTATGAGTTAATACCAAATGTTACCCATGCAAACACCGATCCATCTAAACCGGCATCCACGTCACATGCAGATGGATTTATTGGCTCCGTCAAAACCCAATCTACATCCTAGTCGACTGGAACGACAAATAGATCTGCTCTAGCATCCACTCCCAGTTCAACTACACTCTCCTCTACCTCCCCCCAAACTCAAATCTCTGGAGTAAATGCAGTTCAATCTGCCCCTTCACAACAATCAGGAGGCAAGAAGAAGACAAAGAACAAACCCAAGAAGAATAATAACAACGAACAACCCAAAGCTCAAAACCCACCACCTACTACCAAAAAGAAACCACAATGGAAGCTAAAATTCCCATGTCTTATTTGTGGTGACAATCACTACACTCAAGACTGTCCACATCATGATGAAGTGGCCAAACATTTTAAAGGGAATTCCCAACCTGTCGTGCTAACTTAGACTTTTCCTTAGCAGCTATCTATGGTTTCTCAAACCCCCTCTCCAGGGAGCAGTTCCAGCCACCCTTCTCATGATGAAGCCTCGACAACTGCCTATATCTATCTATTTAACGAGATTGATTTAACCACCCTCTCTACAACCTACGACACACTAGTTAAGCCTGGTAAAGGAAAGGTCACTAACGGTTCTTCACGGGATCCATCACCATCCTCTGTTATTCCTCCATCTATTAGTCCTCCGTCTGGATCAATTCATATCAAGAAGCCTACGTTCGACTCTATATTATGCCCTCCTAAGAGAACTATCTGTAAATCTACCTTTAATCCTAGTTCACGTGCTACCCAGAACTACAACATTGTTGAATATTTGGCTCAAGCACCATGTGCTATGTCTGCATTAGAAGTTCTACAACACTACCCCAGTCAACATAGAACGCTCTTGGTTGTTATTGGCACTTTTGATCCTGAGTCCTCCAACAATATCATGTTTAACTTGGATAATTTTATGTCTCGACTCTCCCACCAACTTGCTTTTCAAATTGATGTTGTTGTTCACAATCAACAAATTCACCGAACTATATTGGATGAGGGAGCCTCTACTTGTGTCATTTCTTTAGCCTGTTGGAAAAGCTTGAAATTTCCCTCACTTAACAAATCCCCAACGATGGTGCACGCATTCGATGGGCGAGGTTTTCATCCTAACGGACTTTTGCAGTCCCTATCCGTCTAGTTGGGCGACAAAACCGTCTTTGTTAATGTCGAGGTGGTCGATGCTCCCATCGATTACAACTTGTTACTTGGAATAATTTGGTTTTATGCTATGGTTGTCGTTTCTTCGTCGGTGTTTCGATGTGTACAATTTCCTCATCAGGGAAAAATTGTCACTATCGATCAGTTAGATTTATGTACACCCGATGCTTGTGCTCCCACTACCAACAATATTCTTTTCTTGGGAGATCATAAGATCACGTATGAAAGTGTTGGTGTAGGATTGTTAAAATATTCCACCCTCATGGGTATCTTCCCTACACCACTTCCTCCCAACACGCATCATATTGCCACAATCAATATGATTTTGACTACGACTTATCAGTCTTTGGAATCATCCGATCTCTGGATTGTACCTGGTCCTCTAGAGTTCGATGAACTAGGTGACACCATGCCACTTAGTCCAGTCGAGGCTTCATACGTTTCTATTCAATCAACCTCTCCCTCTTCGGATGACCAAAATCTCTTGGCACCCAACACCTACTTGATGCCATCTTGGTTAAGTTCCTTGACATCTGCCTTTGACTACATTTCTCAAATATTTCCATCCAACGAATCTATCATGGAAATTCTTAGAATTGACGACGTACCTTGGGATGATAACCATCATCAATCCTCTTTTCTTCCACCTCTTGAATAAATACAGGAAGATATACATTCTATATTCCCCCCTGATGTTGTCGACTTTCCACAATCACCCATACTTACACAAGATACTATTTCTGAAGGGAATTTAGGCAACATTACCTCTACAGTTGTTATTGACATTTCGATCAAGGAAGGTGTCGTGGAAAACATTAATCTCGGTGCTAATTGTTCACCTGAGGAAGAGGTTTCTTATACCGCTTTATTTAAATAATTTTGCGATGTCTTTGCTTGGAGCTACGAAGAAATGCCAGTGATCGATCCTTCAATCGTTGTGCATGAGATCAAAACTTACCCAGGTGTAAAACATGTTCGACAGAAATCCACCTGGTCCATCCTAAGAATATTGTGGCTATTAAGGTAGAAGTTGAGAAATTATTGAAATATGGCTTCATATATCCTGTCCCTTTGACAGATTGGGTTTCGAATATTGTTCTGGTCACCAAGAAACAAGGGACCATTCATGTTTGCGTTGATTATAGGGACCTCAATAAGGCTTGTCCAAAAGACAACTACCCTACGCCCTTCATCGACCAGATCATTGATAATTGCACAGGTAGTGCAATTTTCTCTTTCATGGATGATTTCTCGGGATACAACCAGATTGACATTTTACCTGTTGATCAGCATAAAACAACCTTCATCTTCCCGTGGGGAACTTTCTCCTATCAGAAATTACTGTTTGGCCTAAAAAACGTTGGTGCTACATTCCAGCGGGCCATGTCATATGCTTTCCACGATATCAAACATATTGTGGAACCTTACCTCGACGATCTACCAGCCCATTCATCCAGTCTATTAGATAGTTTTGGTCATCTACGGGCTATTTTTCTTCGATTTCAGTTCTACCGCATTCGTTTGAACCCACATAAGTGTATCTTTGTTGTCAAAATAAGTCAACTCCTCAGCTTCATTGTTTCCAAGGATGAGATTTGGGTGGATCCCTTAAAAATTAAGGTTGTCCTTGCTTTACCTCCACCTAATAATTTGACACAACTCCAAAGTTTGCAGGGGAAAGCAAACTTTCTTCGTCGTTTCATTTGTAACTATGTTGATATTACCAAAGGATTTATGCGATTGTTGTAGAAATACACCCCTTTCATCTGGGATGACACTACTCAATGATATTTTGCTGCTCTTAAGCATGCATTAACCAATGCACCTCTGTTGCATCCTCTGAATTACATGAAGGACTATATCCTTTAGTTAGCAGCCTCTACTTCCACTATTATTATGGTGTTAGTTCAAGAGGACCCTGACAGTGAGGAACACATGATATATTATTTGAGCAAAAGTCTATCTGGTCCAGAGCTCCGATATTCACATGTTGAAAAGTTGGCTATGGCAGCTGTCATCGTTGTCCAGAGATTTCGTCACTACATTTTTCTACGCACCACCACAGTTATCACGGACTCTAACCCCATGTACCACATTCTGACATGTCAAGTTCTTGGGGGAAAATATTCCAAATGGATCATCATCCTTCAGGAATTCGATCTCGAGTTTGTTAAGTCCAAAGCTAAAAAATCCTTGGTGTTTGCGGAGCTTATCTGTGACCTTCCCCATGTTGATGAAGATGTTGAGCCCATAGATTCTATCCTCGATGAAACTATGTTCCTCATTATCATGTCTGATCGTTGGTATGGAGATATCCTTCTTTATCTCCAGACCCAACGTTTTCAGCCCGATATCTCTCATGAAGAGCGTCATCGTATTCACCATCATTCTCATCGCTACCTTATCATCGGTGAAACTTTGTATCGTCATGGTATTGATACTATCCTACGACGATGTTTGACTCATGAAGAAATTGAACACATTCTTAATGGTTGTCACCTTGGAGCCTATTGCGGTCATCTTTTTGGGATGCCTACAGCTCAGAAAATCTTACGTGTCATGGACTTTTGGCCCTTTATTTTCAAAGATTGTATTGAGGCAGTCAAAAAATGCCCACCTTGCCAAGTTTTTCACAACAAGGCATGCACCCACCCCACTCCGTTGCATCCCATTATTTCCATCAGCCCCTTTTCCAAATGGAGCATTGATTTCATGCAGTGTAAGCCTACCTCAGTCGAGGAGCATGGTTACATCATCATCAGCATCGATTACTTCACAAAATGGGATGAGGCTATGCCACCTTTCTGAATGATGGTCATACTGCAACTCTTTTCTTCTTCAACCACATCATCACTCACTTTGGCATTCCATAAGCCATTGTCATTGATCATGGTTCCCACTTTTAAAACCAAATGATGAGTGAGTTACATGCCAGGTTGGATTTTCTCCATGAGAACTCATCCCCATACTATCCTCAAGCTAATGGACAAGTTGAAGCTATCAAAAAGTTCTTTAAAACCATGATTCAACGTATGGTAGGGGAAAACAAGACATCTTGGCATCTACAACTTTTCTCCGCTCTCTGGGATTACCGTACTTCAGTGAAAACTACTACTGGATTCACTCCTTTCCAGTTAGTATATGGCATAGAAGTTGTTTTACCGATCGAGTGTGAAATTCCCTTGTTGAAACTCAAAGTAGAACTCCTGCCTCACACTTCTACCGAAGAAGAACGCTTCTTACACATGACCAGGTTGAACAAAACATGTTGTGATGTCGCTCTCGTTAACGAGACGTATCAAAAGAAAATCAAAAATCAATACGACAAATTCATCCACCCTCGTACTTTTGCAAAAGGAGACCTAGTCCTCATTTATGACCAAGCTCATGATAAGTTAGGGATAGATAAGTTAGAACCTCCATGGCATGGTCCTTACATTGCGAAATGTGTTTTACATAGAGGCGCCTATGAGCTAGTCGACTACGAAGAAATCTCTCTGGGTGAGCCTCGAAATAGGATTTACATTAAGAAGTACTATGCATGGAAAATCTAGCATGCGTGCTTTATACACTATTGTATTTTAGTTTGGTGTGTCTTTTTCTTTTGCATGCTCAAGTTTTTTCCTTAGTTGATTATACTGTGTCTTGTGTTTTCATGCACATATGACATCTTCCTTTTCTATATTTATCGGGTTTGTGGATGGTGCTAGTCGACACACCCAAAATGTTTCTTCTGCATCTTGGGTCGTTTAACACTCTGATGAGTTGGTGAGTTCAGGAGGTATTTGCTTAGGATCGACAACTAACAACATGGAAGAATATCATGTTGTCATCGTACTTTTAACCGAAGCCTCCTCCCTAGGTGTTTCTCGTATGATCGTTAACCTAGACTCTCAACTCGTGGTCTGTCAACTTAGTCGAATCTACGTTATTCGCAATCCTGTCCTACTACGTCTCCACTTACGAGTTCATCGCCTTGAACGAATTTTTGATTTTATCGAATACAGACACATACCAAGAGAACTCAATACCATTTCAGATTCATTAGCCAATTACATCATGGATAGGTATCTCACACATAGATAAGGTTTCATAAAGGAAATAAATCATAAATAACATGTAAATTAAAACACATCACATTAAAACATCATTTGGCACTGTAAAAACTTATATATGTATATATATATGGCGTGAAAAAAAATGTTTGGTTACATAAAAAAGGTACATAGAAGGGAAAAAATTTGGGTCCTCACACCCATAAACATCGTCATACAGACTTTACAATCATCAAGAAGACTCTAATATTCCTGCATCACATTATGCTCTAAGTAGCATATCACTGTGCAGGCTATTCGCCTCAATAAAGAGTTAAGACTCTCAAACACTCCCACAGTGTGTCTCTGTAGATGTAGTGGCACTTCCTGCCTCCTAAGAGGAGGGATACCCATCGTGAGGCCTTGGAAGTTTCTTTCAACCTCCTGGAGACCTCATGATGCTACCCCTTGATCTACCACTATCTGAGCCTCCCCGCGACACCCCAATGCTGGTATCTATGTTGGACATGTTCCTCCCTTGTCTGCATGATGAAACAATACATCCATTAGAAACCCTTATACGTACCCAAAAAAAAAAAAATAATATATGTTTTAAGATCAAAAAACACTTGACAAGATTGTTTTGGTTTCTCACCTGATGCATCCTAGTCCTCCCCTCCCAGAAGAACCAAGTCCATGCTCCCCTGGAAATCCACTCCGGTGTATGGGAAATATTCTATCACAATCAATTGGCATCTCAACCAAGTGAAGAAATCACTGGTGAACTTGAACTCTGACTCTGATCCTAGTCTCAGAGATAGGCTAGTCCATCACTCCATACGTGGTTCTCCCACTGTTCGTACTGCTAATGCAATTTGAGGTTCCATCTGAGGAATACATTCTAAGAAGACGAAACCAAGAATGATCATATATGAACTGCTTCTGATGCCCTGCTCTCCATGTCATAATCTACTCCTTCACATTTTGAAGGAACCCTGCACTCTAGTTAAACAGTGTTAGCTCTAGACACTGTAAACCATAGGCCACCTGTGATCTTGAAACTAAGTGCGAGCTGGTACTTCCCTCTATACTCGTAATGGAAAATAGAATGGATCGAAGAGGTAGATCTTTGATTTCTTTGATTGTGATTCTACCTCCCACTAATCTTGATCCTGGGACATAATGGTTTGCCAAGTACTCATCCAAAGGCACGGGAAGTTCCCTCTATCCTGATAAAATAACAGGGGCCCCTCTCTTTGAGAGGCTAGTTTGAAAGTACACATCTTCCAACTCAATGGTAAGAAGCTGCATTCCAATTTGGAACCCCTTTTCTGCAACGTTCTGCAGCCCGATCATATACTCAAGAGGAAGAACCTCTTTCTTCATCTTTTGCATCTTGAAGAACTTGAGGAGACCACAATTCCTCAAGGTGGCCCTTGATCGGGGACTTTGCAATGAAACCACGTCATAGAGATCATGCTCTCTTTCTTTCCACTCGATCATGACTTTTTCTGAGTTTACCTACAATCATCAACAACCCAAAATTCATTAGTCACATTTTTTCGGCAATTATTGGGCAACACAAACTTTAAAAAATGTTTTTGCTCTTTCTATGAAGTCAACGCCCCATTTAAACTCACACCAGGGCACCAACGATCCCTTTAAAGGGACACCAGGGTGTTGTAAAAAAAAAATAACGCCCCCCTTTACATTCTGAAGGAGCGCTCGCATTTTTGGGTAATTTTCTTTGTGCATTCTGGGCAACGCCCCTCTCACTCTCACATCAAAGCATCAATGCTCCCTTATTAGCTTGCAGGGGCACTTAAAAAATCAAACAACACTCTCCCTCTAATTCTAAAGGAGCGCAGAGCTTTTTTGAATGCTTGAGATAACCCAGGGCATCATTTTTAAAGCATAGTCATCGCCTAAACACAAAATGTAAACCATACAAATTAAAGAGAGGAAGAAAAGCACCAACCTAATCTAGACGTAGACAAAAATAGTTGACCATAGCTCTGGCACTGAACAAAGCAAGATTCACCCTCCAAATCTCAAATTCTCCACTGCTACAAATATTTGCACAAATGAAATGGTAAAAGACATTTTTACCCCATTTTACTATTATAAATTTCATTTTTTGCCTAAGACATAGTTTTTTGGGTTTTGAAAAATATTTTGGAGGCCTTATTAATACACTGGCATGCAGTTTTTACACTATTGACAGGTTTCAGAGAAGTTTTGATCGATTCTCATCTTGTCACATTAATGAGCATGATCTTTTGTTCGTTCTCATGCTCTAAAAAACACAAGAATGCACTGAGCAACCTTTTATCTCTTTTTCGGGCTCGTATGGATACACGAAAAAGGAACCCCCTGGAGTCGTCTTTAAGCTCTTTTCAGACTCTCTAAACATGAAAATATTGTCGAGTGATCTTGCTTCCTTTCCCACTCGTTAAAAGGTTTGAAAGGGCGTCTTTCAAGTGATAATTTATCTATTTTTCGGCCTCGCGAGACTAACATTACGAAAAATGACAATATCAGAGTCGTCTTTAAGTTCTTTTCAAACTCTCTAAACATGAAAAATCACCGAGTTTACCTTCTCTAGACTCGTTAAAAAATCATGCATTGAAGGGCCCATACGGGACTGAACCCTTACTTATTCTAGTTCGTTAAACAAAGGAAGAGGGACTTACCGAAGGTGAGTTATATCGAGCATGTGTTACCCTCCTTGAACTCGTTAAATCAAAAAGAGGTACTCATCTATCTGGATGGGGGAAAAATTGAAAGAAGCAAGACAAGTAGTTTTTGAGAACATACCAGTAACTCTTATGGTCGCCCTTGAACACGGCACTTTGTCTTTGCACACATTTTAATCCGTTGAACCTATGCACTGAACCAATCCTCTGATTTTTCTTACTCCTTTGGGTCACCCGATGAAAGTCACTATATCCATTGCATCATCATGTTTTGGTCCATGTCATGTTTCTATTGTTGTACCTCAGTGTTCAAGGGAAGTATCTTCCTCGAGAGTCAACCATCACAAATATCATGTTTCAATACCCATGTCAGTCCATGTTCATTTGATCTACCAATTTACATATTTGTGTATGTTTCATGTCGTTGATGGGGGATACATCAAGGCCCTCCTTCGAAGAATTTGTTCATGTCGACTTAAACACATTATCCAAGAACTAGACTTAGAAACCAGTCAGTACCTTGGGACCTGCATGCCTTAATGGCAGGCCTCCTCATGTCTGACACTGGGTTTACATCATTGACCTCTGATTGGATTATTCCATGGATGTTCGACTTCAACTCATCCATTCACATTCGTTGGAATGTACTAGAGTACCTTGGGAATCATTGACATCAATGGTGATTTCCCTTGCGCTTGTTAATGGTTTACCTCATTGACCGGTAATCAAGTGTTTTATGCCATGTTCGACATCAGGACATCTATTCACATGGTTATATTCGTACTACATTGGGATTGGTAAGAAGACCCTGTCTTGAGTCATCACTCTTATATGTACTTTTCTTGGGTTGCAACGGAATTTATTTTTAACATTGACACATATACTGTCACATAGATCCACTTTGTATTGGTCGTGGCTATGTCTTGTCATCTCGTAGATCCACTGTGTATTATTCATGGCTATGATCAGTTTAGGTCATAGGATTATATATCCACATTGTATCTTAAGTGGCTATACCTTTTTGTCAATATAATTATGGATCCGCGGTGCATTTTATGGTGGTCATACCTTGAAAGTCTTTATCACTCAAGCATAGGTATGTCTGCCTCCGGTTTGAAACATGTCATAATATTTGTTTGATGGTTGTGTGTAGCTTCTTCTAGGTTCTCTAAGTCCATACCCTTGCTCAAAAAATTCTACAAAGTACTTCAGTCATCAGTTCCCGTCTTCTAACTTTGCACTTTGGGGGGCAATCTATTACACATCAAAATTACTCATTATGATGATGGCCTAATGTCGTCATTATCAATGTCGCAAGTGTTGCATTTTAGCCGCAAGTGTCGCAAATATCATACTGTCATCTTGCCTATGTCGTGTCTCGGACGACATTATCAAGAACACTTTAAAGACACCTCAATATATTGGTTTTGAAGAGGAGAAATATTTTGACAAAGTGTACAAGTCTTTTTCCATGGAAAAAAACACTCAAAAAACAATTTTGGAAGGCAACACTCCCTTATACACTGTCAAGGAGTGTCAGCGCTCTAGACCCTCTTTTGGGGGACCGTTTCAACGCTCTGTGCCCCATTCTGAGGGAGCACTGGACTTTTTTGAGTGAATTTTGGATTTTTGAGGAAAATCAGGGAAGAATCCCCCTCATCTCTGGAGTTGGTTGGATTTGGATCTGAGGTCAAGGCTCAATCTTAGGGAAGATCCACAACTAAAGGAGAAGGATCCTCAACCTATTCCAAGAATATCTTAAGTGGTTAGGCCTCTCCAAGCCTATATAAGGAGGCCTCCTCATGGTGAAAAGGAGAGACATTGAAGGCATCAAAATTATGATCTCATAAGGTAGATATCATTGAAGCATCATCATTTTGTGTGGATTACTTGAGAAAAGGGTTGGACAAGGAGAGTTGGGAGAGGTTGTTGCACCTTCATCAAAGGTCTGTAAGTATTCTCTATTGTTCTCATTAATATACATATATGCTTGGCATGTTTCTTTCAAGGTTGTGTTTATTCTACATGAACTTGTCTCTATTAGATAGATCTGGTTTTAAACTAATCTTAGGAGAATAGGAAGCTTGTTCTGTCTTTGTTTGTTTTGCAGGACTTATCGAGGATATTGGGGATCAAAGCTCAACTTAGACTTTACGAGGACGAACATCATTAAAAAGGTGCACCTTTTCTTCCTCTTCTCTATGCATTAGTGACCAACGTTAGCACCCTTTTTGTCTTGGTCTTAAGAGTCTAGATCCCAAGAGGGGATCCACTTGTCCGCAAGGGGATTTCTCTGTAACAGTATCACTGGATTCCTGCTCTGACCCCTGCTGATAAGATCCTCCACTGCTATGAGGGCCTTCTGGACAACATCATGCAAGGTTTGAGGCATCAAAATCCTCACCTTTGCATGAATGTTGTTGTTAAGTCCGAACACAAACTTGTTGACCTTAAGCTTCTCGGTATTCAGGTGTGGAGCATACTGAATTAGCTCCATGAAATGGGCCTCGTACTCGGGCACCGTATGGCCGCCCTGTCCCAAGGCGTTGAACTCGTTGAGCTCGCACTCAATGAATTCCTCAAATAGATACCTCTCTCGAAACCATTCCTCGAACAGTTCCCATGACACGTCTTCGACTTCCATGTTCAATTATGGCAGGAGCATATTCCACCATGCAAGAGAGATCCCCTTCACTTGAAATATCACCATGCGGACCTTCATGTTGGAGGTATAGTCGCAGAGTGAAAATCACATAGCCATATTATCCAACCATGCTTCAGCGGCTACGCCGCCTGAGGCACCAAAGAACTCAAGAAATTTGACCTTCTTGAGTTCGTAGTGAATGCTACCAGTATCGATCGAAGCACGGCATGGACCCTCAGGGGGTGCCAGGGCCTTGGACTCATCTCTATCCAAACGACTGATCAGTGCCTCAAACATCCGCTGAAAGGACATCATCATCCAAATCGCATCACCCACAACTATCTATCCCTGCCCGACAACATGCTCGTCTCCCTGGGGTTTAGACCCTGCAGGCGTGGATGCTACTGGGGGTGTCACACCTCCTACCTTAGCACCATGTCATCTTCCTCAGTGGCGTCCTCTAACCATGATTACCTGCACAAATACAAATCAATTTAATTAGCAACATTATACACAAATATATAATCAACGGAATTCATAGTGATCCCAAGTCGTGGGTCGAACCGGCTCTGATACCATATGTAACGACCCCTGTCATTACGACAACATGTATCGCATAACAAGGGAATTTTATTTTTTTTAAACAGGAAGGTAACAATGACAAACAGTCAATCAATGCAACTCAACGATGAACACAACACACGCAATTTAGGCAACAGACCACATAACAACCTAGCATACTAGCACATCACGCAGTTGGATGCAACATATGAAAATCAATCAGACCAAAATAAAAACAACTACCCGCCTGTCCTACCCTGCAAGGTTAGGACCTCCAGGACACATAAGCAACACTCAATCCCAGGTTCCCATCGATCTTGACCATTTAAGGTCTCAAAGATGGCGACTTTTCTGAGGAACAAGGAGGTATCTACATCTCGCCCAATACAAGCAAGACCAAGCCTACTAATAAAAACACAACACCAATCAATCCAACACAAAAACTTCCATGATAAGTAGCTAGAACCCTCCCGACGAATGAGAGACTGCTATTAAACGTTACAATAGGTACAACCTCAAACACAAAAACAAAAACATCTACATCATAAGGCACCTGACCTAAGCCAGGTTTCATATGTGTTATCGATAAATGCGTGCAATTATCCCAACTTAAGGATTCATGTTGCCATGGTGCGACAAGCGCACAAGAATCCTGAGTGCAAACAACATCTAACCCTTTAACAATGACCAATGTGTCAGTGTACCAACTTAAACTTTCAGTAGTCCTAATATACCAAATAGCATGTTCATTGATCGTATGTATTATGGAATTGAATAACATCTAAGATAATGTAGTTTCATTTATGAAATCTTATAAAATCTTGGAAAAACACCAAGAACTATAAATTAAATCCCTACTTTATTGAATCACTACTTGAAGATCAATTTACATTCCTAGTACTAAACATAACATAGTGTATGTATTTGTTAAATCACATTGTTTATGTTAGATGCTCCCATTGTCACATACCTATAAATATCTAAATTCCTTGAAATGAGTCTAAAGAAAAAAATTTCCTAGAATTAATCTTGCAGACAAATAAAACAATATTAACTAATGTAAACCTTTGTATAATTCTTAAATTCTTAATTCAATTTTGTAGACAAATTTAAACAATAATAACCGAAATAAGCTTTTGCAGATTTATTAAAGGACATAGAAGGTTATTGACAAATTTCAGATGTAATAAATATCTATGTGTAATAAAAGTAGAATTTGTTGTGTTATTGACGTGCTACAAATAAGGATAGTAAATAAATATGTTTAGTTATAATTTAAAATTCAAAAAGCAATAAAAGTGTCTGCATAGAAAATTAAATCATTGCACAGTTGTGAATAATTAAATTGCAGTGTCAGTCGTTGCCATAAAGGCAAAATAAACACCTGGCAACCCACTCACTCTCGAACAAATTGTTTTACTGAAATGGAAGACTGTCAAGAGAAAAAAGGTAAAACAAAAACCAAATACGCAGCCACTTGCTCAACTTAGGATTTCAATTTAATACTTATAGTAGTTGTGACAGTAAAGATACATAAAATACTAACTAAATGCCTGCAAACGTGACACATACAAATCTCTTCCACTAGGTACCGGTCTGGCCTAACATATCCGTAGAAACACAAAATCATAAAAATATGGACGACCTAATCACAAGAAGAGCTCTAAACAATAATCCCTATTTAGTCTACTCTTTCACCTTTGTATGCCAGCAAATGGTTTATTTTGTCTTAACGGTAATAATGTAAAGATCCGCAATAAATGTAAGATATTTTTACTCAACCTTATCAAATCGTAAATATTGCTTTAAATCACTCGCCTACACTCTTTTCGTTGCTCATTTTCATTTCCACTTTAAACCTCAAAAAGTCGGGGATATTAACACATTAGTCACTCGCAGTTACACATTTTAAGAGTAAACCCTTGGAGTATTAACTATTAAAACAAGATTTAACAGAGCCGGATGATTTATTCTTCCAGCATCTACATCTCGACAAAATCAGCGATAATCTGCCATGTTAGTATTAGCTGGTAGCTCATCTGCAACAAAATGAAAATTTGTTGCTAAAATGAAGTATTCTCGACTCAATCTAAATGTTTTACCTAGTTTCCCGAACACAATAAACATTCCAAACATGTCTCTGAGTGGCCTGAGCGATTTCCTGCTTGACAAACCCCCAAAACTCTTTTCCACCTAATAATATACGAAAAGAAAAATGAACAAAGATTGAAGATTTCACTTGCCTGGCCTTCTTTGCTTTGCTTTATGTCCGGCTTCTTCACTCAGAACAAATTTGCAACCACTAACTAAGTTTGACAGTAAAACTGGCATCTAAAAGTCTTCACGTTAAATTTAAAAGAAGATGTTGGAGAGGCTAGACGGTTCCTTCAATAAATCTGCATAAACTTTTCTTCTTCTTCCTGTGTAAATGAGAATTGGTGAGGAGGTGGACAAAAATGGACATGCGGAACAAACTCTGTAATCTAATGGATGGTGCACCAGGTCCAAATAGCATATACGACAAGATCTTTTGTCTATTCCATATATATATATATGGAAAAATGAATCAATTAACAACTTCAATAAAAGAGTTGGGTAGGTAATACAGGATTTGACCCAGCCATAGGTAACTCGTACTACCTTCTTATCTAATTCTGGCCAGGTATCCCGATGATCGTTCCTTCACTTGGTACAAATAGCCGAGTGGCATTCTGGTCTATAATTTGAAAGTGATTGAATGAATTGGGGCAAAGACCATAAGTTCAAAGCTAGGCGAGTACGTGGAAGGGGTAGGGATACAAAGAGAGATTATCTTTGTGCTTTCAATCTCTGGATCAAAATTTTCTGGTTTCCAGACATAGAAATACAAGTTCTTACAAGAAAGAGCCACGCTCAACCAAACCTTCCAACGCAACACCAAATGGGATGATGAGGCGTTAGATCAGGGTTTCGATTGAACTGTCGGGTACTATCTATCAATTAAAATGTGGTTGTTACGATCACCATTAACAATACAGGTTACACTAATTATCCAGGGATGGAACCCACAGTAATCTAAATTTTGGCCTATGATTTGTGCATAAATCAATGTATATTCAGCTCAAGAGGGTCTCAAAATTCTAATACTATTCAGTCACGAACATAATGATATAATCAATTCTCAACTATACTTAACTGAACAAAATACAACTGAATAATAATATCACTTCTTTACTATAGTTAATTGAACAAGAGAATTACAACTGAATAAAAGCTTATATTTAAAGCATTACTAAGAAAAGATAAACTAGCGTCAACTGGAAATGCATCAATTGCTTCATCATCATTATAATCTCATACACGGGATAATTTGACTGAAATATAACAAAATTTAAATGTGTGTACCGAATCCGAACGCTATGACCCCGTAGACATTGTCCCGCATGTTCGCTCTGTCCAGATCCCGCTTGTCGACCGATGAGACCTCACCGGTACCTCCCAGCCAACGCTAGGGGTACTATTCTTCCCCCTGAGCCCCTCGAGACATAAAGGGGCCATGCAAACAATAATAGATAATTCTAGCACCTAGCTCACCTCGCAAGGTCGAGCTACCACTCGTTACCCGAGCTAGGTATCCCAACTCCCACAAGAGAAACTCAGTCAAAATAAAATTTCGGCAGCATAACGTTATGCAAGCCAGATGTGATCCATACTCCTCCTCCGCCATCCTTTTTATAGAGTTTTCTTAGTCATTAGTTTCCCAAACCCTCATCAGATTCTTTTTTATTTAATTAATTACGAGAAACCTCCCCCGTACACATGTCGCCCGATCCCCTAGTTGCACCAGAAAATCAATTTATTAATTAATTAACTTTTCCTATTTCCCTCACCCACCTAAAATCGTTCCTAAAAACGCTCCTTGGTGTCCCATTATTCCCTTACAAATATTAAATGACTTACGCCTTATTTAAATCCTAGTTGAGTTCATAATTAGAAGGTTCCAAAGGCTAGATTCCCTACTAGGTTAGACATTCCCCTTTTTCTTTAAGTTTCCCCTTTTCTTTAAGTTTCCCTTTTTCTTTAAGTTTCCCCTTTTTCTTAATTTTCCCCTTTTTCTTTAAGTTTCCCCCTTTTTTAAGTTCCCCCTTTATAACTATGTTCAGAGTTAGCAAGCTTAGAAAAAAACAAACATTTACCGCTTTTAATAATTAAACCTTTATTAAAATTTCCACTTTAATTATTAATGTTTGAATTTTCTTTATCCCCTTCTTGTTACATGTCTAAATAGATTTATTTTTTTTTTGTTCAAAGGTTCTACTCAAACCTAGGTGTTCAATTCACTAGGCTTGGCGACAGTTCTTAAGGGAAACTTTTGTTATTAAACTTTACTCATCACATCATTTATTTTAAGGCCATCCAAGTCCTAAGGAGGCATAGTTTTCTAGGCACTAGGTTTATTAACTTACCAGTTAAAATCACGATGTGCCCTTCAAGACGCACTACGTGCTCCAAGGGTGCCACTCGCCTCTTTTTTTTTTGTTCGTGCGATGTGCCCTTCAAGACACACTACATGCTCTAAGGGTGCCACTCGCCTCTTGACTGAATTTCATAGGCCTCTAAGGAATAAGGAACTTGCCTTATTTCACACCCCTTAGAATCATCGTGAGTGACTGTCACAATCTGCCCTCATGGCATCATGGGTCTCTCGAACTAGGTAATCGTTAACCTACAGTTCGAGCCACGACGGGAGTGCTAGTAGGTTTTGATAGGGATGTTGCCACACCTCTCCCTCAATTTCTCTGGTTGTCATGTGTGACCCCTTTACTCCAAATGTGAGTTTGGTCAACAAGATATCATCAGCTTGCATCCATCAACGAATCATGTCAGCAATAACAATCAACATCATAATATCTAATCATATGTACATATGTCACATCAACAACATTCAGACCCTAATAGTCCACTCCCTTACTCGATCTGGAGTCCAAGGAGTTTCATTGATGCCTCGGCATCCTCAACGTCCAGAGTCTTGCACACTCAGGAGAACCCAGACAATAACACTTGTCGATGTAAATATAACATAATAACATATCATCAAATCCACAATATCTCATATTCATAATCAAACAACCAATAGTATAATGACCTGGATCACTTGCACGCAAGTGTCCTCAAAGAATAAGTCTTCTCAGTGTGCACAAGAGCGGGATGTTACATATAACACATATAATTTTATATGGAAAATATTAAAACAACAAGACCGATTTCATTAATTTATTATAGTTAAGTACATATGTTATTCAAGGGTGTGAGGGGATTTTATCCCAAAAGTTTTTCTTAACTCAGTAATTCTTAATAGTACTTTCAAGATGGAAATTGTAAGTAGCATTGTAATAACACATATAATTTTGTATGGAAAATATTAAAAAGACAAGAACGATTTCATTAGTTTATTAAATTTTAAGAAATTGTTTCCCTATAAAAGAGCATCTCAATTGT
This sequence comes from Picea engelmannii, assembly GCA_009831015.1. Lineage (NCBI taxonomy): Eukaryota > Viridiplantae > Streptophyta > Pinopsida > Pinales > Pinaceae > Picea > Picea engelmannii. The sequence continues at coordinate 355,903 of ML781551.1, read as the reverse complement.
CTACAACAATTTTGTATTTGGTCTTAACTAGTCTATAAGGGCCCATGAGTTATTTTTGAGAAATCATGGTTTCCCATTCATCTACTTCTCATGAGAAAGGCTTTGTATTGTTTACATTATTAGAAACTAATAAGCTATACTAAACAAGGGAAATAGATACAAAGCAGCTAGTCCCTGCCTCATTGAACAATAAGAAATTTATTGTGAAACAAAGTTTGGTTATATTAAACAATAACTCTGCTTATATGAAGTCGTCTTTAGAACTGATCTGGTTAATGACAACTCTGCTTATATAAAGTCGTCTTTAGAAGTGATCCGGTTAATGATAACTCTGCTTATATGAAGTCATCTTTAGAACTGATCCTTTTAATGACAAATAAAAAATGTATAAGTTTCTGATAAGGCCTTTCCATCACTATTGAGAACACTATTAATATTCGAGTAATACAATAAAAAAATAATCTATTAAAAATATTATAAACCAATATTAATTTATTTATATTCAATTATTATTTTAATGACAATTTAAGATAATAAATACACAATGCACAAATTGATCTCTTATTTCTTCATATTCAATTATTGTTTTAATGACAGCATAAGATAATAAATACTCACTGCACAAATCGATCTCTTATTTTGGATGTATTACATAGTATAAACATAAAATATTTCAAGTAAATTATAAGATGAGATGGTATGAACATGACATATATGTAGTATTATATAAAAACTTGAGAGCTTCATTGCAATTAAGCTTATTATATTGAAATTATAAAAATATGTTTTTAAGTTACTAATATCACAACCTGATAAATATTAATAAATAACCATTTGTGAACTTCATCGCATCGCTCAGGGTGGCCTAGAATTGGATTTGAAGCTCTATCGGGAACTATATATGCTTCTTGGAGTGGAACCTTATAGGGGAGACTAGGACTTATGGATCTCAAACAGGAGCGGTGAGGGGCGCAACCAACTGACGAGGGGGAAAGGTGAGTCGACATCAAAGTTCAGGTTGTAAGTAGAGGCTCAATTGGCAGGGTGGGTATGTTAAAGATCATTTCATTTTTTTATTTAAATAAATTTTCAATGTGTTGTGAATTATTTTTGCGTTTGTTTATAAGTTCTTGTAATAAGGAGTGAATTTGACCTTCCAACAATTTTCACAATTATTAGTGAGAATAAAATATTTGTGAGATAAACACATGGTACCTATCCCACTTGTGTGGATTTCTTGTAGTTTATTGCCTAATTCAACTTCATATGACATGTGAACATGGTGAAAAGAAGTAACCTATCCCTACATGTAAATGCCTTTACTATTAATGAATTAAAAAATACATATAAATTTTAGAGATACAACCTTCATTCTTTTTTTTTCCACGGGAAAGTTTCTCGTTTATATTCAACAGTATATAAACTTTTTACATAGCAGCATCATTACAAAATCCATCTCGGAGACTCAGCAGGGTTCGACCACAAGACCTCCTCCCATCTCTTGGAGAAAGGTATCGTCTTACTGTCTGAGCTGTCTCACGGGACCAACCTTCATTCTTACTAAAAGAAAAAAACGCATATCTATTTTTGTGATACAACCTTTTGTGTTTATATATACATTTCATATACAAAGAAGAGGGACATATCGAATATTTCAATATGTCAAGGACTCTTGCTCTGAATAAATTTTATTAAAATTTAATCTTTAATGGTTTTAGGGCCGTCCATCATGATGCCAAAGAAGTAAATGACTTTTATAGATAGAAGAGATGTAGTGCACTTGAATGAATTAAGGTCCATTGGCCATGAGTAACGTGGTTTTTAGCAAATAAATCGATCACGGAAACATTGAGCAAATCAAGGTGCATCCAAAGTGTTACCGAAAAAGATAACAAACTTGCTACCAAAAACGATAACAAATCGTATCAATTCCAATTCTTACAGACAGGTTAATGATTGAAACATTATATTATGTTTGCAACATAACATAGTTGTTTCCAACCATGTGTTTAGACCACCATGATTCAGGACAACATATCCAGAGCCACCATCTGGCATAGAACATATCACACATGTAACCAATGTCGTGGGATCAAAATTGCCTGCATGTTCATCATTTATGTCATGGGATCGAAGGAGGCTGGCAGTTTCAGGCCACTGGATGTAGCCGGCAGAATTCTGTCGGTTGGGAACAACAAACCAAGTTGCCTCGTCTATCATTGTCTCCAATAATATTATTAGGGTTTCAGAAATTACCACAAAGTCGATTATTCGGGAGAAGCTTCAGTGTGGAGCTGTATCTAAACTATGTATGCTTCAACAACTCGTGTGCATAGACAAAACAAAGATGAAAGACTGAAATTGCATGCAAATACTTTCAGAGTCTCTCCTTGTCTCCCCTGCCTAATGAGAATTTATTAGCCACATTATTTAAATTTGATTCAATAAAATCATACTTAGAGACAACTTGAAAATAAATTAGATTTTTCTATGTATGTAGTTTTTAGTGAAAACACAAAAATTAATAGTGTTAGGAATTTTTTCATTAAATATTTGCATGTTTCTCAATGTACATGCAAATGTGGTTGAGGTATAACCCAAAGCTACATAGTAGAAGTTTTGGTTCAAAGTGGCCTTGTAAATAAATAGACCAAACAATTAATCCCAAAAGCAACGGATTCTTTGTAGAATAAATTGAGGGTTGTGTTTATGAATTATCACCCAAACAAAGCGCTGAGAAAAATCTCACTGAATACTAGAAATGTGAGTATTGGCCTCGTCTTCCTGCAACAAAAGAAGAAAAAAAATAAATTGTATAAGCTACTTCCATAGAATATTTGAATTCATGTTCAATATGCATATTCATCTTGTAATATTTTACGTTTGCCTTTCCAAAATATATGCAAAAGGAACTAACACCAATGTGGCGATGGCATGTCTGTAGACTACCAACACAAAGTGAGACATTCCTCGATTAAGAGAAACTTTTGAAAATATATTCATCCCAGCAAACCCAATCTGAATAGATATCATAGCCAAAGCAGGCTTTGATTTCTCATAGAATGCAGAAGGACCCTTGCATCAGTTGATGTCTGCTTCTTCCATGGATTGTTGTGTAAATTACACCCTTCTGAAAATTTCTAGTTGCCAAATGTTACAATTTATGAACATTAAAATGAAGGGCATTGTACATGAGGGAATAGGGCGAATAAGACAGATTTGATATATGTGTGCATTTTTATTGTTCGAGATATGTGTACTCTTCGCAAAAAAAATTAGCAGATTATCTTACCTTTTGCACAACAACATATCTAATGTCAGAACCTTACATGTGTGAAGTATAAATTATAAAAATGTAAGATCAACTATACTTCGTTCAGACATCGACTGCAGAATATTCAGGATACCATTCCATTCCACTACAGTTGGCAATGTCATCTTCTACATCTCAATATATCATTCTATGATGGCGGGTTATGACATAGAAACCTGCTCGTTCGTTGTTAAAAAAAGAATATTGCAATTTCCCCAACGGCTATTAGGCATGCGATTGGAACGGGTGCAGAACATTAAGGTGATCGTTTACAAGAACCATGAGGAGAAATAGAGATGAAGAAGAAACATAAATCACATAGACTAAGAATTTTCATAGACATTAATAATATATCAATCCACTTCTCTTTACTTCATTCTCTTATTTTAATTCCACACTTGTTTTGCTTATAGTTCACTTATAGGCTACCAGTATACTTATTCCTGACACCCTTGAACATCAATTAACTTCAATTTACAGAAGGTTCCTACATCCATGAGTCACTACTATTAAACATAACAGACACCTCTACAGTCTAGTCATTTTTTTGTGATTTTTGTAGGTATTTGCAAGACTAGTTGTGGCCTGATTATCCCAGGAAATGATCTTCATTAATTTAATTTAAATCTCAACTCTATGCTCTTTGTCTACATCTTAAAAACTAAGTGGCTACATGCTTATCCCTTGGTCGAATGGGCCAAAGTATCTGGAAAGGGATAACGCCCTAGGCTTACCGCTTGCTCGAATGGGCCAATGGATATGGAAAGGGCTAAGGCCCTAGAATGGGTTGTTCACAAGATATGAATCTAGAGAGATGTTTTACCTGAGTTCAAGTTATTCAGTTCACTGTGCAGTCATAGCCTCTTGTACTCTGCCATGCTTAGGAGCAACAAGGACTTCAAGATCCCTATGGGTTGGGACTTCTCCTTCAATGTATCTCTCCATCTCTGATCCTTATTTTTTATTTATCCTTTATAGAAAAAATAAAGTATGACATAAAATAACGTATGAACGTGAACGTAGGTAGTCTAGGATAGTGAGGCAGTGGCCAGGCGGGGTGGTGGCTAGGAGGAGGTGGTTGTGAGTGGAACGTCATAGCCTTGAACATTGTTCCTTCGACTGCAGTGCAAAGAAACCTTGCAGACATCGACTGCAATGTGTGAGAGATTTGACAATGCCGGAATAATTTAGTTTTTTGTTTTTTTAAATTAATTTAAAAATTGAACAATTAAGAGAAAAAAATAGCCTACCACTAGGGATTATTTAGTTGCATCAATCAAATCCAACCAATAACAAATTCCATTTTTTAATATTTAGAAAATTTAAAAATATTCTAAAATTTAAAAAAAAATAGAAATAAATATTTTTTATGGAAAAGTAGACAAAGACATTGCAAGATGCACCAAAATGCATCAATTAATGTAGCAATACAGACGATATAATACATGGTCAATGGAGGTCAACGGAAAGGTGGTTTCTATAGCCCCTCATCGGAGGTCGGGACTAATAAAACATATCTCCAATCACTTCATTTTGATTATATGATGTATCCTTTCTCTATCCTTTAAACATAAAGGACTTTATCTATTCTTTAAACATAAAGGATATAATAAATAGTAATTATACTTCAAAAATGATCATTAACGTTTCTCATAAAAAGGACAATTTTTAATGTGTTATAAAAAATAACATAATAATATATTGTCCATTGTAAATAATATTGTAATTATAACCCTCGGGAAATTACTACTTCTATTGATAACCAACAATCCATGTGAAATTACCAAAATCTTTGCATCTATCTATTCGAAGAGGAATTGTTCAATATAAAGGATATTAATAGAAATAATTGACTATGTAAATAGTAATGCTAGAAACATAAATCACTAATTTAATAATTATATATACACAGATGACCTATAAATACAACTTCCCCTTTTCAAATTTACTTCTAATTGTAACAAATTTATTAAGATAATTTTTGAGTTTTGATTATGTTATGAATAATTTAGGGTGGTAGGTGTGGGGATCACCGTGGACTCCGGAGGGACAACTAAAGCTTATTATGCGTCAGAAATTGGCATAGTTTCTAACAATAGAACAAAATATTATTCTCTATGGAAAGGACTTAAAATAGAAAAAGTTGTGCAATAGATAATAGTGATAGGAGACTCAATTGGTATCATCAATCACATGGTCCACAATTCATAGCTAGGAGACTATCCTTTAGCTTCAATTCTAGACCACAGTAAACAAAAAGAGTGTTCCTTTTCTTCCAACAAATTTTACCAAGTCTTGTGAGAAAACAATCAAGAAGCATATTCATGAGATAATTATGGCTCAAGTTTAAAAGAGGGGGATTTGGTGATCAATTGTATAACATATCAATAACCCATTCCATAATTTAATGAATAGTACCAAGACACGTTTAATGGCCCCAATCTATCACATGGAAAGTCACAACGAATTTATAAAATGTCACATGGCACGCAATCTAGACCACATCATCAAATATATAGACTATATTGTGAAGGGATGGGAGTGCCTCATCTACATGCCCCTTGCATTAATCCTGCATGCTTATCACCCATTGGTTCTAGTTCCTCTAGCTTGTTGTGGGATAATGGTAACTATGTTAGACATGTGCAGGGGATATGTTAAGCCTCTCTGCATGGTAATCAATCTTCTTACATCTTGTGTGTTTTTAGTAGGTTCTCTTGGTGTTGCGCCACCCTGGTGGTTTTCTAGTTTGCCGAGACAGAGTAGCTTCCATGTTGGCATTGACCATGGAACTAGATAATCAAATTATGTGGCTTACTAGTTATAGTAGTATTTTCATGTCTAGGAGTTGAGGATAGGTGTGGCTATTGTAAGGAGGCATCAGAAGACTGCTTTTGTAGTAGGAATTGGTACTACGGAGATCTTAGTGGACTCCAAATAACTTCAAGAAATTCACAGTGTCCTTTGAATCCATGAGGAGCATGTTCACTACAATAAGTCATTAGTTATTAATATTTCTTCAAAAATCCATGAAATTGAATGCTATATTACAACACAAGTGGAATTGAAGAATGTTAAACAACATAGGTATTCCAATAGAGGACGAACACCTTCAGTAACCACTCACACAACTAAATCAAATATCAACACATGATGTTCTTACGTGGTAAAACCCCTATGGGGAAACATCCATGGCCCCAGCCAATGTGACCACTTAGAGAAATTTATTAAGGCAAAAGAGAAATTTACAAGATATTTAAAAGAGAGTTTCTCACAAATGATCATCGCCAAATGGCCCTCCATGCTCTTTAAATAGAGATCATGGACCAATTGCATGTTAATCCATGGATCAATGTAGTCATTAAGATAGAGGAGAATATGAGTCGTTGAATAACTCTATGTTTGGAACATATAGTGACTGTCAAATTACAATGCATACTAAAAAAACACACTAAGAAACACACTTTAACCTAATGACACATTAGACCAATTTGATCATAACTAACTCCTAAGTGTCTTAATATCCTAACATCCCCCTTAAGAATAATTTGGAATAGGATTGAAGTATTTACAAAGGTGACACAATAATAGAAGGAAGGAGGCATTAGAGTCTATCCCCCCTTAATGACAACTTCTTTAACTCCTAACATAGATCAAAGTTTGGAAAACTTTGCTTATGTAAGATACTTTGTGAAAATGTTTGCAACTTAATATTTTATAGGGAAGAAGAGAACGTCAATAACTCTATTGCGAATGAGCTTTCTGATGAAGTGCATGTGTAGTTGGATGTGTTTGGTGCACTTATGTTGAATTGGATCTTTTGTGAGCTTGCTGGAACTCTTATTGTTGCACCAAAGGGTGGTTGGATGTTGTTGTTGGAAGCCAAACTCTAAAAGGATCTGTCAAAGCCACAAGGATTCTTTACTTGCATTAATCATTGCTTGGTACTATGCTTCTGTTAAAGAAAAAGAAATATCATGTTGTTTCTTACAAGCCTAAGTAATAGGTCCAAATTCAAGGCTGGAAACATAACCTACAGTAGAATTTCGATCATCAGGGTCATTGAACCAATCTGAATCAGTGAAACCATCCAATAAAGGATTCCCCCCTGAGTTGTAATGTATCTCAAATTGAATTGTACCTTATACATACCCAAGTATCTTTTTAGTTGCTTTCCAATAGATTTCATGGGGTGTTTTCATATACCGGGAAACAAGACCAACAACAAAGGAAATATCAGGATGGGTATGAGTCAAGTATAAGAGGCTACCAACTAATTGATGGTACAAAGTGGCATTAGCTTCAGGATAAGTACAAGTGGTAGCAAGTTTGAAACCATAATGGAAGGGATAAGGGGTTGGTTTAGAATATTCCATGTGAAAGCAATGATGAAGGTCACAATTATACTTAGACTGGGAAAGAAAAATTCCTTCCTTGGTTTGAAAAACTTGGAGGCCAAGGAAATAGTGCAAATAGCCTAAGTTTGTCATTTCAAATTTCTTCTTAAGGTTGGTTTTCACATGGTTTAAAATTTTAGGGTCACTACCAGCGAGGATAAGGTCATCAACATAAAGAACAGGTATTATGAGATCGATTCTTACTTTTTTGTTATAGACATTAGGATCAAAATAGCATCTAGAAAAGCTAGTGTCAAGAATAAAGTTGTTCATTTTGTCATACCAATATCGAGGATCTTTGTTAAGACCATAAAGATATTTCTTAAGGTGACAAACAAGGCTAGAGTCATTTTGGACATAGTTATGAGGTTGTTCCATGTAGATTTCTTCTTGCAAATCCCCATGCAAGAAGGCGAATTTGACATCCATCTGATTGACCTCCCATTTATGTGAGGTTGCAAGGGCTAAAACAAGGTGGATGGAATTCATTTTGGATACTGGGGAAAAGATTTCATTATATTCAATGCCTTCAACTTGGGAGAATCCATTGGAAACTAATCGAGCCTTGTGTCTTTCAACACTTCCATCTGATGCATACTTGTTTTTGTACACCTATTTAAATCTGACAAGTTTTCTTCTTTTCGGAAGAGGTACAAGATCCCAATTATTGTTCACCATTAATGAGCAATAATCTTCATTCATTGTTGTGTCCCAATATGGATGACCTAAAGCTTCTAAAAATGTTTCTGGATCATGAGTCTCTAAAACTTGAACCAAAAGAGAAGAGGTTGACTGGAACTATGAACGTGTCTGACGTTGATTTGAAGGATCACCAACAAGATCACAGGCTACTTCTCATATTGAACAAACCCATGTGGGAAGTGGTGGCATTGGTGTAGGTCCATGTTCAATGGACTCATCTTAATGAAGGTGAGAAGGCAGAGGTGGATTTTCATCCTGATTGTCATCAGGTGAAGAAGAAACCATAATAGGAACATAAGATGGTAGAAATGTCGAATATGGTGTGCAGGATGAAGATGGAACAAATGCCAAATTAGGCTCTTGGGCCAAGAGATTTTCATGAAATTTAACATCTATTCTAATAAGAATTTCATTGGAATGAGTTTGAAGAAGTCTATAACCTTTGACATCTTCAAAATATCCAACAAAAATACACTTCCCACTTTTAGGTTGTAAATATTTCATTTTCTCATTAGGGATGTGATCCCATGCTACACTACCAAATACATAGAAGTGGCATACATCTAGCTTAATGTTAGTACATGCTTCTTCTGGTGTTATATTTCTTAGAGCCTTTGTGGGAGTGAAATTTACTATGTAATTTTCATAATTGATGTCTTTTGCCCAATAATGAAGACTTAATCCTTTAGATTGGATCATACAATTAGCCATTTATTTTAATGTGTGATTCTTTCTCTCAAAACACCATTTTGTAGTGGTGTATATGGAACATTGTGTTGCATTTGAATCCTCTATGCAATGCAGTAACTTGTAAAGTTATTGTTCACATATTTGTCTCCATTATTTGTTCTTAATCTTTGAAGTTGATGTCTGGATTGTTTTTCTACAAGGGCCTTATAAGCCAAAAACTTGTCAAAAAATTATCTCTTAAGTTTTAAGAAGTAAACCCAAATGCAGTTGGAGAATTCATTAATGAAAGTTAAGAAATACTTGCACCCAAAGAAAGAAGGATAATAAAGTGGACCACACAAATCACTATGAACAAGGTGCAAAGGGGTCGAGGCATGCCAAGAGGCACATTTGTCAAAACTATCTTGATTATGTTTGTTGAGAGCACAACCAACACAAACACCATATCTACAAGAAAAAAGAGGAAGACCAATGACCATGTGTTGATTACATAGTTATTGTAATCAGCGATAGTTTAGATGACCAAACCACCCATGAAAAAGTTTTCTCAAGTCATCGCTATGAGCAAAAAAAATTGATGGAAAATATGATGACCCAAAGTTGTCAAGCATGTACAACCTAGTAATATCATCAACAATTCCAATTGCAAGGACATGCTTAGGATATTTTAAATCCTTGAATACAACTTGGTGAGGTGAAAACTCTACAGTTCTTCCCTAACCTGAATGAGTGATTTGATACACTGATAAAAGGTTGCAGGAAAGACTTGGAAAACATAATACATCATTGAAATGACCATTATCTACCTGAATTATTCCAGACCCTACAACACTAATAGATCTATCATCGCCAACAAATATTTTATTTGTTTTACATTCATTAAGAGCAGAAAAGATGGTTTGATCCTTATCCATATGATAAGATGCTTCAGAATCAATAAGCCACTTATCAGAAAAAGAATTTTAGTTGTATTGAAGGAGAAACCAGAATCAGAAAGTGCATGTCCAAGAGAAGAATAAGAACAAGAATCAATATTGATGTTGTGCTTATTCATCGTTGCTTTTAAGGCTTCCATCCTTATAAAATATTTGAAATTTGCATGACCATATTGTTGAACTTATGATTATACTGAGAGGGGAGGGTGAATCAGTATAAGATACTTTTTAGTTTATTTAACAGTTCATCAATCATTCATTAGCTGAGAAACAATAATCACATATCAAATAAAATCACAATGCATAGAGTTTAATGTGGAAACCCAATCAGGATAAAACCATAAACTTATATTTATAAATGTTTTTAGGCACCAACCTACTGTTATAAACATTGTAAGTACCAACCTAATGGAGACACCAATCTGCTTAACTAAGAACCAACTCAGTAGCACATGTAGGCACCAACCTATTGTAACAATATTTGAAAGCACCAACCTACTGGAGACACCAATACCCTCACTTGAGAACCAACTCAACAAGATATGTGTAGACACCAATACAACATCTTCATACATATAATACTTTTGACTTCACCTGCATGCTTCATTCCATAGAAAATCCTTCAAACCTTATTCACGTGTATCCATCAAGACTTAGGAAGCCTCATAGCATCATTCCCAGAATACAATCACTAATGAAAAAATCACAAACTAAAAACAATGCACTTTGCAGCATCACAAACCTTCATTCCATCATTGTGCACCTTAAGAACAAGAAACTTTGCAATAAAAACACCTTAGACTTCTCTTGCACACCTTTAGATCCAAAAAAGACACCCTAGCTCCTTTAGTGCACCTTAGATCACTTCTACACACCTCAAACTTTATCTCTTTCTTGGTTTCTCTGCAAATGCGCACATCTATCCTATATTTATAGTAATTATATCCTTACTTTCAGGGTCGACCTCTAAAGACTAGTTGAACTGACTTCAATTTTTTGGCTGGGTTGTCAGACAAAAAACTTCATATCTCCTCATTCCTATGGAGTTCGAAGAAATTCCATATACCATTGGAAATGTATCGAAATAATATTTCCAACCATATAACCCGTGATCCCATTTGAGTTAGGTATGTAGGGTAAAAATTACTTGAGGCATAAGGTATCCAAATTGATCATCAAAAATACAAAAATAATACTTTCAACAATCTCCATCTTGCAATAATTATCTTGGACATTTGTAGGCTTATAATATTTAACTTGGAAATATGTAGGCTCCACTTATCTTTGACATCAATGACAATAATATTTCCAACAATATCCCCCTTTTTCATTGATGGCAATGCTTAGTCAATTATGTAATACTCCCCATGTTCGCAAATCTCCTTGTGTCTGCAATTCTTCCTCTCTTTGCAACTTCTCCCCCTTTGACATCAATGGAAAAGGGTTTATCCCCCTGAGCTTGTGCATCCCTTTACTAAAAACATGAGAAGGATATCACTCCCAAATTCTACCTGAGATATTCAAATGTGTCTCTGGGAAGGGGTTTGGTAAAAATATATGTAACATGGTCTATGGTGGTAATGTATTATAACTTGACATTTTTCTCGACTACCTATTCTCTTAGGAAGTGGTACTTGATTGGAATATTATTTGTCTTTCAGTGCATAACATGGTTCTTTGAAATTTTGATTGCACTTATGTTTTCACAGAGGATTGATATTAGTTGATCATATTCTACCTTGATATCCTTCAATGTTTGTTTCATCCAGAAAACTTGTGTGCAACATGTTGTTGATGCAATATATTTGGCTTTTGTTGTGGATAGAGAGATTGAAGTTTGCTTCTTTCTCAACCATGATACTAGACAGTTTCCTAGAAAGAATGCTTCACCACTGGTAATTTTCTTGTCATCAATACTTTCTTCCCAATTTGCATTTGTATATGTTGCTAGAGTGAAGTCCTTATTTCTTGAATACCACAAGCCAAAGTCCAATTTTCCTTTCAAATATCTGAATATTATTTTTAATACTTGCACATATGTCTCAATTGGTGCTTATTGAAATCTTGTAACCAATCCTACGACTTGCGTGATTTTTGGCCTTGATGTTTTTACATATAGTAGGTTGCCAATCATTGACATGTACAATGTGTGATTTTATTATGGAGATTTATCATATTTGCTTAACTTACATCTTGTGATCGTGGTTGTACTGACAGGTGCACAGTCTTTCATTCTGAATTTCTTCAAATTTTCCATGATATATTTGATCTGGGAAATCAACATGCTTTTGTTGGATTGAAAAATATGCGACCCTAGAAAGAATGACAATTCTCCAAGAATGGAAATCTCAAATTCTTTTTGCATTTCTTCTGCAAATTTTTTGCTCATTCTATCAATTTTACTTCCAAAAATGATATCATCCACATAAACCACAATGATTAACATATATTCATTGTTTATTTTGATGTAATGATTGTTATCTACACCTCCTCTTTTTAAACCTTGTTGTTGCAGGCATTTTTCAAGTCTTGAATACCAAGATCTAGGAGCTTGCTTTAGTCCACAGTGATTTCTTCAGTTTGCAGACATAATCTTCATTATCTGACAATTGAAATCCGTTTGTCAGTTCCATATATACTTCTTCTATATTTCCATTTAGAAAGCTTGACTTGACATCCATTTGATAAACTTTGAAGTTCTTGAAACACGAAAATGCCAAAAACATTTTGATTGCTTCTAATCTTGCAACTGGAGCAAAGGTTTCTTCAAATTCGATACCCTTAACTTGAGAATACCCTTTACAGACCAATCTTAATTTATTTCTTACTACTTTTCCATCTTCATCCAATTTGTTTCTGAAGACCCATTTGGTGTCGATAATATCCTTTTTATTTTGGTATGGGCACAAGTTCCCATGTCTCATTCTTCTCAATATGATTTAGTTCTTCTTTCATAGCATTAACCCAATGCTTATATTCACTAGCTTGTGTAAAATTCTTGGGATCTATTTTAGATAAAAAAGAAAAGTTGAATATTCTTCTAGTCTAAATTCCTACATATTTATCACCAAGAATCTAACTTTCTAGATTATTCTTTTCGACAATTTTGGATGGAATCTTTGGATATTGGCATTCTATTTCTTCTTGTTCTTTCTTTTCTTCTTCTTTTTCTTCTTCTTTGTATAATGTCTCCTCTAGGTCTTCATTTGTTTCTAAATTTTCCTTTTGAGGTATTGATTCATCAACTCTTACATCAATACTATCTACAATCTTGTGTAGTATTTTTTTATAGAATTTGTAGGCCTTACTTCCATATGCATAGCCAAGAAAGATGCCTTCATTTGTTCTATAATCAAACTTTCCTAAATTATATTTATTTCTCTTTATATAGCACTTACTTCCAAATACTTTGAAGTGTTTGATTGTAGTTGGTCTACCTTTCCATAATTCATATGGTATCTTGTTGTTGTTCACTCTAATTTGCGCCATGTTCAAAATGTAGACTGTTGTTCTAACTACTTCTCTCCAAAAGGTGTCTAGTTATTTGGCTTCATTCAACATTTTTCTAGACATTTATTGTATAGTTATGTTCTTCCTTTTTACAACTCCATTTTGTTGTGGATTCCTTGCTACCGAAAAATGTCTCTTGATTCCATGATTCTCATAGAATTCATCAAAATCATAAGACGTAAAATCACCTCCTATGTCTGGTCTTAAGCACTTGATTTTTGAATCAGTCTCATTTTCAACTAAGGATTTGAAATATTTAAACTTCTCAAATGCTTCATATTTTTCTTTAATAAATGTAACCCATGTCATTATTGTGTAATTATCAATGAGCAACATAAAATAACTCTCACAGTTTAAAGTTTTTGTTCTTGATATCCCATAGAGGGTTGTATGTACAAGTTCAAATGTCTTTGATGTTGAGTACTCCTTTGTTTTAAAACTTACTCTCATATGCTTCCATGTTGACATGGCTTGCAAACAATGTCGATAGGTTTTTAGATCCTTGGCTTATCTCTTATTGGTTGTGTCTTGTTGAGTTTTACTAGATTTTCAAAGTTTATATGACCCATCCTTCTATGTCATAACCAACTTTCATTTACTTCTCTCATACAACATTATTCTCCTTTGACTTCATCGAGAACGTATACATTGCTTGGGGTTTTGTTTTCTTTTACCACCAATATTCTTGAACATGGTTTACTTATCTCTCATATTTAAGAATTAAATGTGAAGTTGTATCCTTGATCACACATTTGACCGACACTTAGAAGATTGTGTTTAACCCATCAACATACAAGACATTATGTGTTTTAGTCTTCCATCATCAAGACTACCGGTACCTTTTCAAACTGTCCTTGCAGAAGCATTACCCCCAAAGGTAACGTTGCCTCCTTCTTTTTCCTTTAGGGTGAGAAATTTGTTTTGATTCTGTATCATGTGTTTTGAACATCCATTGTCAATGTACCATTGGATTCCTTTGTCTTGAGCATACATTGCAAGTCCACATTCTTCCTTATTTGGTTCTTCTTGCTTCTTTTAACACACCTTTGTGTATTATTCTCTATGCTTGGTAAGAACATCTTCTTCCCTATTTTGTTTAAAAGACTTTATTATGCCACTTATATAGTCACATGATATGTGCCCATAATTATTTCACTTATAACATTCAGTGTTGTAATCAAGCAGGGGAGCAAATGAATTGTAGTTTCTATCAACAAACCCATGAGAACTTATGGTTTTTTTGCTCACATTTAATCAGTCTTTGAGGTATTATAAGAACCTCTATTTCTATCTCCCACATGATCACTTCTTGCATAAGATCTGCAATATATTTTTTTATAACCAAAATTATTGCAAGAAAAACAATAGCTAAGAAAGATATGTTGGTATTGATTTATGAAAGATATTATTGGTGGAAGAACTCTTATGAAATCATTCCTATGGAAAGAATCAGATTTGTGTTGGTCATTATTTCCTTTCCTGGTGTTTCTTTTATTTTTTATGGAGTCTTTGAGAATATTGGCATAGATTTTAGGATTTTCTTTATTTTCCTTTTCTGATGGCTTTGTGACCTTAGTGCTTGCATCTCCCTCTTGGTTCTTTTTTTCTTCATCATAGCCAAGACCTATGTTGATGAATGGTGACCTTTGGAAACTGAGAATATTATCTAATAATTCGGTACTCTTTCCAAAATTCAAGCTTCTATTCAATTGATCAATTGTTTTTTCGAGTTCCTTTCTTAAGGAAATGATTTTAGCCTCTAGCTTCTTGCAATTTTATTCATTTTATTCCAGTTGGATTCTCACTACTTTTTCTATCCCCTTTGCCTCTTCTAGTTGAGTCTTCAGGATGATAATTGTCTTCTCTTTTTTTTCAATATCATGATCCTCATTTTCATATTTCTACAATTGTTCTTTCTTCTTTTTATTCTTTCCTTTGAGCTTGTATATTTCTTCTAAGGAACTAATGAGTTATTATTCAAGATTCACTTCCCCATCAATGTCTTCTTCTCCTAAATCTGATTTTTCTTTCTGATTGTCTTCATTTTCTTTATCAATAGACTTTGTATCCATGGATATGAAGAGGAATTCTTCTTGACCAACCATGTGTGATCCTGCTATCTACCTTCCATGGTTAGATTATTTCCAAAGGAACCCGCTATGATACCAATTGTTGAACTTATGCTTATACTAAGAGGGTGGGTGAATCAATATAAGATACGTTTTCCTATATTTAACCATTCATTAGATGAGAAACAATAATCACATATAAACTCAAATCACAATGCATGAGATTTAACGTGGAAACGCAATCAAGAGAAAAACATAAACTTATATTTATAAATGTATGTAGGCACTAACCTACTATTACAAAAATTGTAGGAACCAACCTACTGGAGACACTAATCTCCTAAAATGAGCTCCAACTCAATATCACATATAGACACCAACCTATTGTAACAACATTTACAGGCACCAGCCTATTGTAGACACCAATCCCCTCACCTGAGTACCAACTCAACAAGATATGCGTAGAAACCAATCCAAGATCTTCATACATAGAGTACTTACGATTTCACCCACATACTTCATTCCACACTCAATCCTTCAAACCTTAGTCACATGTAGCCTTCATGTTGTAGCAAGTGTCATAGCTTCATTCCCAAAATATAGTCACTGATGGTAACATCACAACCTTAAAACAATGCACTTTACAACATTACAGACCTTCATTCCTTCATAGTTCACCTTAAGAACAAGAAAAATCCCAAGGAAAACCCCTTAGACTTCTCTTGCATGCCTTTAGATCCCAAAAAGACAACCCAACTCCTTTAATCCACCTCAGATCACTTCTACACACCTTAGAATTGATATGTTGCTTGGTTGTTCTACAAATGTGCACATCTATCCTGTATTTATAGAAATTGTGCCCACTTTCAGGGATGTCTTACAAAGATTGGCTAAGCCAACTTCAATTTTCTAGTTGGGTTGTCGGATGAAAAAATTCATATCTCCTCATTCCTAGGGAGATAGAGGGAGTGCCATATACTATTGGAAAGGTATTGGAATAGGATTTCCAACCATATAACTTGTGCTCCCATTTGATATAGGTATGTAGGGTAAAAATGACTTAAAATATAAGGTATCCAAATTGATCATCAAAAATCCAAAAATAATACTTTCAACAATCTCCATCTTGCAATCTTTATCTTGGACATTTGTAGGCTTGTAATATTTATCTCGAACATCTATAGGCTCCCCCTATCTTTGACATTAGAGACAACAATGTTTCTAACACATCTTTCCCACAAACATTGTAATGTCTGCCAGTCTTCTCATTTTGGATTTTTCTCCTTTGTCACCATTAGGAGAAAAATCTAGCAGAGAGGCTTTAGGACCCTTGTTTTTCTTATTGTTGTGGTAAGGATGTTACTTCTATACATTCTTGGATTTATACTTTTTATAGGCCACTAAGGATTTGTTGGATGTACCTGCAATGTTGATCAATCCTTGTTGCACAAGCTTATCTTGATCTCGAATACGAGCATCACAAAAAGACTCAAGAGAGATATTTTGGTAAACACTACCTAGAACTTCTCTGGTGGCATAAAAGGTAGATACAAACACAAAATATGCACTACCAAGATTAGAAAGAATAATATAGATGCATCGGTCTTCCTTCAGATCTATTTTGAAGTATATACATAAAAGTCTAAGTGTTTTGAACTTAGATAAATAATCTTCAATGAAAGGAAAATCATTGGGACTTAAATTCATTAACTGATTTTCTAACTGGTGGGCTCGAATAATATTGTGTTTACCGAACACGGCTTCAATCTTTTCCCAGGATTTATCTAGGCCATCAATTCCTTAAAGGTGAAACCTTAAATCGGGAGAGATGGACATTTTGATTATTCCACGTTATTTTTCACTCTTATTATCCCATTTTAATTTATTTTCATCATCAATGGGTTCTAGTTATTTTCCCAAGGTAATCTGATACAATCCTTTACTTATTAATACATCTTCCATATGGGATTTCCATGAGAAGTAGTTGGTACTAGTAAACAAAATATCACTATATGAAGCCATATTAAAATGCATAGAATATGTATTTAAAACATGAAACTGGTGGTCTTGATGGAAACTTCTCGAAAAAATAGGTTGTTTAAAAAAAATGGCACAAAAAACGGACTTTGGATGTGAAAGTTATGACCTTTTGAAAAAAGGAATAAATTGTAAGTTTTAAATCTGTGAAGTAAAGAAATGCACATGGATTCTTAAGAAAAACATAAATTAATCAATGACTCATATACACAGTACACAGTGATTTACGTTGGAAACCCTTAACCAGGAGGAAACCAACCTTCCTTGGTGTCGCACCTCTAAACTCTTCATTGTATTGATTTCACCATTTACAATACAATATATACAATATTTTAGGTATTCTACAGCTACCAAAACCCTAATTCCTTAATCCAGGATTAATTTAGGAAAACACTAAAAATAGTGAAAAATGCTAAAATAGCAAAAACCATCCCCCCCCCCAAAAAAAAAAAAATGGGGTGTTACCCAGAGCCGAAGGATTTTCCTAAGCAGGGGGGGAATCCGAAAATCCTGGCCCCCCTTACAACCCCCCATGTAAAATCTCTCAGTTCACACGTACACAAAGAGAAAGAGGTGGTGGGATCATCAGATG